>SJYX01024876.1:926655-1033331 GCA_006410675.1 Oreotragus oreotragus
GATCAACCCTGGGATTTCTTTGGAAGGAATGATGCTAACGCTGAAACTCCAGTACTTGGGCCACCTCATGCAAAGAGTTGACTCATTGGAAAAGACTCTGATGCTGGGAGGGATTGGGGGCCGGAGGAGAAGGGAACAACAGAGGATGAGATGGCTGGATGGCATCATGGACTCGATGGATGTGAGTCTGAGTAAACTCCAGGAGATGGTGATGGACAGGGAGGCCTGGCGTGCTGCGATTCATGGGGTCGCAAAGAGTTGGACACGACTGAGTGACTGAACTGAACTGAACTGATGAAGTGAAAAAACTCTTGGAAGCAGACAGAGCTGGGCTTGAGGCTCGGTTCTGTTACCTGCCAGTCATCTTGACATTAGATGAGTCACCCCACTGATCTGCCCTTCATCTATGAAGCTGGACTCTCGACGCCAGTGTCAGAGGACGGTGGAGAAGGAAAGATACTGCAGGCCCCTCCTGTGCTTATGGCTCTCAGAGCCTTCTTGTATTAGTCAGCAGAGAACAGCCTAAGTGTCAGTAACAAGCAAGCACTCAGGCCACAATCAGTTCAGTTCAGTCGCTCAGTCGTGTCTGACTCTGCCACCCCACGGACCGCAGCTCGCCAGGCCTCCCTGCCCATCACCAACTCCCGGAGTGTGCTCAAACGCATGTCCATTGAGTCAGTGATGCCATCCAACCAACTCATCCTCTGTCAGCCCCTTCTCCTCCCACCTTCACTCTTTCCCAGCATCAGGGTCTTTTCAAATGAGTCAGTTCTTCGCATCTTGCCACCCCACGGACCGCAGCTCGCCAGGCCTCCCTGCCCATCACCAACTCCCGGAGTGTGCTCAAACGCATGTCCATTGAGTCAGTGATGCCATCCAACCAACTCATCCTCTGTCAGCCCCTTCTCCTCCCACCTTCACTCTTTCCCAGCATCAGGGTCTTTTCAAATGAGTCAGTTCTTCGCATCAGGTGGCCAAAGTATTGGAGTTTCTGCTTCAGCATCAATCCTTCCAATAAATATTCAGGACTGATCTCCTTTAGGAGGGACTGGTTGGATCTCCTTGCTATCCAAGATGGGCCCTCTGCAAAGCTGCCACCAGCTTGCTAACCCATCAAGTCCAAGCCTTTTGTCTCCAGCCACAAGGACAAGAGAGAGAAAAGGAGCGGACATCACTGGATTCTGCCTGGGGAAGGAGTGACTCCTGGGGCAGGAAGTGAGTGTCTAGTGAGCAGGACACTCTCTGTCACTCTTCTCAAGGCAAAACACCTTGTGATGCTCTTGTATAGCCTCTAGATGAATATTCAGACCTGGCTGGGCATTTAAGCTCCTTCAAATCCAGACAGTTGCCAGTCTCTCTCCCTGCCCCTGGCCTTCCCCATCTCTTCTCTGCCACAGAATGAGTCACTCCCTCCTCTATCTTCTCTCACTACACTTTTTTTTTTAACATTTACTTTCATTTATTTGACTTCCCCAGGTCTCAGTTGTGGAATTTTTTACTTGCAACACGGAAACTTTTAATTGGCAGCATTTGGGATCTAGTGCCCCGACCGGGGATCGAACCCAGGCCCACTGCGTGGGGAGCTCCAAGTCCCAGCCCCTGGACCACCAGGAAAGTTCTGTCACTGCACATTTTTATTAGCTTCTATCCCTGTCCTGCCTCCCTTCTGCTCTCACTGTACTCCCGGGGACCACCTCCCAAAAAAACAACCTGCACCCAAGTCTATGTCTCAGGATCTGCATTGGCGGGGCAGGCGGCAACTTTAGCAAAGTGAAGGCAAAGCTTTGGGTCCCGCTGGAGGGTGGGGAAGAACGGAACCCCCAAGTGAAGGCCAGAAAGGGACATGCCCCTACAGGAGCCCAAGGGCAACTGGGATCTGTGGAGTGCTGAGCACAATGCTCGTTCATATGCCCTTGCAAGTCGCTCTCTGTTTTGTATTTCCTTCAGTTGCTCCCAAGCTATCCAGACATGCCGGGGTCCAGCCTCGGTGGATCCAGGGTGATTCGAAGAGGAGATGGATAGGTGAGGAAAAACTTCTTTATTTAGAGATATAAGATTAGATTAGGAAGAAATGGTATAGTAGGAAATTTAGGCGGAGAAGAGGAGGCTGAATAACTTGGTTTACGTGGAAAACCAATAAAGTTCCAGACAAGGAACTTGCACCGTCTACGTTAGGCCACCGGCGTCCATTTGAATATCGGAGAGTGCCCCGCGTTGGGCTCTCTCTCTAATGGATCTTAGCAGCCGGGACAAGTAAGCAGACATGGCGAGCCTCCACGCCCCTGATGGGAATTCAGCCAGAAAAAGAAAAGAACGACCTGGGGAAGCCGGGCATCGGTACAAAACTCCAAAGACTCCACTTTCAAAATCAGCTTATATACCCCAAGTTGTACATAAAGAAATAATGGAATATGNAAAAAAAAAAATAGTAGTATTCTTTGACTTATGAGCATGATAAAGCTTGTCGAGGGGGCACTTTTTAGAAAGTGGAAAAATGTAAACTTGGGAAAGTTTGCATTCTGTAGACTCATCTGGGCTCTTTCTCTACCATTGCTGCTTAGAGATCAGCCACCTTGCCCTCTCCTTTCCCACAGCAATCTTTGCAGTCCTTTAGTCTGTCAGTTCAGTTTGAGGGCCTCCCAGGTGGCCTTAGCAGTAAAGAACCTGCCTGCCATTGCTGGAGACATAAGACACATGAGTTCAATCCTTGAGTCAAGAAGATCCCCTGGAAGAGGGCATGGCAACCCACTTCAGTATTCTTGCCTGGAAAATCCCATAGACAGAGAAACCGGCGGGGCTAGAGTCCAAAGGGTCTCAAAGAGTCAGACACGACTGAAGGGACTTAACTCTCTATCAGTTTGAATTGCAGCTTTTTGTGGGCACATTATCTTGCCAACTCTTCTTTGGAGTCTTTGAGCATGGAAACTGATTCGGATTAATTGTATTATTCTCAGAGGCAAGCACAGCACAGAGCACGAATTGTGTGCACACTCAGTCACTTTAGTTGTGTCAGACTCTTTGTGACCCTGTGGACCATAGACCTCCAGGCAAGAATACTGGAGTGAGTTGCCATGACCTCTTCCAAGAGATCTTCCTGACCCAGGAATCAAATTTGCATCTCTTATGTCTCCTGCATTGGCAGGCAGATTCTTTACCACTAGCGCCACCTGGAGCACAGTATGAAAATGAAGTCGCTCAGTTGAGTCCGACTTTTTGCGAACCATGGACTGTAGCCTACCAGGCTTCTCCGTCCATGGAATTTTCCAGGCAAGAATACGGGAGTGGGTTGCCATTTCCTTCTCCAGGGGATCGTCCCAACCCAGGTATCAAACCCGGGGTCTCCCGCATTGCAGGCAGATGTAAAAAAAAAAAAAAAAAGTTGGCTTAAAGCTCAACATTCAGAAAACTAAGATCATGGCATCTGGTTCCATCACTTCATAGGAAATAGATGGGGAAACAGTGGAAACAGTGTCAGACTTTAATTTTGGGGGGCTCCAAAATCACTGCAGATGGTGACTGCAGCCATGAAATTAAAAGACACTTTCTCCTTCAAAGAAAAGTTATGACCAACCTAGATAGCATATTCAAAAGTAGAGACATTACTTTGTCAACAATAGTCAATCTAGTCAAGGCTACAGTTTTTCCAGTGGTCATGTATGGATGTGAGAGTTGGACTGTGAAGAAAGCTGACTGCCTAAGAATTGCTGCTTTTGAACTGTGGTGTTGGAGAAGACTCTTGAGAGTCCCTTGGACTGCAAGGAGATCCAACCAGTCCATTCTGAAGGAGATCAGCCCTGGGATTTCTTTGGAGGGAATGATGCTAAAGCTGAAACTCCAGTACTTTGGCCACCTCATGTAAAGAGTTGACTCACTGGAAAAGACTCTGATGCTGGCAGGGATCGGTGGCAGGAGGTAAGGGGACAACACAGGATGAGATGGCTGGATGGCATCACTGACTTGATGGACATGAGTTTGAGTGAACTCTAGGAGATGATGATGGACAGGGAGGCCTGGCGTGCTGTAATTCATGAGGTCGCAAAGAGTCGGACATGACTGAGCGACTGAACTGAACTGAACAGAACTGAACTGAAGCATGTGCTAGCACTGACCATATGGAGACAAGCCAGTGGAGGTCAGTTTAGCTGGTGAGAGAGATACAAAGGCAGTAACATGAGATGCAGGAGCATTTGGTGGATAATGCAACTGGTAGCAGCAGGTACAAAATATAGCTTAGGGTGTTGTGGGAAGTTCCTCTAGGAAGTGCCAACAAAGGCGCTGAAGTATCTAGGCAAAGAGGTCAGAAGATCAACCCAGGGAGAAAAGGCCACCTTAGCTAAAGCACACAGGAGATGAGAACAAGGCATGAACTGTAAGGCTTTAACAAACTGGAAGTTATTATCACAGGAAATGTGAGCAGAGAAGGGTCAATGGGAAAGTTGGAGAGAGGGGCTGGAATGGGTTGTAGACACTTCAGTGTGGTGTTTCTACTTTCAGAGTGTAGTTATGGACAAATGGGGCCTTCTGGTTGCCACTGGCACAATATTGGGGAAGACAAAATCAGAAACAGTAAAACCAGCTGTTGGTTATGAGACACCATGATGCTTAGAATTAAAGTAATGAATTCCTAGGGCCTTCTAGGAAACACTAAGTTGGATTAAACATGCAAGAAACTTATTGGGAAGGGGCCAGAAAAAGTGTCAAGAAGCACAGACTGTCCTGTGGACCTGACACCTGTGAAAGAAAGAGAGAATGAAGGAGGGAGGGGGAGGAGGAGGAGTTAACAGATTGTAACACGATTCCATGGCAATTCCAGCCAGAACAAGGAGAAACCAAACCAAAGTGGCTATGAAAGAAGCCCTGAGTCTTGCTGTAATTCATCTACTTTTATCTTTTCATTATAATTTTTATTTTTGTGTGGGTGGGAGGCTTTATTTCACTATGTGTGGGAGGGGGAGAGGGTGGGGGTGCTGGACAGAGGGTAGCAGGCAAGGCTGGAAAGGGCTGCCCCCAAGCCTGTTGGGAAAGAGAAACTGAGGCTGTTCCTGCAGAGACCTAACCCAAGAGGGCCGGGATGGGAGTGCGACTTGAAGGAATGAGAGCCCCCTCCTTCTGGGCTGAACCTGAGGCCCTGTATCTGGAAATGCCAGGTGACTCCAACCGGCTGACCACCAAATATCCCACAAGGATGCCTGGTCCATCCTGTGAAATAGGGTTTGGTGAGACTGCTGGTGCCTTTGGGGGCATGGCTCTCTCTGTGGTCACTGCTGCCGGGAACTGACTGCCTCACTTTCCTCCTATAGGATCTTGGTCCCTTCTCCACTCTGGACCAAGAGATCCCTAAACTTTACTCCCTCCAAAGTGGATGAGAGGGCAAGGTCAGAAAGAATAGTGCACAGGGAGCCCGAGAGACTCTGGGAGCACAGGGTGGGGTCCACTGTGCTAGGAGGTGGTGGCAGGTGGCAGCCACCCGGGCAGTCAGTTCCTGGCAGCACTGCCGGGAGCCAGCGTGAGGAATCCCACCCATGACAAGGCCATGAGGAAGCAAGCCTGACAAACACAAGGACGTGATCAGGCTTCAGGGGTTCCCCCTGGAATTTCCTCAGCATGTACCCCAAGAAAACAAAAAATCTGTCGGCCTTTGTACTCTGCTTTTCCACACTCTTCTAATATTCTCTGGAAAAAGTCAAATCAGGGCTTTAGTCTTCTGCATTTGAAAGGGGTGTTTCAGCTCAAACCCCCTCTGATAGCTCTCTAGCTTGCCTAACAGGTTCCCTGGACCTCTTACAGCTTGTGAATTGCTTACAGCCTCCAACTGCAAGAGGCACAAAGCTTAAAGGCATCTTAAAGATACAGAGCCATTTCTAAAGAGTTAAAAATCATATTGGTGACGGGTTTTCACTGTTGTCTCACTGATTGCCAGGCCTCTATATTCTTTATCTTTCAGGTGCCTGGAAGGATGTTAATCAATGTAAGCGGGTTATGGGAAAAGATATGTAGTAGTTTTGATGTTAGCAACACTAGACTCTTGAGTTAATTACTTTTCTTTTGTAGTAAATCACTATACTCGTTTTACTTGTTATAAACTGCTGTATTTTGCTATGTAAGAATGTAACTTTATTTAGTGCGTTTCTGAGAGTGGCACCAGATTTTGGGAATATCAACACAAATAAGTCTTCTGACAAACCTTTATCGGAAAAGGGCTGTAAAATGTTAATTGGCCCTTTTGGCCAGAAGATGATGTAAATCACCTAAGACTTGTGTATACAATTAGGTATGCAAAGAGAAAAGCCTGTTTTTGATGAGTCTGGGCTGTTGATGCTGCATAACTTTGTGTTACCCATTGATCTCCATGTTTTATCAAAAGTATAAAAAGCCTTCTGAACAATAAAGGACGGACCAGTTTCTCGGACTAGTCTCTCTACCTAGTTTCTTGGGAAGCTGGCTCCCCCTGTGTCTCTCTCCCTCTCTATTTCTCCCTCTCTCTTCCTCTTCTCTTTACTCTAATTTCTGGCTGAATTCCCAACTGGAGCCAGGCGGCTCACCAAGTCTACTTACTTGTCCTGGCTTCTAAGACCCGCGCAAAATGGAGCCTAAGGCAGGGCACCCTTAGATATTCAAGTGGGCGCCGGTGGCCCAATGTAGATGGTGCAAATCTCTTGTCCTGAGATTTTATTGGCCGTCCCCGTAAGCCAAGTTATTCAGCCTCTTTTCTCCACTTAATTTTCCCACTACACTATTTCTTCCTAATTTAATCTTATATTAATAAATAAATAAGTCTTTCCTCGCCAACGCTGTCCCTGCTTCGAATCACCCTGGTTCCACCGGGGCTGGACCCTGGCACAGCATTGCCCACAGAGAGAGCCACACCCCCACAGGCAGCAACAGTCTCCCCTAAAAGCTTCTTCCATGGGATGGGCCAGGCACCCTTGCCAGGATGCTTGGTGGTCAGCAGGCTGAGGTTGCCCAGCATTTTTGGATACAGGATGGACTCTGTGCTCAGCTGAGTGGCATTCTCCTTCACTGGTTTTGAGAGCTTATTGTCTATCAACTTGTTAGAAGGTTCCAGCTTCAGGGGCGCCCTCAGGATGAGGATGGCCATGCTCTATTCATCTTGGGGGCTTCAGAAAAGTACCTTGATGTCACCCTTGATGTTACCCAGGTACTGGATGCAGGGCTGCACTGTGCTCTAGCTTCAGCTGCAAGGCTGCTAAGCTGTTCAGACACTTCTAGAAATTTCTAAGAAAAAAGACTGACAACCCCTTAGGAAAATAAACAATGGACTTATGTAGGTACTTTATAAACATGCACACACACACACACACACACATGTATACACACATGTACACACACATATACATACACACATGTATACACACATATGTATATACACATATATGTATACACACACATATAAAAGGCTTCACAATGTCTCATATGGTAAAGAATCCACCTGCAATGTGGGCGACCCAGGTTTGATCCTGGGTAGCCAAGATCCTCTGGAGGAGGGCATGGCAACCCACTCCAGTATTCTTGCCTAGAGAATCCCATGAACAGAGAAGCCTGATAAGTTACAGTCCACGGGGTTGCAAAGAGTCAGACATGACTGAGTGAATAAGCACAGCACACACACACACACACACACGTATATAAAGCATAATCAATGCAAGCAAAAGCAAAATGAGAGACTACTACAAACCCTCCCAAATGGCTAAAAATGAGAAAGTCTGACCATATTAGGTGTTGGCAAGGACATGAAGTAAATGGAACACTCATAAGCTGCTGGGTAGAATATGAATCAGTGGACCACTTCAATAAAAGATTTGGTATTACAGAAGTTGAAGACCCCACATACCCTATGACTCGCAAATTTACTCTTAGGTTTTTATCTTGTGATGCCTGTAAATGCATCACAAGACATGCATAGAAATGTTGATGGAAGCATCAGAGTTAGAAATAGTCCTAAACAAGAAGTGACCCAAATATCTGTCAACACTGGGTTGGATGTGGAGTTGGTGAAATATTACAAAAATGAAGGAACACTGAGCAGTTAAGAGACATAAATCATAGTACCATGCTAGAACATAGATAAAATGTACAGTGTTGACTGAATGAAGCCAAACATAAAAAAAAGCATATACTGGGACCCCATTCATACAAAATGAAAACCCCAGCAACACTGTAGTGCTTGGAGATGTATGCTTAGGAGCTAAAATGTAAAGGAAAGCAAGAGTGTAGACTGTGACTGGGAAGGGTTTTTATAAAGCTGTGGGCCGTGGCTTATTTCCTGAGCTGAGTGATAGTCACACAAGTACTCATTTTCTCATAATGCACTAAGTTGTACATTTGTGTTTTCTTCTTTTTCTGTATTTTCATCATAGTAGTAGTAGTAGTGAAAGTTGCTCAGTCGTGTTTGACTCTGAGACCTCATGGACTGTAATCTGCCAAACTCCTCGTCCATGGGTTTCTCCAGGCCAGGATACTAGAGTGGGTAGCCGTTCCCTTCTCCAGGGGATCTTCCCGACCCAGGGATTGAACCCTGCATTGATGGCAGATTTTTTTTACCAACTGAGCCACACTTCGCAAGAAAGAGATAAAAAGCCAGAAAGCAAAAAGGGACAAAATAAATACCTTACTCTCCCCACCCCCTAAAAGGAACTTATGAGGTAAATTGAGAAGAAAACAGAAATATCTCTTAACATGGAAGGTTCATGCTGGGAAGCCAGAGTTAATTTTAATGGGTATCAACTTAAAACATACAAGTTTTTCGATTTTTTCCCTGAAAAATAAAATAAAACAGTTTTTTGAGATGCAGAATATTTTTCTTACCAAGAAGTTTTAATAAATGGGAAAAATAAGTGTAGAAAGAAATGCTTCACATCTGATTAATGATTAACTTCACATCTGATTAATTTATAAATAAATAAACAGAGGAAAGTATATTCTTCTTCAGTTTGACTATTCCTCTAATACCTAATTAGTATCACAAGTGAGACAGCAGAAAGCAGACTTAGGAGAATGGATAGAATAATATAAACCACAGCAACAAACCACTCACCAAAACTATGTCCTCCATATCCAGGAAAACTGAGGACACAAAATGATTTAGTATTTTCTATGATCCAGGAAGCATGAACCATGCTATTCATGAAACCTGAAATAGAAATTAATTGCAGAGATATGTGTCTTATTTTTCTTTAAAAAAAAAAACATTTTGGAGGCCATACTACATGATGTGTATAAGAATTAATAATCCAGAGTCATAAATCTATGGTCACGTTTATCTGCAAAAATTTGTTTGTCAAGATTACATTCTCAAAAAAAGAGCAATACCCCAGATTGTTCACGCTCACATTTTCTTGATAAACGAGTTTCTTGTTTGGATTCTAAAGTATTTTTTAGGTTGTTTTTTATCATTTTGTTTCTGTACTTTTTTTTTTTTTCTTTTTTTTTTTTAACCAACTGCAGGAAATGTGGACAGAGTGCCTTTCCAGCAGATGTCAGTGTTGGTATTTGATATGATCTAGGAAGTCCTCTAAACCAGACTTGACCTTGAAGATAAGAGAGTACTGTTGATCCTCAGTTCTTATGAAGTGTAGAAAGGTATTCTGAAGAATTCTGTTCTTTCGTGGGTGGAAAGTAGGTGGCTGTAGGTTAGGAAATAGGTACGGCTTCAAGAGTATTCTTCCACCCTTTAAGATTTAATTTGTTTTTAGTGATACATAAATTATGGGCTTCCCTCATGGTTCAGATGGTAGAGAATCTGCCTGCAATGTGGGAGACCTGGGTTCCATCCCTGGGTCGGGAAGATCACCTGAGGAAGGGAATAACAACACTAGTTTTCCTAGAACTCCAGTCCTCTTGCCTGGAGAATTCCACGGACAGAGGAGGCTGAAGAGCTACAGTCCACAGTGTCACAACGAGTCAGACATGACTGAGTGACTGACACTATTTCACATACATTTATTCTTGTTCTTGGGGCTCAGCTGGTAAAGAATCCTCCTACAATACAGGAGACCTGGGTTTGATCCTGGTTTGGGAAGTTGCCCTGGAGAAGAGAAAGACTATCCACTCCAGTATTCTGGCCTGGAGAATTCCACAGACTGTAGAGTCAGCTGGCTGGCCAAGAGAGCGACTTTCACTTCATTTCACAACTGAACAACTTTACTTCACTTCATTCTCTTCTTGCTCCAAAAAGTATATTCATTATCTATTCTTCTCTTGGAATTCCTTCCCAGAAGGATATTTTTTCTTTTTGGCTTGAAGAGTTTCAATGTGTTTATCTCAGAAAAAAATAGCTAGCACTTCCCAGGTATCAAAGAAAGAGAACAGTCTAGCTGCCTTAAAGAAAGAGAACAGTCTAGCTGCCTTAAAGAAAGAGAACAGTCTAGCTGCCTTAAAGAAAGTCTTGTATTCATGGGGTTAAGTTCTGTCACAAGGTTTGAATGACTTAGCAAGAAAGCACAGAAGACAGGGGAACAATGCTAACAATGCTAACAAGATGGGAACAAGGACAGGAAGACTTCACGGGGAAGGGATTGGGAGTCTTGAAGGATAAACATGAGCTTTTCAGGGAAGGGTTTTCAGAGAAGAGATGACATGCAAACTCTTAATGAATCTTGGTCATGTGTATAATTCCAATACTAGTGATTTTGGGCCATAGCCCCTATTCTCTAAGGACTATGTACTATATTCAAGTAGTTAAGAATAAGAATTCTTAAAACTCAACAATGACCAAACAACCTAATTACAAAATGGGCCACAGACTTTGACACCACACTAAAGATGTATAGATGGCAAATAAATATATGAAAAAAAAAATGCTCCACATTCCATGTCATTAGGGAGATGCAAATTAAGGCAACAGTGAGATATACTACATATCTATTCAAATGTCCAAAATTCACAACAATGACAAAGACAACTGCTGATGAATTTGTAGAGCAGTGTGAATACTCTTCCATTGCTGATAGGAATGCAAATGGCACAGCCGTATTGGAAGACAGTTTGGCGGTGTCTTACAAAATTAAACGTACCCTTACCACACTTCTGCCTTTTCTATAATATCCGTTCCCTTACCATATGACACTCATGGTGATGGTAAAAAGATTAGTGGGTTGTCAGGATAGAGTGGCAAAGGATGAACAAGCAGAGCAAAAAGGATTTTTAAAGCAGTGAAAATACTCTGCATGGTATCATAATGATGTATATATCATTATGTGGTGGTTTAATCATTAAGTCATGTCCAACTCTTGTAACCCCATGGACTGTAGCCTGCCAGGCTCCTCTGTCCATGGGATTCTCCAGGCAAGAGTGCTGAAGTGGGTTGCCATTTCCTTCTCCAAGGGATCTTCCCAACCCAGGGACTGAACCCAAATATCCTGAGATTCTTTACTGACTGAACTATGAGGGAAGTCTATATGTCATTATATATTTGTCCAAAGCAAAATAATATGCAAGTCCAATAGTGAAATCTCAAGTGAACTATGAACTTTTGGGTGATTATGATGTATCATTGTAGATTCATCCTTGGTAACAAATGTACCACTCTGGTGAATAATATTGAAAATGGGGGAAGCTGTGTATGTGTGGGGCCAGAGGGCATATGGGGAATCTCTGTACTTTCCTCTCATTTTTTATTTGTGAATCTAAAAGTACTCTTTAAAAAAGATAAATGCAACAAAACAATGACTTAAAGAAAGCTAAGATTTTACAAAAGATAATTTTGTTGCATAAGATATTGTATCAGAAACAGTGAATTGTGTAATTAAAATTATTCCCAATAATTATTTCACAGTTTTCTTACCTGTTAGTTTGCTTTATGTGTATTTTGATAAGTTCTGAAAAACTTTTAATACACCTTTAAATTCTTCTTTTCTTACATTCAGTTTCTAATTATTCATAATGAGAGTAATCTATCTGCTTTACCTCTCCTCATTTTGGCTGCATACCATCTCTCCACTATACGAGCCTGGGTAAGCCTCCACTGTCACTCACCACTCCTTCTCACTCAAAATAAGAATGTGATTGGAATTTTAGGAGTCTAGTAATTTTCCAAAAGGAAGTAATCTTTCCTTTGCTATGATAAAAGTGAAAGATGTGAACACAAATAAGTTTCATTGGTCCTGGATGGATTCAATCAGCTCATGCTGTAGCGAGGCACTGAAAATTCGCTCCATACCTTTTTGGTTTAAAATTTGAAAATATGAATTAATGATTACTCAACATGTGTAACTTGTTTGGTAGATGAATTCATTCGCTGTGGAGAATATAGAAAAATAATGAAAGTTAAATTATTGGCAACCTCAGTTCTAAAAGCTGATATAATTGGGGTTGGGGTGGAAAATAGGGGATTTATTTTGCCTTTTCTGCCATTGGCTTTGAGATAGAAGACCTGGGTAACAATCCTCATTTCTGTCACTCTGGAACCACTTCCTCAAACAGCATGTGTGCAAAAATATGCCTTTATTTTTTCCTACAAAATAACTTTCTTCAATGCCCTGGGACAGGGGAGCTGGGAGGGTGCAGGTGGGGGTGGAGTAGAGTCATCATTCTGCTTGATGAAAATAAACATAAAAACAAAAACACAGCTTTCTTGATTCTAGTCACTCCCAGAAAAACATAGGTCCTTTAGAGGTTGAGCTTTCACTGCCAGTCCACACCAACATCCTTCTGTGATGACTGCATTCTCAACCTGGCAGGCCATCCTTGCACATATTAGCTGCTCATCCTGGCTGAAGAAACTAACTCCACACTCATAGTAATTATTCCCTCTCTCATTCACTTTCTGTACGCTTTTGTCTTTAAAAATTTTTATTGAAATGTTACTTTCAGGTACGTATGGTTTCTCTTGAACAGAGAAAATCTAGTTACTCTCACATGCTCGCTGTCGTGCCTAGAAACTACAACTTATTTATAACCCTCACAGATTTTTGGATTCCACACTATTTGTTGGGAGGACATCAGCAAAGCTGGCAATCACCAGAGTCCAAAAGGAACTGATGATTCACAGTCCTTCTCAGCTCTTGAGTCATCTTCAAATGTTTCTGAGATGTCCTACAGCTAATCCAATGTCTATCCTGGGGTGAAGATGGGAAGCAAGGCAGAGAGAAAAACTATGGTCAACATATTCTCAGTTTCCCTCACTTTATATGCTGTATATTGTCACCCTGCTTATTTAACTTATATGCAGAGTACATTATGAGAAACACTGGGCTGGAAGTTTGATCTCTGGTTCCTCTGCCTTTTCTAAAACCAGCCTGAACATCTGGAAGCTCACAGTTCACATATTGAAGCCTGGCTTGGAGAATTTTGTGCATTACTTTTCTAGCATGTGAGATATGAGACGAGTGTGATTGTGCAGTAGTTTGAGAGAAGGGAATGGCAAACCACTTCAGTATTCTTGCCTTGAGAACCCCATGAACAGTATGAAGACCCAGTTTAGCTAAAAAAAAAATTTGATTAATTAATTTTCAAAAAAGAACAAACAAAGGGCAGGGGATTGACAAGTAAATATGACATTTTTATAATGCAAATGAATCTATAAAACAGAAAGAGACTCAGACATAGAAAATAAATTTATGGTTACCAAAAAGTGGGGAAGGGATTAGGAGTATAGGATTAAAAGATACACACTTGTATATAATGTAGGAAAAACAACAAAGATTTACTGTATAATAATAGTCAATACTTTGTAATAACCTATAAGGGAAAATAGTCTGAAAAAATTAAATGTATAGATCACTTTGCTGTACACCTGAAGCTAACACAATATTGTAAATCAACTATACTTCCCAAAAAAATCTGATTCAAAAATGAACAGAGGAAGTAAATACACATTTTTTTTCAAAGAAGACATCCACGAGGCCAGCAGATACATAAAAGATGCTCAACATCACTATCAGAGAAACACAAATCAAGCCATAAGGTATCTCCTCACATCTGTTAAAATGGTCATCATTTAAAAGACAAGGTAACCCAAACATCTGTGAGAATGAGGAAGAAGAGGGATCTTTGTTCCCTGTTGGTGGAAGTGTACATGGTTTCAGCCACTATGTAAAGCAGGATGATGTTTCCTCGGAAATTTTAAAATTGATTTGGAACCTTATGTTTCAGGAATGCCACATTTAGGCCTATATCTAATAAAAATATAAAACTGCAAGTTGCTCAGTCGTGTCCGACTCTTTGCAAACCCATGGACTATACAATCCATGGAATTCTCCAGGCCAGAATCCTGGAGTGGGTAGCCTTTCCCTGCTCCAGAGGATCTTCCCAACCCAAGGATCAAACCCAGGTCTCCCGCACTGCAGGCTGATTTTTACCAGCTGAGCCACAAGGGAAGCCAAAAATATATATAAAAACCAGATCTTAAAAAGAAAGAAAGAAATACAGCACTTTTCAGTCCAGGCAAAGTTGATTCAGGGTCAGTATGGGGAGTTGAAAGTGAAAAGTCGCTCAGTCATGTCTGACTCTTTGCAACCCCATAGACCATACAGTCCATGGAATTCTCCAGGCTAGAATACTGGAGTGGGTAGCATTTCCCTTCTCCGGAGAATCTTCCCAACCCAGAGGTCAAACCCAGTTTCCCTTATTGCAGGCGATTCTTTACCAGCTGAGTCACAAGGAAAGGACTAGGTGTTAATTACAGCAAATCTGCGCATAGTGCTTACCGAGTCGTCACGCCCTTCCCTCTGCAGTGCCTTCAGTGATGAAGGGTGTTAGGGAAGCAACCTGTGGAATGTGATCACCTGAGAGCAAGGTCTGGTCCTGTTCTTACAGAGTGACCATGGGCAACAGAGGGCTGTTACGGTGTCAGGGTTGTTCCACCTACAGCCTCTGTGCATGCGTGCCTGCTAGTAGCTTCTTTGCAACCCTATGGACTGTAGCACATCAGGCTCCTCTGTCCATGAGATTCTTCAGGCAAGAATGTTGGAGTGGATTGTCATGCCCTCCTCCTCCAGATGATCTTCCTGACCTGTCTCCTGCATCTTCTAAATTAGAGTTTGATTCTTTACCCGTAACCCACCTGGGAAGCCCACAGCCTCTGTAAGGATGCCCAATGCCAGGAACATCTGAACCTTTCCTTCCCACCCTCCCCTTATGACACCTGACATCACTTCTTGGGGCAGAGGAGCTGGGAAGGTGCACAGTGACATTTTTTTTGCTCCACGGTTCCACCTGTAGCCCCTTAAAATACCTTGGTTTTTCTCCACACCCTCGGACTAGAATTCAGCTCCACCTCCACATAAAGTGTCAGCACCTTGGCCCTGGCAAGAAGGACAAGGCTGAACAACTTGTGGCATCTGTCGTAAGTTGTGAGTTCTCAGAGGGGAGACTTCCAGACTGGAACCACCCTCTGACCTGTGATCATCTCCGGGTCTTTGCCTAGGCTGTCCCCCAACCTGGCTTGTCCCCACAGCATGTGGGCAGAGGAAGCTTCAAGGCCAATGTCCTGCTTAACCACCTGGACCAGGGAGGAACAGGGAAACTGTTTACCAGATGGACTCTGTTTATTTAAGCCTCCAGCTCCCCTGTGTTGGCCGCTCCCTGCCAAGCCCACTGCCTGTTGAAACGCCCTTGCTGACTGAGGAGGCCACTTCCTCCTGGAGTCCCAGAGGAGAGGTTGGAATGTGAGTGCTGGCTCCAGAGAGCCCATCCAGGGGGGCAAGGACCACAGAGACCCTCAGAAGCTGCCTGGCACGTGCAGAATAGGAGCTCGCACACCGCCCAGACCCAGCATCCTTACACCTGGGAACTACTCACCTTGCGAGTTAAGACTGTTTCATTACAAGCTGGAGATTTCTCTTTTTTTCCCTCTCTCTCTCTGTTGTTTTATTTTTGGCCATGCCACATAGCATGCAGGATCTTAGTTCCCCGACCAGGGGTTGAACCCAGGCTCCCTGCAGTAGCAGTGCAGTCTTAACCACTGGCCTGCTAGGGGAGTCCCCAAGTTGAAGATTTCATGGCAGATTGGGCATGAATTGCTGGTCTCCCCCAGATCTCCCCACAGTATGGAGAACTTGCCCATAAGCAAGGCAGAGCTCCTTCATCGGCCGTGGGGGCAGTGCCCGTTCCCACCACCCCAGGCTGCAGTAATGCTGCTGTGTTGCCCTTCCGGCTTATGGCCCCTTCAGGTCACAGCCCCTGGGTATGGGAACCACTGTCTTCCATGTGTCATCCGACCAAGTGCTGGCTTGGTCTCAGGCTCCACAAGCAGTCAGGAAGGCTGGAAGCCAGAGGCTGGACAGGGCAAGGGGGCATGTGCTATCACGTGAGAGCATGCCCTGGGAGGCCACAGGCCAACATTACATCCTGCTGATGGGTTAACACCTCTGTGAACCCTGTTGAAAATGGTATATATGAGCTTATTGGCAAAGCAGAGAAAGAGACACAGATGTAGAGAATAAGTGTATGGATACCAAGGGGGAGAGGGGTTGGGCGGGAGGACCTGGGAGGTTGGGATTGGCACATATACACCATTGATGCTATGTAAAAAATAGACGTCCCTCCTAAAGGAATCAGTCCTGAGTGTTCATTGGAAGGACCAGTGCTGAAACTGAAACTCCAGTGATCTGGCCACCCGATGCGAAGAACTGACTCAGTTGAAAAGACCCTGATGCTGGGAATGATTGAAGGTGGGAGGAGAAGGGGATGACAGAGGATGAGATGGTTGGATGGCATCACCGACTCGATGGCCATGAGTCTGAGCAAGCTCCGGGAGCTGGTGATGGACAGGGAGGCCTGGCGTGCTGCAGTCTGAGGGGTCACAAAGAGTCGGACACGACTGAGCGACTGAACCGCACTGACCTGATGAAATAGACAGATGATGGGGATATACTGTAAAGCACCAGGAACCTTACTGTGCGGTGCCCTAAGTGAGAGGGAAGTCCAAATGGGAGGGGATATGGGTAGGCATGGCTGCTGCATTTGTCTGTACAGCAGAAAGGGACACAGCACAGTAAAGCAGCTAAACTGCAATACAGTTAGTTTAAAAGATGACCCTGATGACACCCCACCCACGTGACATCCCACTCACATGTCCATGGGTGGTACTCATATCCTAAACCCCTCCTCCTCCAGGCTCCTGCCTCCAGACTTGTGTATGCATTTGCCCCAAGCACCTCCCATCCCGCGGTCCCCCAGGTAACTCACATGCAAGCAAAGCTGATTGCACCTCCTTTTGTCCACTCTCAGGTGTTCTCAGCTCAGAGCTGGGCAGTCCCTCCTCCTCCAGGCTCCTGCCTCCAGACTTGTGTATGCATTTGCCCCAAGCACCTCCCATCCCGCGGTCCCCCAGGTAACTCACATGCAAGCAAAGCTGATTGCACCTCCTTTTGTCCACTCTCAGGTGTCCTCAGCTCAGAGCTGGGCAGCACCATCCCAAAGGCTCTCCAGACCTGGGCGCCAATCTCATTACCCTCCTCTTCCTCACTTCTGCCCCTCAGGTCCTGCTTCCCAAATGTCTCATGAATCTATCCAGCCCCATAGCGAATCCATGCTTGAGTTTGTGCCCCCAATGTACCTCACCTGGACCACCTCCCTGTCACCATCTGTCTGGGTCCTGCACACACAACAGACCCCCAGTCTCTACCATAAGCAGCGTGGGGCTCTGGAGCCAGGCCTGAACTCAGTGCCAGGCATACAAGGGTAATTAGGCCTCTGTCCCCATCTTCAAAGGACTTTCCAAGGTCATCCTCAAGCCATCATTCTGATCACCGGCAAGGTGGCTGAGGAGGGCCAGGAAGGACCAGAGGGAGAAGCTCAGTCTCCATCAGGCATGTCAGAGTCAAAGCCCAGCTCCAGCCCTCAACTGCTGGTGACTTTGACGGTGACATTGGACTTGCCCGCCTTGAGCCTTAGGAAGCAGCATCATGTGGCGCCTGCTTGTAAGGCCAGTGGGAAAGTCGCAGAGATGACACACTAAGCTCACTCCGTGACTGTTCCTGCCACTGTCACAGCCCTGAGAAATGGGTGTTCCCTCCCTTCAGCCACAGGGCTTGATTTTGTCGGCCCTCCTTCCCTCCAAGAGACGGCCTGTTTGGGGGGCCCTCACCTGCCCAGCCCGCATGCAGCCCCTCTTTCCTGGGGCCAGCTCTTTTCCGGGCAGCTAGCTCAAATAGGCCCTCTCAGTGGGTCACCCGGCCCCGTCAAAGGATCCCTGTACAAGCCTCAAACGGGGCATTGATGGGGCTGCGGTGAGGACTGCCCAGTGATGGCGGGCTGGCTTGGCTTGGCCCGGGCCACGTGACTTCCCCAAACCCAGCTATTTCCTGTTTCTCGGGCCAGCATCCCCCCACTCCCCAACAACCGCCCGGCCACAGGGCACAATTCCACTACACATCTCTGCCAGCTCCTTGGCTTCGGGCCAGGGGTGGGAGTGGGAAGGAGGATGGGAGTGTCATCTCAGCGTTTGTCCTCAGGACACTCAGCCACTGCCCCCGACAACTTTTTGATGAAGACACAAGGCTGGAGGCAAGGCCAGTCCCCTCCTCCTTTGACCTCTGCCCCCAGTTTACCACTTGCTGGGGGTTTCTTGTGGGGGAGGGCTCTCTTCATATGAATCTTCATAAGAAGCAAGAGCTCACACAGACTGCATCCGCAACCCCTTAAACCTGCACTTGCAAGTAGAATAAAAAGGTGCTTAGTCTAACCCCTGACTGCTGTGTGGCCTTAGGAAAGTCACTTGATGTCTCTGGGCCTCAGTTCTCATGTGTGAACAAATGGGAAGTTGCTGTCCATCTCCATTAGAGTCTCGCCTTATCAGTTGTTTGGGCATTGGATAAGTTCAGTTCAGTTCAGTCGCTCAGTCGTGTCCAACTCTTTGCGACCCCATGAATCGCAGCACGCCAGGCCTCCCTGTCCATCACCAACTCCCAGAGTTCACTCAGACTCAAGTCCATCGACTCCGTGATGCCATCCAGCCATCTCATCCTCGGTCGTCCCCTTCTCCTCCTGCCCCCAATCCCTCCCAGCAACAGAGTCTTTTCCAATGAGTCAACTCTTCGCATGAGGTGGCCAAAGTACTGGAGTTTCAGCTTCAGCATCATTCCTTCCAAAGAAATCCCAGGGTTGATCTCCTTCAGAATGGACTGGTTGGATCTCCTTGCAGTCCAAGGGACTCTCAAGAGTCTTCTCCAACACCACAGTTCAAAAGCATCGATTCTTCGGCGCTCAGCTTTCTTCACAGTCCAACTTTCACATCCATACATGACCACAGGAAAAACCATAGCCTTGACTAGGCGGACCTTAGTCGGCAAAGTAATGTCTCTGCTTTTGAATATACTATCCAGGTTGGTCATAACTTTTCTTCCAAGGAGTAAGCGTCTTTTAATTTCATGGCTGCAGTCACCATCTGCAGTGATTTTGGAGCCCAAAAAAATAAAGTCTGACACTGTTTCCACTGTTTCCCCATCTATTTCCCATGAAGTGATGGGACCGGATGCCATGATCTTCGTTTTCTGAATGTTGAGCTTTAAGCCAACTTTTTCGCTCTCCTCCTTCACTTTCATCAAGAGGCTTTTTAGCTCCTCCTCACTTTCTGCCATAAGGGTGGTGTCATCAGCATATCTGAGGTTATTGATATTTCTCCCGGCAATCTTGATTCCAGCTTGTGTTTCTTCCAGTCCAGCGTTTCTCATGATGTACTCTGCATATAAGTTAAATAAGCAGGGAGACAATATACAGCCTTGACGTACTCCTTTTCCTATTTGGAACCAGTCTGTTGTTCCATGTCCAGTTCTAACTGTTGCTTCCTGACCTGCATACAGATTTCTCAAGAGGCAGGTTAGGTGGTCTGGTATTCCCATCTCTTTCAGAATTTTCCACAGTTGATTGTGATCCACACAGTCAAAGGCTTTGGCATAGTCAATAAAGCAGAAATAGATGTTTTTCTGGAACTCTCTTGCTTTTTCCATGATCCAGCGGATGTTGGCAATTTGATCTCTGGTTCCTCTGCCTGTTCTAAAACCAGCTTGAACATCAGGGAGTTCACGGTTCACATATTGCTGAAGCCTGGCTTGGAGAATTTTGAGCATTACTTTACTAGCGTGTGAGATGAGTGCAATTGTGCGGTAGTTTGAGCATTCTTTGGCATTGCCTTTCTTTAGAATTGGAATGAAAACTGACCTCAGCGCGGGCCGTTTGCGAGAGCCGGGCCGGCGCACTCAGCGCGGGCCGCTTGCGAGAGCCGGGCCGGCGCACTCAGCGCGGGCCGCTTGCGAGAGCCGGGCCGGCGCACTCAGCGCGGGCCGCTTGCGAGAGCCGGGCCGGCGCACTCAGCGCGGGCCGCTTGCGAGAGCCGGGCCGGCGCACTCAGCGCGGGCCGCTTGCGAGAGCCGGGCCGGCGCACTCAGCGCGGGCCGCTTGCGAGAGCCGGGCCGGCGCACTCAGCGCGGGCCGCTTGCGAGAGCCGGGCCGGCGCACTCAGCGCGGGCCGCTTGCGAGAGCCGGGCCGGCGCACTCAGCGCGGGCCGCTTGCGAGAGCCGGGCCGGCGCACTCAGCGCGGGCCGCTTGCGAGAGCCGGGCCGGCGCACTCAGCGCGGGCCGCTTGCGAGAGCCGGGCCGGCGCACTCAGCGCGGGCCGCTTGCGAGAGCCGGGCCGGCGCACTCAGCGCGGGCCGCTTGCGAGAGCCGGGCCGGCGCACTCAGCGCGGGCCGCTTGCGAGAGCCGGGCCGGCGCACTCAGCGCGGGCCGCTTGCGAGAGCCGGGCCGGCGCACTCAGCGCGGGCCGCTTGCGAGAGCCGGGCCGGCGCACTCAGCGCGGGCCGCTTGCGAGAGCCGGGCCGGCGCACTCAGCGCGGGCCGCTTGCGAGAGCCGGGCCGGCGCACTCAGCGCGGGCCGCTTGCGAGAGCCGGGCCGGCGCACTCAGCGCGGGCCGCTTGCGAGAGCCGGGCCGGCGCACTCAGCGCGGGCGAGAGGAGCTACCCCACGTCCGAGGTCAGGGGCAGCAACCTAGAGTGCCAGGCTGCGACGGCGCAGGAACGGCCGAGAGGAGCTACCCTGTGTCTGAGGTCAGTGGCGGCCGGGAGGAGCTACCCCTCATCCGAGGTCAGTGGCGGCCGGGAGGAGACACCCCGCGTCTGAGGTCAGGGCGGCGGCCGGGAGGAGCTACCCCGTGTCCGAGGTCAGGGGCGGCCAGGAAGAGACACCCCACGTCCGAGGCCAGGGGCGGCCGGGAGAAGCCACCTTGCGCCCGAGGCCAGGGGTGGTGACCCGGAGGAGCCACCCTGAGCCCGAGGCCAGGGGCGGCAGCTGGGAGAAGCCACCCACGCCCGAGGCCACGGCCGGCGGCCGGGAGGAGCAACCCGAGGAGCAGGGGCTGCGCAGGCGCAGGAGGGCCTAGAGGAGCTGTCCCACGTTGAAGGTCAGGAACTGCGGCGGTAAGGAGATACCCCTCGTCCAAGGTAAGGAGCAGCCGTGAAGAGACAACCCACGCCCAAGGTAAGAGAAACCCAAGTAAGATGGTAGGTGTTGCAAGAGAGCATCAGAGGGCAGACACACTGAAACCATACTCGCAGAAAACTAGTCAATCTAATCACACTAGGACCAGGGCCTTGTCTAACTCAATGAAACCAAGCCATGCCTGCAGGGCAACCCAAGGCGGGCGGGTCATGGTGGAGAGGTCTGACAGAACGTGGTCCACTGGAGAAGGGAATGGCAAGCCACTTCAGTATTCTTGCCTTGAGAACCCCATGAACAGTATGAAAAGGCAAAATGATAGGATATCAAAAGAGAATCTCCCCAGGTCGTTAGGTGCCCAATATGCTACTGGAGATCAGTGGAGAAATAACTCCAGAAAGAATGAAGGGATGGAGCCAAAGCAAAAACAATACCCAGTTGTGCATGTGACTGGTGATAGAAGCAAGATCCGATGCTGTAAAGAACAATATTGCATAGGAACCTGGAATGTCAGGTCCATGAATCAAGGCAAATTGGAAGTGGTCAAACAAGAGATGGCAAGGGTGAACGTCGACATTCTAGGAATCAGCGAACTAAAATGGACTGGAATGGGTGAATTTAACTCAGATGACCATTATATCTACTACTGCGGGCAGGAATCCCTCAGAAGAAATGGAGTAGCCATCATGGTCAACAAAAGAGTCCGAAATGCAGTACTTGGATGCAATCTCAAAAACGACAGAATGATCTCTGTTCGTTTCCAAGGCAAACCATTCAATATCACAGTTATCCAAGTCTATGCCCCAACCAGTAATGCTGAAGAAGCTGAAGTTGAACGGTTTTATGAAGACCTACAAGACCTTGTAGAACTAACACCCAAAAAAGATGTCCTTTTCATTATAGGGGACTGGAATGCTAAAGTAGGAAGTCAAGAAACACCTGGAGTAACAGGCAAATTTGGCCTTGGAATGCGGAATGAAGCAGGGCAAAGACTAATAGAGTTTTGCCAAGAAAATGCACTGGTCATAGCAAACACCCTCTTCCAGCAACACAAGAGAAGACTCTACACATGGACATCACCAGATGGTCAACACCGAAATCAGATTGATTATATTCTTTGCAGCCAAAGATGGAGAAGCTCTATACAGTCAACAAAAACAAGACCAGGAGCTGACTGTGGCTCAGATCATGAACTCCTTATTTCCAAATTCAGACTTAAATTGAAGAAAGTAGGGAAAACCGCTAGACCATTCAGGTATGACCTAAATCAAATCCCTTATGATTATACAGTGGAAGTGAGAAATAGATTTAAGGGCCTAGATCTGATAGACAGAGTTCCTGATGAACTATGGAATGAGGTTCGTGACATTGTACAGGAGACAGGGATCAAGACCATCCCCATGGAAAAGAAATGCAAAAAAGCAAAATGGCTGTCTGGAGAAGCCTTACAAATAGCACTGAAAAGAAGAGAGGCGAAAAGCAAAGGAGAAAAGAAAAGATATAAGCATCTGAATGCAGAGTTCCAAAGAATAGCAAGAAGAGATAAGAAAGCCTTCTTCAGCAATCAATGCAAAGAGATAGAGGAAAACAACAGAATGGGAAAGACTAGAGATCTCTTCAAGAGAACTGGAGATACCAAGGGAACATTTCATGCAAAGATGGGCTCGATAAAGGATAGAAATGGTATGGACCTAACAGAAGCAGAAGATATTAAGAAGAGGTGGCAAGAATACACAGAAGAACTGTACAGAAAAGATCTTCACGACCCAGATAATCATGAGGATGTGATCACTAATCTAGAGTCAGACATCTTGGAATGTGAAGTCAAATGGGCCTTAGAAAGCATCACTAAGAACAAAGCTCGTGGAGGTGATGGAATTCCCTTTGAGCTGTTTCAAATCCTGGAAGATGATGCTGTGAAAGTGCTGCACTCAATATGCCAGCCAATTTGGAAAACTCAGCAGTGGCCACAGGACTGGAAAAGGTCAGTTTTCATTCCAATTCCAAAGAAAGGCAATGCCAAAGAATGCTCAAACTACCGCACAATTGCACTCATCTCACATGCTAGTAAAGTAATGCTCAAAACTCTCCAAGCCAGGCTTCAGCAATATGTGAACCGTGAACTCCCTGATGTTCAAGCTGGTTTTAGAACAGGCAGAGGAACCAGAGATCAAATTGCCAACATTCGCTGGGCATTGGATAGAGAGCAGGTAAGATCCATGAAGAAATCTGCCAGTCTCAAGAAAAGCTGACAACTCCAAAAGACAGACAGCACACCTCAACCCCCTTCTCTCTTTCCCCCTAGGGGGGCATCACCAGCCTTTCCATGGGTCCCAGAATTTGGTCTCTTCCTTCCTAAAACCCAAGTCCTAGCCTGTCACTCCCCTGCCCAAAAGCCCTCAAAGAGTCCCCTGTCCCAGGGTTAGCCCACAGTCCTGCCAGGGCATTCAAGGCTCTGTGAGGTCTCCTTTGGTTGGTGACACAGCCCAAGTCAGACTGCCTAATGCTGTCCGCCAGCTTCACTCGCGGGCAGCTCAGCCTGAAAGGAAGAAGGCTAGAGGTGGGAAAAGAGAGATTATTGCAGATTTTGATTCCTGGATCCAACCATGCCTGAAGCTGAAATTCCCTTGGATTTTCATTTATGTGAGTCAGGAAACATCACACCCACCATTTATTTCTGATTGCTATTTTCAGTAAACTTGGTTTACTAAATTTTCTGTTACTTGCAACCATCTCCTTCCTATAAGTGCCCTTCTTGGCTGAAGTTAGCCAGGGTGGGCTTGCAGCCAAAGGACCCTGGTGTACACAAAGGCTCTTCATAACCCAGGCCCCAAGACACTGCCAACCTCCTCCTTATTGCAGCCACACTGGGCTGCCTCCCCCGGCTCCTCTCCCCACTCCACAGGCCTTCTACGCTCTGCCACTTCAGTCCAGAGCATCCTTCCCCACTATGCTCACTGCTGTCCTTTCTTCCTTCAGCTCAGCGAAACCTCTTCCAAGAAGTCTCCTCTGGCTGGGGGGGTCCCTCAGACTTTCCCCATGATGGTTTTATAATCATTACAGGCTGTTTACAATCATTTATGCTTCTGCCTCCTCTTACCCAGACTGAAGGGTAACTGGAGGCTACTCAGGTCCACTGTGGTCACCCCAGTGCCCAGCATGGGACCTGGCTCCAGGCGGGTGCTGTCCAGGTGAGTGCAGTTCATACCGTGTCTGGGAAACCTGAGGGTGTTTACAGGGTCTATGATTTGTGATCAGAAACAGTGCCAGGTCATGACACTCCCTACCTGGACATTGGCCCTGTGAGTTTCTGGACGGAAAGAACAGTTTGTGTGTGTGTGTGTGTGTGTGTGTGTGTGTGCATGTGTATGCGTGTATGTGCACGTGTGTGCTTGTGTGTGCGCACGTGGGTGTGCGTGTGTGTGTGCACACATGTGTGTGCGTGTGTGTTGGAGTGATGAAGGCTGACTTTCCACCCCTGGCCACACACCATATTTTAGGAACCACATGAGCCAAAGAGAAGCGTGTTGCTGCTTTATTAAAACTTCTTCCCCATCACACAAAGCAGTGCACAAGGGGTGTTGGTGGGGAGCCCCTTGCACAGCCCTCTCCCTCTGCACCCCCCTCACAGACCCCAGAGAACCTGCTTCTGTGGCCTTCTCTCCACCTTTGGATCTGTGCCCTCAGAAATCCTGGCCCCCAGGGGCAGACAGAAGAGGTGGTACAGGTACCAAAGCCTTTCCTATGGCCCCACCAACATAAGCCCCCAGGGCTGGGTCTGTGCCCACAAAGGGTTTGCCTATTTTGACTGAACTAACCTGTGGATTTAGTCCAACAAATGCATTTGCCTGATTTCAGTGCTGAATTTCTGCTTGACCCAAGTGTCAGGCAGAGCTGGGTGGCCTACAGCTAACTGGCGGTGGACAGGCTGCAGGATGGGCAGATAGTGAGTTCCTAGATATGACCGTGGCTGAGGACACCCGTTTCCCAGGACCCGTGGCTATGTGGCCACACTGGCCGCCAGTGACTGGTTGCTGAGGATGACAACTCTTTAGCAAACCTATTGTGTGTCTGTAGGGGCTGTTTGATGATTAAAACAACTGCTACTTCCTGTTTTGGCAAATGCCTGACTGCATTTTCATTTGAATGAACAATTATTCAGGACTCACAAGGACTGAATTGACCACAGCAGGCAGTTGGGTTATTGGACTAGATCGAATTGAATGGTTTGGGGGTTAATTTGAGGTTTTTTTTTAATTATTGAATGTCATCACTAAATTAACTGAGGGTTGGCTGACTTAATCATTGTTTAAGCAACTATTGGAAAAAATTGGACATATGTATTTGGTGGGGAGGACCAACTGATGATTACTTGACTAAACTGCTCTGTGAATTGACAATTATTTACAAATCAGTGCAATGGACTTTGTTGTTTGACCACATTATTTTCACTGAACTGACAAGCATGTTTTTGATTCATCAGCCCCTTAGTAAAACTGGTCAAGTTGAGAGTTACATAACCAAACTCACTGACTTTAGAAAGAGCAGTCATGTAGACCAATGTCAGAGCTGATCGAAAGAAGCCGAGGGCTGTTGGACTGAATTTTTCGAGACCTGAGGAATCATTCAGCCTAAAAGGGTTGACCCATTGTGAGCATCTCCCAGGCCCCGCAGGAAAAGCAGGCCAGCGAGGGGGACACAAGCGGACGGTCCTGAAGTCAGCCAGGTGGTTTACCCAGGCCTCGGGGGCCACCAAAGCAAAGAAGCGGATTGCGAGGCAGCTCCGCCCCTCCCAGCACCAGGGCTGGGGCCTGGCGAGCATCACACCTCTGAGTACGGGGGTGGTGCTGGGCCCCCCTCCGGAACCTTGTATGGCAGGGACACGGCTTCCTCATAAGATGGCAGGATCACCTGGGAGAGACAGAGAGACGAGGCCTGAGAATTGACCAGCTGGGACCACGATCCCACCCCGGGGTCACGGGGCTCCAACCCCCACCTCTGACAAGGTGATGAAAGTGATGATGAGGATGACTGGCGTGCTTTGGGACTAACTGTGTGCTAGGCATTACACGAACAAGACAGGTGCAGACGGACTTGTTTCTGCCTGTTCAGCACAGAGCCCCCTTGTTCTGAGAACAGTACACCATTTTCCCTGGGAAAACACTCAGTCCATGTGCTTTCAGAACTGATCATCCTTCTGACCTAAGGGAGCGGATAGGAGACCTGCACTGGTCACTCAAAGTAGAATTTCATCCTCCTTGGCAATCCATCATTGGTTTGGGGATAGGCTTGTAACCCAGGCTGGCCCAATCAGACATGCTCCTGGAATGTCTTTCTTTTTGTTGGGGTTCCTTAGAGGGTGGGATGTCAGTCTAGGGCTATTGGCAGCTATTTTGTCACCATGCAGATAGGGATGTCTAAAAATGAAATCATTTCTGGACATCAGGCCCCAGCTGTACCTGAGCCAGACCTACACTGGACTTTCAAGTTCTATGAGCTAATAAATTCCCTTTTTTTTTTTTTAACATAAGTAAGACTGAGTTGGGTTTCTGACACTAGCAACCCAAAAAAAGTCTTAACCAACACAATCCCCATTTTACAAATGAGGAAAGTGAGCCTCCAATAACTTAAACCAGCTGCAATTTTGCATCATTTCTCCAATCAGCTGCTTCTTAGTGCACTTCACCCTTCTTCCTGGAAGATCCCTTCCCCTTTCTCAGCTAAGTTGTACCAACTGACAGTCTAAGATTTGGTCAGGTGCCACCTCCTCCAGGAAGCCTTCCCTGAAACCCCAGATGAGGCTAGGTGCCTCTTCTGTGCTCCCATTGCCCCTGTGCTTCTCTGCAAGTTATCAGTGAACATCCACGTCTAGGTTCACTCTGGACTATGCTCTCCTCCAGGACAGGGTGTCATCCTAATTTTCTCTACATCCCAAGGGTTGGATGTGAGGCCAAGAAAGAGTAAGAGGCAGAAAATGTTTAATGCGTGAATGAATGGATTGAATCCTAGACAATCAGAGTGGAAAGGGATCTGCACACTTCTTCTGGTTCAGCTCTCGTCTTACCAGTGGAGAGACTGAGACCGAGCAAGGCAGAGAGACCTGCCCTCGGTGAGACAGTGGGCGGCAGACCTGGGGCCGGCTGCCCAGCAGGCTCACCTTCTGTAGCATCTTGGAGCCACTTCTCTCCCCAGCCGAGTTCGTGCACTTCATCAATCTGTAGCATCTCCACACACACTTGAACATGTAGACCTGGAACAAAGGCCCAGGTCAGGCTATGCTTCGTGATCCCCTTCTCGCCACCCCAGCAGGCCTGGGACAGACGCTAGGTGCTTCCTGCGGAGCCCCAGTTCACGCCCAAAGCCACATTCAACTGCTGCTGCTCAGACGCCTCTTCTGGCTGAGGGGGCCTCACCTGCCAGTCTCAGCTATCCCAGGTGCGTCCCTCTTTACTGCCGCACAGACTCAGCACAGGGAGGAGGTTTCTGGAGGCTTCTGGGCTACCCTCCTGCCACTCTGGCAACACTTCTGCAGATCCTGATTCTTCACCCCAGGGACAGGAAACTCACCACCTCCTAAGGTGGCACCACCCCTCTTGAGACAGAGCTAACAGCCAGAAAATTTTTCTACAAAATCGCTTATGATATGTAGATTTTTTTAAAATAAATTACCAAACTGTACAGAGTAGTGTTTTATGTTTATCGATGCATAAAAATTATATGTACAGATGTATATATCTGTCAGATGACATGAGCAATAGTTTTCTCTTAGCAATTGATGTAAGAATTGGGGAGATGTTTTCCAGGGTGGGGAGTGAAGTCCCCAGGGTGCATTCAAGGAACAAGAGCCAGTAACGCTCTCTCTGCCCCTAAACTGCCTTCTAAGGAAGAAGAGCGGGTCCTGGTATCTGGGATGTCCCCTGCCTCATGGAATCCCATGATGGAGACTTAGAAGGAGAAGAAATAAATAAAATGAGCCATGAAAGAATGAAGTATGAAGGGCCAGGGCAGAGCAAGCAGGTGGAGGGTGGTCACTGAGGCAGAGTTGGGCAGACCTAAGATGTGTTAATAGGTCTCCATATTAACATAGAACAGACCCCCACTCCCACTGGATGAAAAGAATAGGAGAGGGCTGAGGGGATGGAGTTGTGTTTGGGCAGGTTTTCTCGAGCAGCGTGTATGATGTGAACCCCTACTTGGGTCCGCACCAGCCTTCAGAAATGTTCCCACTGAGCATGACTGATGCACTTGTCCTTTGAGGAAGGGTTAAAAGGAGTGAAGCTGTTTCCAGTTTGGCATTAAGTGAGAGCAGAGACTGCTCAGGGCCTCAGATGAAAGGAGGCAGTGATGTCTGGTAACACCACCCATAAAAAACGGGAGGGGGGGTTGCAGAAATGCACCCAGATATCCGAGGTGCTACTCTCTGAGAGGCGGTGGATGGTGGGCTGATCATCTTCTTTCTGCTCATCGGTAGTTTCTAAATTTCTACAGCGATCATATGTTACTTTCACAATCAGAAAAGAACGCTTTTAAAAGCCCTTCCTTCTCTTGAATCGACATCAGCCTCCCTGTGGCTTCCGGCCACAGGTCCCCACTCTGGCCTCTAGAATCCCCGTGAGAGTCCTTCGGGTACTTGGAGACAGTGATCACATCCCCCTTGAGTCATTTCTTTCTCAAGCTGAACTGCCCCGGTTTCACTGACTCCCTAAGACGGCAGAGTTTTCTTGCCCTTCACCTTCCTGTTGTGCTGCTATTAACACATTATTGACCGGAGACGTATTAACATATCTTTCGTTACTCAAGTGTTACTAACCATTGCAGGCAGGTTCTTTACCATTGAGCCACCAGGGAACCCCGTCATTGATCAGAGATGTATCAATCAATATGGTTTTAGAGACTGATACAATTAACACACTCCTGTCTGTCACCATATCTCTAAGAACTGGGACCTGAAATGGAACTCTGTCCTCCGGGCCTGACTGCTCCTGAGAAAAATAAAACCAATCTCCTTCCTCTTTCTCATCAGTTCAGTTCAGTCGCTCAGTCGTGTCCGACTCTTTGAGACCCCATGAATCGCAGCACGCCAGGCCTCCCTGTCCATCACCAACTCCCGGAGTTCACTCAGACTCACGTCTATCGAGTTCGTGATGCCATCCAGCCATCTCATCTTCTGTCGTCCCCTTNGCATTCAGTTCAGTTCAGTTCAGTCGCTCAGTCGTGTCCGACTCTTTGCGACCCCATGAATCGCAGCACGCCAGGCCTCCCTGTCCATCACCATCTCCCGGAGTTCCCTCAGACTCACGTCTATCGAGTCCGTGATGCCATCCAGCCATCTCATCCTCTGTCGTCCCCTTCTCCTCCTGCCCCCAATCCCTCCCAGCATCAGAGTCTTTTCCAATGAGTCAACTCTTCACATGAGGTGGCCAAAGTACTGGAGTTTCAGCTTTAGCATCAGTTCTTCCAAAGAAATCTCAGGGCTGATCTCCTTCAGAATGGACTGGTTGAATCTCCTTGCAGTCCAAGGGACTCTCAAGAGTCTTCTCCAATACCATGGTTCAAAAGCATCAATTCTTCGGTGCTCAGCCTTCTTTACAGTCCAACTCTCACATCCATACATGACTACTGGAAAAATCATAGCCTTGACTAGACGGACCTTAGTCGGCAAAGTAATGTCTCTGCTTTTGAATTAGTATGGGTTAAAGGATATATCAGGAAGTAAAAATATGTTTTAATATCAAATTCAATTTTTTCAGTCAAGGAAAGAAAAAGTAAAGTGCTTAATTATGAAGATTCATCTATTCATTGGGATTCTTTAGTACAGTTTGCAAGGAGCTACTTCTCATTATTTATTTATTTTAATTCAAAAATTTTTCATTGGTATATAGTTGCTTTACAGTGTTCTGTGAGTTTCTGCTGTATAGCAAAGTGAATCAGTCATATATATATATATATATATATATATCCCCTCATGTTTGGATTTCCTTCCCATTTAGGTCAACACAGAGCATTGAGTAGAATCATTTAAATTGTATCAATTAAAAACTTACTTATAAACACTAATTAATAAAAAAGAAAACAAAATCATCATTGATCACTGACATAACATTTTAAGTTCAAGATGATATTTTTTTATATGTGAAACCAATGTTTATAACCTTTTTCATATACAATCATCTCCTAATATCTTGGCAAATTTGGGTGAGGCTGACTCATTTTAATCTTGAATATTTTCTGATACTGAACGGTCCTATGAAACTCCTTCATGATGCAAAATATTTATTTTCTTCCATGAAAAGTTGGACAAGCTTTCTAAAACCATATACCCTGGAATTGGGGAAAAATAAACCTTGCAATTTGTATTTGAATCATCCAAATTACTCATACCCTAACTAAGACACGACTAAGCCACTAACACACACACACAACTCAGACAAAGCTCAAGCAATTACACTGACCAGCTTGTCCTCTTCAGCAGGAAGCTCGTTGGAAGTTAGATTAAGGGAATGGTCTGAAGCCTCCAGACGTGTCGCTTGTGGCAAATGCTCAGCAGTGATGCCCTTACAAGTGAGGATCAGAAGCTTAATGTTTACAAATTAATTCAACTCATGATGCAAAGTTGACACTATCATTAAAGTCATTTACCTCTCAGTTCTGAATTTCATTAGGGCAAGTGAGATGTGCATGTATATCATAGGAATAAACAGAAATGGTTCTGATTTGTTTCTAAGAAAAGAAGTTTAGAGAAAAGAGAATTTGAACACTTTCTGTTAGAATTCCACTTCATGAATTTTATACAAATGATACAATTTAATTTAGAGAGATTTTTATCCCCCAATTTTCAGCTTCATTTTCCAAAAGGGACTACCAGAATTTCTGAGTCTTTCAAGTCTGGCAACCACTCCAGTATTCTTGCCTGGAGAATCCCGGGGACGGGGGAGCCTGGTGGGCTGCCGTCAGTGGGGTCACACAGAGTCGGACACGACTGAAGCGACTTAGCAGCCAAGTCTAAGACAAGTTTATGCAAAATTTCCTTATTTACATCAAGGAAACAAGATCAGTACACCACGTGTCAGTACTTGTGTGTGTTGGGATGTGTGTGTGTTTATTAGATTATTGAGATTTATAATTTCATGTAATCAAATGGGGACAGCTTTCTTTTGTTATAGAGAAAAAGCTTACATAGGCACTTCTGCCTGTTTAGAGATGTGGCAAATTCCAGTCAATGAGGAGAATCATCTACGCTGGCTCTCTTTTCTTGAGTTTTCAAGCTTTTTAAATAAATGTTTTAAAATGACACAAAAGCAAATGTCTTGTGGAAGCGGGACATTTTTGTTTTAGCTGTTGTTTCAGTAGGGTAGAAGGACTGAATTTTTCATCTTGATGAAACTCAAGGGAAAAGACACAAATAACCTTGGGAGGTGAGATGCAAGCCAGAATCACAAAGGAGCAGGAATTATGAGCCAGGTGTGGTCACAGGAACCTAAGTCCTTGCTATGCACAGAAATCTTAAGGGAAGATATGAGGGAAGCTGCAGGGAGGTGAGTGCACTCAAATCTGTGCTATGTGTTTATGCACATGTAGTACTGTAGTATGGAGAAGGCAATGGCACCCCACCCCAGTACTCTTGCCTGGAAAATCCCATGGGCGGAGGAGCCTGGTGGGCTGCAGTCCATGGGGTCGCTAAGAGTCCGACACGACTGAGCGACTTCACTTTGACTTTTCACTTTCATGCATTGGAGAAGGAAATGGCAACCCACTCCAGTATTCTTGCCTAGAGAATCCCCCAGGTATGGGGGGAGCCTGGTGGGCTGCCGTCTATGGGGTCACACAGTCGGACACGACTAAAGCGACTTAGCAGCAGCAGTATCATAGAAAGAGCCTGAGCCCCACCCCCACCCCGCCTTTTCTTTTTGGTTTTGGGGGGGAAAATCCCCAGTTTATTATTATTTTTAATTAATTTATTTTAATTTGAGGATAATTACTTTAAAATATTGTGATGGTTTTTGTCATACATCAACATGAATCAGCCACAGGTATATGTGTTCCCCCCCACCCCNCCTGGTAGGCTACAGTCCATGGGGTCACAAAGAGTCGGACACGACTGAGCAACTTCACTCACTCACTCAATATATTATATTATACATATTCTACCCAAAAGGATTAAAAACACTTCACAAAGAATATTTTCCACATTGTGTGCTTTCATTCTGCAAATAGATATTAGTGATTTTGGCCTAGATTTCTCTATTATTCTAATTGAGGGAGATTTTCTTAACATAGAATCAACTTAGTATGTAGCCAAGTTTTTAAATGAACAATTTAGGGTTTTGTTTTGTTCTTCCAGTCATGTAATGACAACATCATAGACGAAATGAATCAGTTCTTTGCCCAAGGGTACACATGCAATAAGTGGAAGAAAGATAGTAGCCAGTCTGGACAGCCTGGCTTCCCAGGTGGCTCAGTGGTAAAGAATTTGCCTGAGACTCAATGCAGGAACTCAGGTTTGATCCCTGGGTTGGGAAGGTCTCCTGGAGAAGGGAATGGCTACCCACTTCAGTATGCTTGCCTGGAGAATTCCAGGGACAGAGGAGCCTGGTGAGCTACAGTCTGTGGGGTTGCAACGAGTCGGACACGACTGAGTGAGTACGCAACAACAACTGGGCAAACTGACCTTGGAGCCTGAACTCTGAGCAACTTGCTACCCAGTCTCCTAACTGATGTCTTAACCACAGTGATCACCATGAATTCGAATTGTCTTCAACAGTCCTGGCTTCTGCTATTCTGTCCCTTTAGTTTATGAAAATGCTCTAACTTGTTGAATCGTGTGTCCCATTTTCAGGTAAAATTTTAACATAGGTGGCAATCACATATTTATTAAACAGACACTTGCATTGTGCTTACTAGTCTAAATGCTGTGTTCAGTTCTGTTCAGTTCAGTCACTCAGTCGTGTCCGACTCTTTGCGACCCCATGAATCGCAGCACGCCAGGCCTCCCTGTCCATCACCAACTCCCGGAGTTCACTCAGACTCACGTCCATCGAGTTCGTGATGCCATCCAGCCATCTCATCCTCTGTCGTCCCCTTCTCCTCCTGCCCCCAATCCCTCCCAGCATCAGAGTCTTTTCCAATGAGTCGACTATTCGCATGAGGTGGCCAAAGTACTGGAGTTTCAGCTTTAGCATCATTCCTTCCAAAGAAATCCCAGGGCTGATCTCCTTCAGAATGGACTGGTTGGATCTCCTCGCAGTCCAAGGGACTCTCAAGAGTCTTCTCCAACACCACAGTTCAAAAGCATCGATTCTTTGGCACTCAGCCTTCTTCACAGTCCAACTCTCACATCCATACGTGACAACAGGAAAAACCATAGCCTTGACTAGACGGACCTTAGTCAGCAAAGTAATGTCTCTGCTTTTGAATATGCTGTCTAGGTTGGTCATAACTTTTCTTGCAAAGAGTAAGCGTCTTCTAATTTCATGGCTGCAGTCACCATCTGCAGTGATTTTGGAGCCCCNACTGGAAAAACCATAGCCTTGACTAGACGGACCTTAGTCGGCAAAGTAATGTCTCTGCTTTTGAATATGCTATCTAGGTTGGTCATAACTTTTCTTCCAAGGAGTAAGTGTCTTTTAATTTCATGGCTGCAGTCATGAAATTAAAAGTCTTTCTCATCACCAAACCTCTAATAATATGACCTCAGGACCTATCTACATTTTGGTGCCTGAATCACATAAAACCGTTGACATGGGCAATGCAAGACACAGGATGTACCTTTCACAGGTGAGATCCAAGACTCAGAGAGAACTGACTTGAAAACCAACCGTATAGCTACAGAGGGGAAAGCTGGGATTCAAATCCAGGTCTTTCTGAATCTAATTCCAGACAGAATAGCTCCTGTTCCCCCTAAATCAGGGTTTCTCTGAGTCACACACTAAGTCCCTGACAAACACAGCTGGGTCTTCACAGATCCACTTGCTCTAAAATGGGGGTCCCTGAGGATCCCATGTGGGGTCAGAGGAGCTGGTGTGGGGAGCACTGGAGTTTGGAGCCCACAGCAGGGAAGGCAGACACGGAAGACACGCTTCCCTGCCTCCTAACAGCCTGGCATGGGAGGCCCTGGAGCAGCACAACCCCATCACCCCTTCCTGAGCCATGAGGCAGGGACCACTCACCTTCAGGATGAGGACAGTGATGAAGGCAATGGAGAAGATGATCATCATCTTGATGAACTGGTTGTGAGTCATACCATCCTGGCTGGGGAGGTAATTCTGTAACAGATTTGGGGGCCATTTCAGTGCCTCTGCCCTAAGGAACTCTAACAGGAATAAAAGCCAGCTCTCCACACACATAGGAACACATTATCTCAGATGACCCTTGCAAGGGCCCTGGGAGGCCGGTGCTAGCTCTGTCTGGCAGGGGAGCAAACCCAGAGAGGCAAATGCAGCTGATACCCATCCAGATGACCCTTATCTGGCTGGTACCCCCCGCTGTCCCCATCATGTCCTTCTCCGGAGGGTGACAGATCCACCTAATCCTGAAACACCTGGGGGACCTGTCCCCTCCCCTAGGGGCAGCTCACAGCAGGTCTGGTTGATGGAAGGTCCTGCTCTGGGGGGACAATATGCAAATTGTGCAAATATGCAAATATGTGCACACATCCTTTGACACTCAGCCCTCGAGTGTGAGCTAGACTTAGAGACTCACTTCTCACAGACAATAGGATGTGCCAGAGGCAAGTGTGTCTTGGGAGACCACAAGGCTGTTTCCCCCTTGCTCTTATTCGGCTACTCAATGAGGGAAAGCTGGCAGCCATGACCTGAGGACGCTCAAGCAGCCTTCTCAAAGGTTCACATAGTTGGAAACCGAGGCAAAGAGCCCCACGGCCATGCCAGTAAGCCAGCCTGGGAGGGCATCCTCCAGATTTAGAAAAGCTCTCGGTGGCCACAGTCACATGCCCTCGAGGCAACCTCAAGAGAGACCCTGAATCTGAACAATCCAGGTAAGCCACACCCAAATTCCCGATGCTCAGAAACTATTCAGATATCAATTGCTTATTGTTTTAAGTCACTAGGTTTGCGGACTATTTGTTAGAGAGCAATGAGAAACTCTCACCATCTCTGCACTGCAGTTCACACTGCCGGGAGCCCTCTGGGATCCCGCAGGGCTACTCATAAAGCCACATATCTGCCTGACTTCTTCCTTTTGTCTAACCTGCTTCCCCGGCTCCTTTCCGATTTCTTCCTGAGACCTCTCCTTCAGGAAATCACTCGCGCAAGAGTCTCCCCACCCAACTCCACTTTCAGAGAACCCAGCCTAAGCACTGAGGCACAGAGAGGGGAAGCAACTTGCTCAAGGCCACACCGCCAGTGATGGCAGTGAGCCCTCAGCTCAGACTCACCATGTGGTTCATGGACTTGAAGTTGAGATAAGTGGGCACCTCCATGTAGGAGCTGCAGAGGGTCAGGATGCTCAGGCAGAAGTCCAGCAGCTGCAGGGTCATCAGTGGGACCTTGGAGGGGTTCTTTGGGGGAAGAAGACAGACCAGCAGGTCAGCCCCAACCCAAAAGCCTGGGTAGCATGGGGCACACAGTGGACCCTCAGTTTGAGAGACTGCCAGCCACAAACATCAACAACTCTCTGGTCCATGGTGTCCAGAAAGAAACGGAAGCTCATTCCTCAGACATTGCCACCATGGGCTGGTGCAGACCCAGGACAAGAACCAGGGTGTCCTGACTCCCAGCCCAGGGTCATCTGCAGTATAGCTTGTCAGTCTCCTCAAAGGCCACAGTTAGGAGAAGTGTGAAAGCAGCTCTGCAAAGCTGAGTCAGTGATTGGCACCAGGTGTCATGGGCATTCCCACCAAGGATGCTCACCATCTTTCCCTTCCTTTCGTCAATGTGGTTGAGGGACAAAGCAGGAGCTCGGGGCAGAAATGGGGCGTCCCCTTTCCTATGGTGTAAATTCAACTCTGTTTCATGCTTACCACATGCTGCATGCCCTGTGCACGCATGTGCCAATTAATACTTAGACGTATGCCTGAGACATGATCTCGGACACATTTTACAGGAAGAAATGTGGGGTGATTTGAAGGGGCTCAGGGACTTTCTCAACCTCACCAACTAGAAAGGGGCCTTGTGGGCTCCCGCCCTCACCAGCCTGAGCTCCTCTGTCTTCCCCGCTGGAGGCTAGGAGGCACGGGACAGGGACACGGGACATACTCACCACCCGCCTGCTGCTGCGGGAGGCGAACTTGAGGTAGGCGGGCAGTTCGATGTAAGAGCCCAGCAGGGTGAGCAGGCACAGGAGGAAGTCCATGATTTGCAGGGACAGGAAGGGCAGCAGGTACTTCTCCCGGTTCTGAAAGGCAAGCCCAGCATGATTGGGGTCCCTTGCACAAGCTGTCTTGTGCAGCCTGAGGGTCTCCAGCACCCGATGGCCTGAAGCTCCCTTCCCTCCCTGAGAACCTGATGCTCTCTTAAATCATCTGTGCAGCTCGGCTGAGGTCACCCCATAGGAATCCACATGCCTTCCTCTGAGCGAGGGTCTGGACATGGGGAGATGGCAAGACCCAGGCCCTGAGAGTAAGCAGTCTTGGTGTCCTGGGAGACAGCAGGAACACCAGGAACAGTCCTCATCTATAGAGATAAGTGCTCGGGGCTCTAGGACCCAGGTCTGCCTCAACTCGCTCTTAAGAACCCAAGAAGAAAAGACTTTGTGTCCATTTGACAGATGAAAAGGAATCTGAGAAGACTTCCTGGAAGTGGAGTCACTGGGACTAGAGCTGGAAAGAAGCAGGGAGGGAAGGGGTGGGCGTTGGAGGCAGCAGGGCTGACAGGAGCTAAGGCCTGAAGGTGGGAAAAAAAAAGCTTGTGCTGTTTTAACAATGGATCTGACCTCTGGGTAGCGTGCCTCCCAGGATGTTCAGTCACAGTGAGAGGGCCTGGGAGGTCGAGGCTGACATCCCTCTCCTTCAACTGAAAGCAAGTGACCACTGTGACGAGTATTAATTCAAAGGAACCCACAGCTAGGGACAAAATCAGAGAAAAGGTGGTTTCGTGGTTTCTCATGTGGTTATCCAAAATTGCTCAGGAGGCAGCCGAATCAGCCCAGGCTAAAGCTCAGAGGCTTCAGGGACGATCGGATCCATTTTCTTAGCTGGACCATTTGTGTCTCTGCACGACCCCCCAGGAACCACCAGGAACCAAGGCGAAAGCCCTCCCTGGGGTGCAGGGCTCCTGAGAGAGTAATCTTAGCTGGGGAGTGAACAGCGGTGTCTGGAGCAAGGTGGAGACGTTCCGAACCAGCACCAAATCACCACCCCACCCTGCTGGCCCTGGGCTGCCCGGCCCACTGTCTGCCCAGGAAGGATTCTCTTTCCGGGGCCCGTTCCCATGACTGTGTGACCTGGGCCCTGGCTTCCTGCCCACGCCCGGGGGTGCCAAGGGACAGACAGGTTCCTCTTTGCAGGAGGCTGACCTCTCATCCGCTAGCTGGGTGGCACTGAGCGAGACGCAGCCGCACCCGCCCGTCCGCTTGGGTTCCTCTCGGTGATTACAGAATCCACTGCTTTCCTCCCCTCTACCTAGGCCTCAAAATGCCCCTTCCTTTTCTCTCTACCAAATTCCCTGCCACCATCTGCAATTCAAAAGGATGTGGTTTGGCAGCTAGTTCAGCCAAAGTGTCAATGAAGAGTGGCGGCCACAGCTGGCTGAGCACACCCCTGCCTATGGAGGACAGATTTTCATAGGAAACCGGGGCCTCCAGCCCGAGGGGTCTGGCGTGGAAAAAAGCGGGAGGTTTCCAAAAGCTAAGTTTGAAGATCTCAGGGTGCAAGTCAAATCTCCGCCAAATACCTGCCTCCCACCTCTCAGCATCCTGGGCTGCCCACGTAGCAGGTGTGAATAGGAGAGGGCAGGAGGGCAGTGAGGGTTCCATGCCCACCCCCCAGGTCCCAACTCCCCTGCCCCTCCCCAACCAGGCCCTCACCTTGACCACGCCAACCAGCAGGCTCAAGCTGATGATGAAGAGCATGGTGATGAGCAGGAAGCTGGAGACCAGTTCGGCTGAAAGGCAAAGAGAGCGGTGAGGGGCCCAGAAGTGCCCCCTAGGGAGACATTCCAGGTGCCAAGGGCCACACTCTGGGAACCTCTGGTGTGGGCACTATGCCAGTGAGCAAGAAAGCCCAGGCCCCGCCCTCCTGCAGTTCTTAGTCTTGAGAGGCTACCAAGTTGCAAACAGAACATTTCAGGTAACAAAGACAGTGCAAGAAAGGGAGCAGGGTGGCAGGGGCCTGGGAAGGCCTTTAAGGAGGTGGCCCGTGAGCCAGGAGGCCAGGCAGGGACCCCGAGACAGGGCCCAGCTCGGTGTGGTGGGTGCAGCAGGGGGAGGGTAGCGTGGTGGGAGCAGAAAGAGATGAGAGCTGAGACCAGAGAGGGGGCTGGAGCCCACGGTGAGGAGCTGAGTGATGGGCGCCTGTCCGGGCTAAGCAGGGGAGAGTTCTGCTGCCCCTGCCACTAGTCCAGCCTAGAAAGGCTGGTTAGGTTTGCAAAGTGGGTCAGTCGCTCAGTCATGGCCGACTCTTTGCAACCCCATAGACTGTAGCCCACCAGTCTCCTCTGTCCACGGGATTCTCCAGGCAAGAATACTGGGGTGGGTTGCCATTCCCTTTCTCCAGGGGATCTTCCTGAGCCAAGGATCGAACCCGGGTCTCCCACACCATGGGCAGACTCTTTACTGTCTGAGCCACCTAGCACCCTCCTATTTGCTCTCACACCTGGAGACTTTGTACGGACAGGTGGGAACTTCTCCACTTGCAGACGTCAGAAAGGACAAGTGGCAGGGCCTCAACTCCAGCCACTCCACCCCGGCCGGCACCCCACCCCAACCCCTCCCCAGCCTTTGGCTTCCCCTGGACCTACCGATCCTGAGGTAGCCCGTCTTCGAGAACTTGCAGGAGGACTTGCCGTGGGCCACCTCCACCGAGTGCTCAATGAACAGCAACACACTCATGATCTGGGGGCAGAACAGAGCATCAGTGAGCCAGGGTCTGCACAGTCCCACCACCAACTGCTTCCAGCCCAACAGTGTGCAGTCGGGGCCCATAAGGAGAGGTCCTGGAGGAGGTGGAATGCCGGGCAGTGGGGCATCTGGATACAGTGTGACCTAGACAGAGAGACAGCTCAAGCTCTTAAGCCTCCTTCTTCTCCTTCCTAGCTCTGTGAGCTTGGGCAAATTATTTGACCTGTCTGTGCCTCGGTTTCCCCATCTGTAAAGTGAGGACAATCCTGATAGCTACCTAAGGAGGCTAATGGGGGGAGTAAAGGAGACCATCGCAGCACAGCGCTTAGAACCACACCCAGTTCTTAGCAAAGCGGCAACTGTGGCTGCTGAAGGTCAGGCTTGAGGAAGCGGGGCAAGTGGAGGGTGCTTGCCAGGGACTGGGCCCCTGCTGTGTACCCTCTTTTATAACGACAGGCTCCGGACATCACAGGATCTTAGTCACAGCATCTGAGCGTGGCAAAAATTCAAGTTCTTGGGATCATCAACTCAGACCTGGGAGTTTCTGCTCTATGAATGCCAGTCCTCCTGGCTTTTCAACCCTCATATGCAGATGGAGATGATACTAATATTCATCTCATAAGGTTGTAGTGGGGCCGGATAGCATGATTCTCTTAAAGTACCTGACAAATAATAAGCATGGTCTATGCTATTGTTGTTATTATTCTCTCTGGATTATAAAAGACACTTGCTCCTTGGGAAAAAGTTATGACCAATCTAGACAGCATATTAAAAAGCAGAGACATTACTTTGCCAACAAAAGTCCATTTAGTCAAAGCTATGGTTTTTCCAGTGGTCATGTATGGATGTGAGAGTTGGACTGTGAAGAAAGCTGAGCGCCGAAGAATTGATGCTTTTGAACTGTGGTGTTGGAGAAGACTTTTGAGAGTCCCTTGGACTGCAAGGAGATCCAACCAGTCCATCCTAAAGGAAATCAGTACTGAGTATTCATTAGAAGGACTGATGCTGAGGCTGAAACTCCAATACTTTGGCCACCTGATGGGAAGAGCTGACTCATTGGAAAAGATCCTGATGCTGGGAAAGATTGAAGGCAGGAGGAGAAGGGGATAACAGAGGATGAGATGGTTGGATGGCATCACCGCCTTGGACATGAGTTTGAGTTAGCTCCGGGAGTTGGTGATGGACAGGGAGGCCTGGCGTGCCGTGGTCCATGGGGACGCAGAGTCGGACACGACTGAGCCACTTAACTGAACTGAGGAAAGGACTGTGTCTCTCTCATTCACTGCTCTAGCTGCTATAGATGAATGAACAGATGGATGGATGGATGAACGGATAAACCCTATTCCCTCAGGGGACCCTTGCTAAGAATGACAGAGAAGGGGCGAATCTGATGGACATGAGTGTTGCTGTGGTTCAGCCACAAAGCTGCAGTTTCAAAGGCCCTTAGAGGTCACCTTATCCCTGCCCTCCATCTTCTAAGGCAGGAATCCTGTACCATGCAGCCTCTACTTGAATGCTTCCAACCACAGCAAACTTAATCTTCATTGAGTTCATGTCCTTACAGCAAGCCTTCTCCCCATCATACACACACTTCTCCAGTGCCATCTGACCACACTGTGAAAAAGACTGTCTCCTCCCTTGCAGCGGATGGCCTACCTCTATTAATATGGCCTGAGTTTGCATGGGCTTTCTAGGCGGCCCTGCACTAGTAACTGATGCTCAGCTGACAAACAACTAGACACTCACCATCTGTTTCCCCCCGGCTGACTTGTGATGGGTTGTTGGTTTTTTTTTTTAGCTCAGACATAGGTTTCAATTTGTCTTCCTGCCATATTACATCCTGTTCAGGGGGCAGAAAGGAACAGCAAAGAAGACTGTTGAGGAGCTGGGCTCCAGGTCAGGCAGACATGGATACAAATCCAGGTCATTATGTGACCTTAAGCAAGTCACTTTACCTCTCCGAATTCCCTCATGTGAAAACTGGCAAGCACTGGATTTAATGGGAAATAAACTGTATTGTATTTGCAAAGCACTGAGCTTCAAGCCCTGCAGTGGGTGCTCAGCAAGTATAAGCTGCTTTTGGCTGGTGTGAGTTGACATGGGCCCCTCTACCTGGTGAAAAAGGCTTTGTTTCACCAGAAGGTTGGAAAGCACCTCACAGCAGAAGGCAGATGTGGTGGGGGCTGTGGCTGACACCCACAGGAAACAGCTCGGAGAGAGAAAGGCTGCTTCCTCACCTCCTGAAGACTGGAGTTCCAGCCCCTCTGACCCCAGTTTCCCCTGTAATGAGGGAAAGAGAAAGGGAGGCACGTGATGGCTCAGTTGAGGACAGAACAGGGCACCCTGAAAGATGGTAAGCTCTGGGGTTCCCTGGGATGTGCGAGCAGAGCACAGACGACTCGCCACAGCCAGGCTTAGAAATGCGTGAGTATCCATCAGCCGTGATACAGGAAGCCCTTTGAAGTCCCAAGAGTCCAGGATTGTCTGGGTCTAGGACGAAACTCAGAATCAGACAGTCTTGACATCTAGCTGCTAGAAAGCGTCTGTCCGCTTCTTTTGTAAACTCCCTCTACTCATTTTCTAAGCTCAGAGAGGTTAGGTGGCTGGACCAAGGACACACAGCAAGTTGGGGACAAAGAGGAGCCTGGAGTCCCAGTGTCCCAGGGCTGTCCTGATGCCTTCCCACACACCCCAATCCCCAAGTCAACTCGGAGCCTTGCTTTTCCTGACTCCAGAGGGCTCAGATACTTTGATCATGTACCTATGTCAATAAAACCGCTTGCACACATTACTCTCTGTTTCTTGATTTCCAAATTATACCCCTGGTTTAGAGTGAACATCATAAAACCTACACACAACATACCCAGAAATGAATAAAGAACATGACTGAAAATTTTAGAAATTTTAATATTGTCATTCTGAGGCCCCAGCGGTTACCTTGGGTATCACCCCACTTTGGAAACCGGTGCCAACCCACAAACCATTCCCGAGATTCTCAGTTCTGGCCCTAACACTCTCCCACAGGCCTGCTGCCACTAGCGCCCTAACTAGCCCTCTTCAGCCGCCCCCTCCTGAATATCCTGGGATCCCAGGAAGGAGAGCAAAGAGGGGAGACGTTTATACAGCCTGATTCCGTGCCTGGTTCACCACTCACACCATCCCTGTGATCCTCCCAAATCCAGCAAAGGGACTGTTCCTAATGCTCCCACCTCCATTTCACAGATGGGAAAAGTGAGGCTCAAAGAGGTCCGGCAACTTGTCCAAGGCCTTTCAGCTGATCATTTGTAGGACCCCAGGCCAATGGGCGCTGAATCTGATTCTCTCCCCCGCTCCAGTGTCCTCCCAGCATCTCCCCGCCTCCTGGCTCTGCCTGAGGTCTGCCCTCCTCCGCTCCCATGTGAGAGCCCAGCAGAGCCAGCAGGGCCCCGTCTCCCCTTCCCTCTGCCGCCTCCTCCACCTCCCACAGCTTGTGCTAGAAGCAGCAGCAGACACTAGAAGCATTTCCACTTTTGTAAAAAACCACCTGTGCTTAAAACCAAGCTCCTCCTTTACCCAGTTTCACCTTCTCACCCGACCATCCTGTAGGAGGAGAGTGATAACCCTGTCCCCATTTGCCAGATAAGAACCTGGAGGCTCACAGAGGCGGGAACCAACCCCAGAGCAACCTCAGTCTGACTCAGACCCTCTGCTGGCCTCTGACCATCAATGGAAGACACCAGTCCCTGATCCAGGAGGAAGATAGGCATCTCAGTTCTGTAGGAGATGAAGCGGAGAGGAACTGACATTCCCTGAGCACCTACTCTGTGCTCAGACCTGTATCCACAGGCTTGCACCGCCGTCTCCCAAAACCCTGCAAGAAAGCCCGTCTTCCCCATGTTAGAGATGAGGAATGGAGACTCAGAGAGGAAAATCACGTGCCCTGAGTCATGTGGCCTGGCTGGGATATGAACCCTGTTGCCTGGGCTCCCAGAGTCCAGGCTCCACTCCAGGCTGAGTGGTTGACCTGGGGCCCAGCCCTGGTCTCACCAACCATCCACCCACCCTCCCCAGGCCACTGACCCCATGCCCACAGCTCAAGGGACAAAAGCTGGGGTAGAAGAGGCCTCTCCCACTGTCTCACGGCTAGATAACTCTGGCCAAGTCCTGGCTCCTCCCTGACCTCAGTTTACCCCCTCCAGTCAATGGAGAGAGTCACCCCTGTTCTCGCTGGAATGACTGAACTCCTGCCACCCATGGCATGTCACATCCAGGCTGCCCAGCGCCTCCCACCCCGGGATGTACCCCACTCATCAGAAAGTCCTCACTGGTCCACCCAAGTCCCCAACCAAGAGCTGTTTGTAGTTCCAGAAAGTACCTGACTTACCTAGAGCATAAGCTGGGAGAGGCCAGGAAACCCCAAGAGTCCAGACTATCCAGGCCACCTGGCCCTCCCCTTTCCCTCATCTCCCTCCTCCCACCAGAGCAGACCTGTCCTCTCCCCGAGTCTGAGCGCCCGCCTGGGCTGTGATTCATGCCCTCCCGGGACAGGAATGGGGCTTCTCCCCTCCCACAAGGCCCGGGCACACGGCATTCACTTGCCCACCTGTACTTCCATCACAGCATCTTTGGTCAGTTACAGCTAAGAGTTCAGGGTGCTGCCCCAACCCCGGCTCTGTGCCCTTGAGCAAGCTCCTAACCTCTCTGATCCTCAGTCCCCTCCTCTGGGAAATGGGATAACAATTGGACCGGCCTGGCAGGGTTGCTATCAGTCAAATGGCACTCCAGCCCTGAGCCTGGCATCCAGCAAGTGCTCCATCAGTACACGCTGTTGGGCAGGTATATACCTGCTCCCTTGTTTGTTCACCCAGTAAACACTCTCTGAGCACCCACCGCCTCCCAGCCCTGTCTGGAAAAGTCGCTGACCCTGGCCTGCAGGTGTCACAGTCCCCAGGGGAACCCAACAGTGTTCAGAGCCGTGTCATGGGACACGCGGGAGGCTGAGAGTCCCTGATGAGGGACTGATAGTAGCTGTCTGGAAGGCCCCGGGAAGGTTTCACAAACAGGAAAAGCTTGATCATGGCTTTGAAGGAGAAGTAGTTTTCCAGCAGAGAGGAGAGAAGATCATTCCCGGAAGAGACCTGGAGCGCGGCAGGACAGATCCAGGGAAACTCGGGGACAGGAATGACTCTTCCCTGAGAGAGGGGATGTCACCCATGGGCACGTGGAGCCCAGCGAGAGGCAGCGGCCAGCCCAAGGCCACACAGCAAACAGGCTGCAGAGTCAGAATCAGCTTGAGTCCTCCGGACACCACACTCAGGCGTGGGCTCGGTGGCCGCGTGAGTTCTGACCACACTCAGGCGCGGGCTCTGTGGCCGCGTGAGTTCTGACCACGCTCAGCCTCCCACTGCCGCCTTCGCTCTCCATTCCTCTTTCTCACCTCTTCCCTCGCCTTCTCCCTGGTTTCAGTTCCCACTTTCATCCCCACCCCAGCTCTTCTTTCTCAAAAACAAACAGACAACTTCCCTAAGCCGTGTGATGGGGGAAGTGGCCAGGAGGCCAGGAGAATTTCTACTTGTTTTCCTGGCGGTTCTGAGGAGCAAACCAACAGCCTGAGCTAAAATAAAAGGGCAGCTGAAGGAAAGGTACACGGCTCAAAATAGCCTGGAGTTAAAACTCCCCTCCAGGTCCTCCCCAACATTCTATGCAAAACAAAGAACTCTCTCGCAGGAAGAAAAAAAAACGGACATTAAGGTTGATTACCCCCAGCTCCCAGCCGGTCCCAGCCTCTGGCCTGTCGCCATTTAAGAGAGAACCACTCTGAACAACCCTGGAGAAGAACGGCCCTGTTAAGACAGTAGCTTCCCACACGCATGCCTATATACACTTACTCTTTTCTTGGGTAGGTGCAGCAGCTTGCTAATCCGACTGCTGCTCCTTCTCGCCGCATTAAAGGTGATCTGTTTCTGTACAGCGCCCGTCTCCTTTTCCCGAACCCCGCCTTCTCTAACTCCCTTAACCTACGGCTGTAGGAGAGGAGGCGGCCAGGAGGACGGGGCTACGGGAGCGCTATGGAACATGCCCGGGGCCATAGCGGAGGTGAAGCCGCAGCTGAGTGGAGCAGACACAGGGTCAGGTGCGCTTGACAACGGTGCAGGAGCTGGGAGGCGGGGACTGGCTGCCCTGTGGCTGGCTTATGGTCCTATGGGCAGTGATGACGGGGAAGGCAATGGCACCCCACCCCAGTACTCTTGCCTGGAAAATCCAATGGACGGAGTAGCCTGGTGGGCTGCAGTCCATGGGGTCGCTAACAGTCGGACAGACTGAGCGACTTCACTTTCACTTTTCTCTTTCATGCATTGGAGAAGGAAATGGCAACCCACTCCAGTGTTCTTGCCTGGAGAATCCCAGGGATGGCAGAGCCTGGTGGGCTGCTGTCTATGGGGTCACACAGAGTCGGACACGACTGAAGTGACTTAGCAGCAGCAGCAGCAGCAGGGCAGTGATGATAGAGGCGACGGTGGAGGTGGCAGGCTGGTGGTGATGGAGGGAGCCACAGGCCTGCTGGGAACTGTAATTAACTAACTGCAANACGACTGAAGTGACTTAGCAGCAGCAGCAGCAGCAGCAGGGCAGTGATGATAGAGGCGACGGTGGAGGTGGCAGGCTGGTGGTGATGGAGGGAGCCACAGGCCTGCTGGAACTGTAATTAACTAACTGCAAAGACTGTCAGGCCATGCTGTTGCTGCTGATGTCCACGGCACTCCTGACGGCCTGTCTCTTATACACATCTCCTCCCCAGCCTTTGGCTTCCCCTGGACCTACCGATCCTGAGGTAGCCCGTCTTCGAGAACTTGCAGGAGGACTTGCCGTGGGCCACCTCCACCGAGTGCTCAATGAACAGCAACACACTCATGATCTGGGGGCAGAACAGAGCATCAGTGAGCCAGGGTCTGCACAGTCCCACCACCAACTGCTTCCAGCCCAACAGTGTGCAGTCGGGGCCCATAAGGAGAGGTCCTGGAGGAGGTGGAATGCCGGGCAGTGGGGCATCTGGATACAGTGTGACCTAGACAGAGAGACAGCTCAAGCTCTTAAGCCTCCTTCTTCTCCTTCCTAGCTCTGTGAGCTTGGGCAAATTATTTGACCTGTCTGTGCCTCGGTTTCCCCATCTGTAAAGTGAGGACAATCCTGATAGCTACCTAAGGAGGCTAATGGGGGGAGTAAAGGAGACCATCGCAGCACAGCGCTTAGAACCACACCCAGTTCTTAGCAAAGCGGCAACTGTGGCTGCTGAAGGTCAGGCTTGAGGAAGCGGGGCAAGTGGAGGGTGCTTGCCAGGGACTGGGCCCCTGCTGTGTACCCTCTTTTATAACGACAGGCTCCGGACATCACAGGATCTTAGTCACAGCATCTGAGCGTGGCAGAAATTCAAGTTCTTGGGATCATCAACTCAGACCTGGGAGTTTCTGCTCTATGAATGCCAGTCCTCCTGGCTTTTCAACCCTCATATGCAAGGAACTGTAATTAACTAACTGCAAAGACTGTCAGGCCATGCTGTTGCTGCTGATGTCCACGGCACTCCTGACGGCATGACATGATGATGGTGGTGATGAAGATCATGGCGATGGTGGTGATGACCCCAGATCCCCTGACTCTGGGGATCAAGCACCATTTCCTGGTCCAAGAAGCGGGGGGCCCGCTTCTCAGACCTCCTGAGGGGGCTTAGGACCCACCCTTTCACAAGCATGCAGGCAGAGACCTATCCTCTGAGCTTCCGGGGGTTAAATTGACAGAGCGATCTAACACTCAGTGAGCGTCTACTATGTGACAGCCGGTGCATGGGCCATTTCCTGTCTGGTAACTCCGCTGACTCCTCCTCACAAGTCTGTGAGGTCAGAACTGCTGACCCACTTCCAGCCAAGGAGAACGGGGCCTGTGGGTGCCTCAGCCAAGGTTGCACAGGGAGTCAGGCCCGGCTTGTCCTCCGCCCTCGCCAACAGAGATGAAGCGGTTCGCACAATGGGAACCCAGTCCCAGGCACACAATTCTTCCAGCCCTCCAGGGCTGCTCCAGCCTGACCCCAGGTCCTCCGGCTCTGGGGGCCAAGGAACTCATGGACTCCTGCATGTTCAGGCTGTCATTATTGTTATCTTTCTCCTTCCCAGCATCATCATCATCATCATCGCCCCCTCCCTGAAGCTCTCTCCCTTCCACCTCACCCACCCACCCTGTTTTCCCTGGGGGTGGGAGGGGGGACCCCCTGGGGCTGTCTGGCCAGAGGATGGGAGAAAAGAACCAGATGCATCAGCATCAGGAGGAAGCTTCCTTCCCCAACCCCACCCCACACTTCCTGTCGCAGCTTATCAGAGGCAACTGGGTGGGGGCCATTCCCCCTCCCGCCTCTGCCAGTGCTATCTCCCCAGACACCTCCCCAGCTGGCCTAGATACCATCACGGGGCGCCTTCCCAGAACCACGGCTCAGCGGCTGCCCCAGCCAGGCCGCCCTCACTTCCCTGGGAGCCCAGCTGCACCAGCCTCCCTCCCATCCCTGCCCTCTCCTCCTATTAACCGCCCCTCCTTCGCCCCACCTGGCCCCTCGACTCCTCTGTGCCTGGTTTCCTGTCTGTAAAACAGAGAGAAGGCCCCACCCACTAGCAGGGCTGCTGTGCAGAGCAGATGAGGTTGACAGACGTCTGCTACCAAAGACTTGATCTTCAGAAAGATCAAGTGACACCAAGCCACAGGTCCCCGTGGCCATTGTAAGGGCCCCACGCTGGAAACAACCCCAGTGTCTTCCCCCTCCCTACACGAGGCAAACATACTCTGATACATACATGCAGTGAAATAGTAAACAGCAAGGGGGAAACAAAGTGGATACACAGTCATGCAAAGAAAGGTCACAAACACAGTGTTGAGATCAAAGAAGAGCCCGTGATGTGTAAACTCATCCCTGGGTGCTTCTGGAACTACGAGGGTTGAAAGAAGTCAGTGAGGGCCGAGTGTGAAAAGCAGGGGCCACCAGCGGCCCTTGAGGGCTGGTCCCGTCCTATTTCTCAGTCTGGAGGTTACCTGGATGTTGCTCCCTGAAAAAGGTCGTCAAGACATGCACTTATAGAAATTATGCATCAATAAAAGGTTTGCAAAAGTAAAATACAGTTGAGATTGGCAGCCACCTTCTCCATGTCAGTTCCTTCTATTGGTGGCTCAGACGGTAAAACGTCTGCCTACAGTGCAGGAGACCCGGGTTCAATCCCTGGGTTGGGAAGATCTCCTGGAGGAGGCAATGGCACCCCACTCCAGTACTCTTGCCTGGAGAATCCCATGGGTGGAGGAGCCTGGTAGGCCACAGTCCACGGGGTGGCAAAGAGTCAGACACGACTGAGCGACTTCACTTTCACTTTCACTTACTCCATGTCAGGCCCTGGGGATGATGAAGATGAATCAGGCNTGGCACCCCACTCCAGTACTCTTGCCTGGAGAATCCCATGGGTGGAGGAGCCTGGTAGGCCACAGTCCACGGGGTGGCAAAGAGTCAGACACGACTGAGTGACTTCACTTTCACTTTCACTTACTCCATGTCAGGCCCTGGGGATGATGAAGATGAATCAGGCAGGGCCAACCCTGGCCTTCAGGCCTCCAGGCCAGACCACAGGACCCCCAGGACCCCCACAGGTGGAGGTGGGAGCCACCCTGGGATAGGGGGAAACGCTGAGAACTCAGGGTCTAGGAGTCGGGGCTCCAGGAAGGCTTCTGAGAGGTGGTGAGAATTAAAGATTTCCCCCAAAGGGCAGTGGGAAGGGTGTTCCAGGCAGAGGGAACAGCAAAAGCAAAAAAGGATGAGGTGTGTTTAGGAAACTGCAAGAAGCTTCTCTTGGGGAACTGCGGCTTGGGCTCAGCACATGCCCGGCACACAGGAGGCCCCCAGAAAATGGCAGCTGCCGTTGGGTGGCTGGGCTGGTGGAGGGATGCAGGAGATGCTAAGGGGACATGTGGTTTTCCAGGGATGTGATTGTGAGGTTGGCAGAAAAGGGAGAAAGAACACTCCAGCGAAAAAAGGAACAGCTCACGCACAGGTCGGGAGCTGGCAGAGAACAGGGTTGGGCTTGCACGCCCCAGGGTTCATTACCCTGCAGTGGAAAGTGGAAAGTGCCAGCGTGGGAGCAGCTCGCCCTGGGCCCACATCCGGGAAAACCAGTGTATCAACCTCCGAGCCCCGTCCCTCGCCTGTGCTTCGAGTGTGACAGCCCAGCAAGGCCTGTCCTCTGCCCTCTGCCCTTTGACCTTTCAGACCTGCCCCTGTGAAACAAGACAGGAGGGCAAGCCTTCCCCTGAAGGAAGAGGCCCTGAAGGTGAGCTTTCTGACCCGGTGAATCCCAGGGGGTCTCTGCTATTCTTGGAGGATGGGGGGTGGGCAACCTTTATGGGCACCCATCTGGGGACTCAAAATGAACCTCCAAGCTGAGTCCACGCTCCCATCCTCCTCCACTTTCTGAACACCCCCAAACTATCCTCACAAAGCATCAATTCCTTATTTACCTTCAGGGCAAACACCCCTGCTGTGATGATAAGTGTTACTATGACTGGAGCATTTGGGAGAGATCAATTCCCTCTCATTTTACAGGTGAAATGGAGATTGCATCTTTGCACATGGGCTCTGTGTTTCCAAGAACAATGCTCCCCGGATACTACTGTTGAATCCAACTCCATGGCTACCAAGAAGCCTGCCCTTCCCTCGCCACGGTCTGGAGCAATAGCAGCGAAGCCTGGGCCTCGAGCAGGACTCTTGGGCTCTTGTTCTGGATCTACCCGGGCTGCAAAGTCGCTTGGCCTATGCAAGCCTCAATTTCCTCTTCTGTGAAATAGGCGCTCCAGGGGTAGCTCCCATTTGTGGGGCACTCTCTGGGTCTCCCACTTGGTTCCCTTTGAGTCTCTGACCATGCCAGTCATGGTTATTGGCCCCCAGTTGACAGGGGAGAAAACTGAAACTCGGAGAAGGAGAGGGACCCGCTGGGCCTGCAGCAGGGCTGAGGTCTGGAAGGCGGGGAGCCAGCACCTTAGCTCTGCAAGCTCCCTGCTCAGCTTCCTGCCTCATTAAAGGCTCTGTGCCCCCAGTGGTGTGGGGTCCCCTGGGAGACCAATGCAGGCCTCAGATAGAAGTCCTGGTTCTGAGCCACTGCCCTGGGCTCAAAATAAAAGCCTCCCTTCCGGTTGCGGGGGTGCAGCGGGGCTCTGGACTAGGGTGCTGACCGAGAACCTTGGCCCACCCAGGCCCTGCCCTCCAGCCATAGGGCCAGGTCTGAGTGAGGCCCCAGCCCGTATACCAGGGAGGACCCTCCCCGGGGCTGGTATGGCTCTCTGACAGCAGCGGGTCCCTCCAGCCAAGGTGACCCCCAATGGATGGAGCCACCACTCACCACCTCCCACTCCCAGAAGCCCTTTCTTTCTCTTTCCTTGGGTTTGAGATCCAGGAAGTGGGGATGGGACGAGGCTCAGTCTGGGGTCTGGCCAGTCCAGGCCCACCTCACACAGATGACTGGCCACCATCACTCAGCCCACCAGGCCTGGGGTAGCAAGAAGAGCCCAACTAACTTTGCTCCCCAGGAGGCCCTGCCTGCCACCCCACACTGGGCCCGGTTGGTCCGGGGGCCCCATGAAGCCCTCTGACATTTTATAAGCTAGAAGGCAGGGTGCGCACCCTGGAGATGGCGCCTTGGCCACGGCTCTGGAGAGGGGCCCTGCTTCCCACCCTACCTCCACCGGCCTCCCCCGCCCTTCAGGCAGCACACAGAGCAAGTTCTTTCTGCCCACATGTGCCCACTGGGCGTGAAGGCAGAGGTTTTAACAGACGGACCTAACAGTTAGGACCTATTTTTAGACTCTAAACAGATGAGCTCTAGAAAGGGGAGTGGCCTCTGGTCACATCCCACAGCCCACACTGGGCTCTTGCCTGCCAGCCCCCGTCTCTCTCGTAGGGCCACATCAGCTCAATATTTCAAAACCATCACCCTTGAGACAGGGACCACTGGCCCCATTTAACAGATAGGAAGCTGAGGCCCAGACAGCAAAGGCAACTGCCTGCTCAGTCACATTGTCAGTGAGTGATGGAGACAAGTCCACAATCTTTTCAGGCCCCAAAGTGGAGCAGAGAGAGAGGAGCTACTGCAGTTCTCAGGAGGACAAACAAGAGGGCTTCCTGGAGGAGGAAGCTTCCCATGAGCTGGACCATGAAGAAGAAACGAACGCTGGGTGAGAGAAGGGCCTCTCAGACAGACGGACCACCCCTGGGCCACGGGCCAGGTAAGGAGTTCATCTGCACACCCGTGGGCTCATCACACACACCTGTGTGCAGGTAGCCACAGTCTGGAGCAAGCCCCTCCCCCACCTCCCTGTGTGACCTGGAGCAAGTTACGGACCCTCTGGAGCCTGTTCACGCCTCTACGAAATGAGAGAACTAGGGCAAGCAGAGATCCATGAAAGAAGCCGGAGATTTGTTTCAGTCTTACCCCTGCTGACCTCTGCAACCTCCCCTACCACACCTCACAAACATCGCTCCCTCCATCCCAGCTCCATGAGCTTCTCAGTACTTCCAAAGCTTCACCTGCTGCCCCCTCGGCCAGCATGCCCTTTTTTTCCTCTGCGTTCTCAAGCAAAGTCCTGCTCTTGCTTAGCACTCAGGCCTCCTCCCCCCAAAAGCCTTTCCTGAATCCCCAACCTCCACCTGGTGCATGCTCAGTGGAGTCCAACTCTTACTCCAACTCCATGAACTGTAGGCTGCTCTATCCATAGGATTTTCCAGGCAAGAATACTGGAGTGGGTTGCCATTCCTCCTCTGGGGGATTTTCCTGACTCAGGGATCGAACCCATGTCTCCTGCGTGACTCACGTCTCCTGTGTCTCCTGCCTTGCAGGCAGAATTTTTTTTACCACTGAGCAACCAGAGAAACCCAGAGCTTCTACACCAGGGCTGAGCTAAGGCAGCTCATCTGTGCCCCGATCTGAGCCAGCACTGTTATCCATCAGCACCATTATCACAATTTTTCCTTGGTAGGTTGGAGCCCCTAGAGGACAGTGGCCATGAAAGAGTCAGGCCCTCCTCAGACATGGAGCCTGCTGCCAGCAGACCTGTAAGTCAAGCAGAACACTGGTGGAGAAGCAGTCTCTTTACAGTGGAGAAACACAACAGACAGGACCTCAGCCAGGTGATCAAGGTCAACATCAACAGTGGTAAGACATGGGCAAGCATATACCCTCAATATGCAGTGCAGAGAAGGGCACTTTACCTCTGCGATCTCCTTCCCGAAACACGTTGATCAAGTCTAACCAAGAGAAAACCACCAGACAAGTCCCATTTGATGACTATCTGACAAAATGCATGGCTAATATTCCTCAAAACTGTCAAGGTCATCAAAAGTGAGGAAAACCTGAAAAAGGATCACAGCCAAGGGAAACCCTAAGGAGGTGTGATGACTATATACAACGTGGGATCCTGGAAGAGAAAAAGGATCTTAGGGAAAAGCTGAAGAAATCTGAGTGAAGTATGGGCTGGCGGCTAATAATAGTATATCAGTACTGACTCATCAATTGTGACAAATGCGTCATGTTAATGTAAGATGCTATCAATCAGGGAGCCAGAAAGCGGGTATACAGGAACTCTGTTCACAGTTCTCCTACAAATCCAAAACTGTTCTAAAATAAAATATTTATTTTAAAAATGTAATACATGCTCATTGTAGCAAATACTGAGAATACAGAAAAGTAGAAAAAAAAAAAAAAGAGCTTTCACAACCTGTAACCCAGAGACAAGCCAAGGCCAGCACCAGTCTCATTTCCTCCTAGGCTTGTTTCGGTGTATCCTCTCGCTACAGGGTTGCAATCACCGTGGGTGTAAGCTTTTCATCAGACAGTGAATTTCTAATGGAACTCCATGCACCTTGGGCGGGAGATATTTCTGGGCAAAAGGGTCTTCTGGGGTCCTTATCTCCTGCCATTACCTTGGGACAGACATGCTTTGGGCTGCCAGATAAACCAGAACCAAAGAGACCAATTCACGAACGTTCTCTGACTCCTCTAGGGGTGCCACTTCGGGTCAGAAATCATTTGTGACCCCGAGAATCCTCTGCACAAACCCAGGGAAGTGGGGAAGAAGGTCCTCTGGCCGTTGGACGTGGAGGTCCTGCAGTAACAACACCCCAGTGACTCAATAAACGGTGGCACTGTCTCAGGATGCCAAGAGCCCGATTTAACCCTCCCTAGAGGGGCCCAGTCCACGAATAGCTCTCCGTGTGCAGGGCTGTCACCCACGAATGGCTCCAGATGACACCAGTCTAGGTGATCAATACATCTGGAGGGCAGCTTCTACTTTTCTATCCAGATGTTCAAGCCCCTGACAGTGCACCTGCTACGTGACTGCCAAGCCACAGAGAAAGCCCTGCCCTTTCTGGGAAGGAGCAAGACCTCTCACAGAGAGGGCAGGAGGACCATCCTCCACTGGAGTCAAGCAAGCATCCCAGCCCAGAGAAGGCTGCCCGAGCCAGCTTCCAGACTTTTCTTCCGTTCTCCTGCCTTCTGCTCTAGGACATCCCATGGCTCCCCATGACCCACATGAAACATGGTGTTTCTCAGCTGGGTGTGATTTCACCCCCAGGATACATTCACAATGTCTGCAGATATTTTGGGTCATCACAGCTGGTGGGGAGTTATTAGTATCTTGTAAATAAAGGCCAGGGGATGCTGCTAAACATCTGACAGCATACTGTTCACTCTCCACAGCAAAGAATGCACCAGCCCCAAATATCAATAGTACCCTGTCATGAAGTTCCAACCTCTAGCTTATCAATCCAACCTCCTCCCACCTCCTACTCCCCAACCTAAAGCCTCCAGTCGGTCTGTGTAGGGTCCCAAGCACAAGCCTCAGTCCTCAGCCTCCACAGCTTAGCACACCTATCTAGCCCAGATCCACCCTCCCTATAACCAAACTACACCTCTGCCAGTAGCACTCCTCCAAGAAAGCTTCCTGATCACCCGCACACACATTCTCCAGCTCTGTGGGCAGAGGCTGATGTCATATCACTGTGTACAGGTGAGGATCTCGGATGGCATGAGCAGAAGGAAACCTCAAGTCACAAAGTCAGGGGGTTGCGAGGCAGACTCTGGGCCCTGCAGCCTGCAAGTAGATTTGACTCGGCCTGCCCAGGGATTTCTTTTTTTTCCTCAAATCAGTCACCAACATGGAGACAGCAGAAGTTGTGACATAAAAGCCTGTGTTTCCTGTTTCTCCAAATGTCACAAGAGCGGCTGCTGGGGCCCATATAGCAACAATCGGCGGAAACGGAGAGCAGCTGCCGGAACAGATGCAGAACAGGCTTCGCAGGTCACAGCGAGGGCCATGCGCCCCAGAGCGCTCACTTACAGGAGCTGCCTGGCCCTGGACACATCGGCGATTGAGACCTCTGAGCCAGTCCACATCTCTCATCCATCATCTTGTAAAGGAAAAACTGAGGCCCAAGGAAGCAGCTTGTCCAAGTTTGCATGGCTGGTTAGCGGCAGAGCAAGGGTAGAGACCCAGGGGCCTGCTTCCCACGGGGGCACCCCTGCTTAGGACACTGTGTTTCCAAGAACATGATACAATCTCAGAGCTTGAAGAGGCCCTAAGGAGTTGGTCTGGGGACAGTCAAGAGCCTTTCACTTCTCTCAGAATCACTCTCACATTGGTAGGAGCCTGGCGGAGCAACCTCTAAGCTCCGCCCAAAACCAGTGTTCTGGGGATCTGACCAGTTGACTTATGGGTGTGCCGGCCTCAGGCTCTGTGTCTGAGGCCCTGCTAAGAATAACTTCAACTACGAATTGATGCATTTGAACTGTGGTGTTGGAGAAGACTCTTGAGAGTCCCTTGGACTGCAAGGAGAACATGGCAACCCACTCCTGTGTTCTTGCCTGGAGAATCCCAGGGACGGGAGAGCCTGGTGGGCTGCCGTCTATGTGGTTGGACACGACTGAAGCAACTTAGCAGCAGCAGCAGGGAGTCTCATTTACCTCCTGTGTTATGCAGAGTAACTCTGCATACACATACACCCTAACATCTACCTCCAAATTTCCTCTCCACCACCCATCGTGACTTGGCAAACAACTACCACGACCTCCGCTCAGAAATATAAACAACAAAAAATTAATTTCTCTTACACATAGATAAAAGACAAAATGAAAATAGCTCAAGGGATGGAATTCTGGGTGGTTTAATTTTTTTCTTCTTTCTACTTTCAGCCTTGCCATACTCTCTTTGATTATAATACATATTAATAAATGCTAACATTTCCTGAGTACTGACTCTAGGCCAGGTACTCTGCTAAACACATTACATATTTTATCTCACTTAATCCTCTTTAAAAATCTATGGATATACATATAAGGTAACTAAAGAAATTAAGTAACTTATCAGTGAGTAGCCTGCGTCTAAGTTCAGGTCTAGCTGGCATTAAAGTCAGGACTCTTAGCTACAACAATATTATTTTTATAACAGAGAAAGTACACATTAAATAAAGATTATAAGATGTTGAAACTAGAAATTTAGTCATGACTTTATCTTAAGAAATTGTACTGTTCTAAAAATGAAAGGGTACATGGCATAATAGTATATTTAGTATGGTGGTTAAGAGCCTGGATTTTGGAGCCAGAACTCATGAGCTCAACTTTCAGTTACATAGTCTTGCTATCTCCACGACCCTAGGCAAGTTACATAACTTCCTCATAACATATTTTCTCCATTGACAAAATGGAGATAATATCACCTACTATGGGGTTATTGTGAAAACTATTGTATTACATAAAATGCTTAAATAGCACCTGGCACATAGTAAGTGCTACGAAAGTATTATTGCTGTTGTCAGTATTATTCTTATTATTTTTATTCCAAGGTTTTTGAAGCCAAGCTATTATTCTCCTGAAAAGAAATCTGGGCTAAAACTCTCCTAAGCTCCTGCACTGAGGATTTTAAGAATGATTGCCTTCCTTTTCTAGTGGAATAGCAGTGAGGAAAGGAATGAAGGTATTATGGTGGTCAATCTCTTTGGGAGCTGAAAGGATGACTTTACAGTGGAAAGTCTCCTGGTGTCATCTTAACTACACAGTCAAGCCTCAGAGTAGAAACTTTCTGTTCACCTTTTTTTTCTTTCATGTAACAAATTAAAATTAATCTATTATCAAAAGTCTGTTCATCATTTTTAAAAGCAGGGGGAAAGTGTGTAAGAATTACCAAATGAAACTCAAAGAAATGAAAGTATAATATATGAAATATATTTCTCCAGCAGAAAAAATTATTGCCTAACATATGTTCAAAAAGCAAAGTGAGGATTTCTGTTATTAAGCTAATGGATGAGTACAAGAGCTTAAGTTTCACTGTGGGGAGAATTCCTAAGAGACTCAGGTTTTCCAAAGTGGTGGTCCCTGCTCAGAAAGTCACAGGATTTGAACCCTGCTCAGAAAATCATAGGACTTGAACCCTCAAGCCTGGACTCGCAGCAGATGTCAGTGGCTCCCAAATTAAGGTTGAAGAAAAAATATATATATATGAAATATCAGGTGAAATCAGAGAAGTGAATCCAACTGGGGAAAAACAGAGAAAATGGTGGTCCCTTTGGCTCCAAAATCACTGCAGATGGTGACTGCAGCCATGAAATTAAAAGACCCTTACTCCTTGGAAGAAAAGTTATGACCAACCTAGACAGCATATTCAAAAGAAGAGACATTACTTTGCCAACTAACGTCTGTCTAGTCGAGGCTATGGTTTTTCCAGTAGTCATGTATGGGTGTGAGAGTTGGACTGTGAAGAAGGCTGAGCACCGAAGAATTGATGCTTTTGAACTGTGGTGTTGGAGAAGACTCTTGAGAGTCCCTTGGACTGCAAGGAGATCCAACCAGTCTATTCTGAAGGAGATCAACTCTGGGATTTCTTTGGAAGGAATGATGCTAAAGCTGAAACTCCAGTACTTTGGCCACCTCATGCGAAGAGTTGACTCATTGGAAAAGATTGTGATGCTGGGAGGGATTGGGGGCAGGAGGAGAAGGGGATGACCGAGGATGAGATGGCTGGATGGCATCACTGATTCAATGGACATGAATCTGAGTAAACTCTGGGAGTTGGTGATGGACAGGGAGGCCTGGTGTGCTGTAGTCCATGGGTTCGCAAAGAGTCGGACACGACTGAGCAACTGAACTGAACTGAACTAAACTTTGGTGTAGGGAATAATGTTTCCTCCCTTCTCATCTCCCACTGCCTAATGGAAAGCTCTCCTCAAGGGTAGCCTCAGCAACATGGTACTTCAAGAATCTGGGAGCCCCCCTTCTCTAGGACAGTGGCTCAGCTATTAAATAGCTCTGAATTCTGACTTTTCAGCTTCTGTTCCTTAGCCTTGCTCTACATCTTGACAGGGAAGGACAAATTCATTCTGCCAGTCACATAAGAGCCTTTGAAATATTTGCAGTGATCGGGCTGTTCCTTTGGTTGCCTTTTTTTGTTTCTTCTCTAGGCTAAATATGACCGTTTCTATCAACTCTGATTTTCCGACTCTCCCCATTCTATTTGCCGTTGCTCTAGTTGGTCAGTATCCCCCAAGAACTGTGGTACCTGCCACGGAACCCAGCACTTCAGTGTGGTCTGACCACAGCTCAGCACCAGCACTCTGAAGGTTGGGCTCTGGCCACAGCCCTGCCAGCTCTGCCTGCGACAGGAAGCAGATGCAACCAGGTCTGAACAGTTTATAGCAGCCCGCCACAGCATTGCCGGATTTAGGCTAATTTTAAGGAAGCCCTTCCAGGCTCATAAAAGAACTGTTAACCACAGGCCCTGAGTCACCCTGGGAGGGAGGGTGAGCTGGGTCTGGTGAGCTGCGTGTGTCTCAGAGCTGTGGGCTGAGGGGATGGGTCTGGACAGGGCCTGAAAAGAGAACCCCAACCTTCAGCCGCCTAGACAGAGGGAGAGCCTCTGGCCCCCGGGGGCTATGAGTTGCCCAGAGTCAGTCACTCTGAGTTTTTAAGAGACAAGAGTCAACACCCAGCTGTGTGCACCAGCCTCCAAAGGGGTACCGGGGGCCCGTTCCTCCTCAACTGGCCCAAGTCTCCAGGGCCAGGCCAGTCACCCTGCTCATAGGCAAGCCAAACCAAGAGAACTCAGTCCCCTCTGTCCCCTCTGGAAGCACAAAAGGGAGATTCCCGCTTCCCATCCCTTCCAGTGGCCCAGGCCCCAGGGAGAGTAGGCACAGCTGTGCCTGTGACCTGACCCCATTTCCTGACAACACTCCTGGCTCATGTTCCTCCTGAAATTCCGGGTTTCCAAAGCACTTTCACATCTGGAGCTGTTTGCACCCGAATGAGCTTGTGGAGCTGAAGGTCCCATTTCACAGAGGCAGAAACTGAGCCTCAGAGAGATTGGGAGCTATATTTACTTAGAACAAGGACCCCCTCCTTCCACTCCTGCCACTGCTGCAGAGCTGCACCCGCCCCCAAACATCACCCCCGGCAGGCACTTTGGACAGAGAGGGACCCCAAGGCCCAGAGCAGGGAAGGGACAGACCGGGTTTCTACAAAGAGGTGGTGAGCAATGATCCTCCCATTCAAGGGGGTTCAGAAGATGGGGGTGGGGCTCTCTCCCTCTCTGCCTCACACACACACACACACACACACACACACAACTGCCGTCTATGGGGTCACACAGAGTCGGACACGACTGAAGTGACTTAGCAGCAGCAGTAGCAGCAGACTTGAGTACATGTTGCAGAATGACTTCTAAATTATTTGAGCAATTTATACTATAGACAGCCTTTTTCAATTCTCACCAAGCCACCTGTGTGACGTGTAATTTAAGGCACACAAGAGAAAGAGAACCGTTTCCTGTGGGTAGTGAGCAAGACATGGAAGGAAGTAGGAACACTACCTCTATCTTCCTCCCTATTCTCTTATCTCTGGTCCCAGGATTGGACATTCTTGTGGTTTGATTCAGGCATCATCCCTAATGAAGATGAGGCTGATAGGGTGGGTTAGGGTTAGGTTTAGACTGGTGTGTTTATGGCTCTTTCTAGACCATTGCTCAGACTAGCCACCTGACTTCCTGTCCAGGAAGATCAGAGGCAACAGGTAGGTATCGAGGCATCATTTGAAGAGGATGGAAGTCAGATGCATCCGCCCCAGTCTGTCCAAGACCCAAACCTTTGATAGTTCTCTATTTTCCTGCCAGTAACCATCTCTTCCTCTCTCTTCTTTTCATCTCCACAGGATCAGTAACAGGCAGAAAAGGAGTTTTTCCTTCATTGATTTACTTCCTCCTATTTAGACCCAGTCAAAGGAACTGGGACTAGCTTTTATGAGCTTAATATTAGGAAAACAAAGGATACTTATTAAGCTAACAAATAGAACCAATTGTATAGCCAGGGTCTGCTGACCAGTATAATGTTTTCTCTCAAGGCAGAAAAGGAGTTTTTCCTTCATTGATTTACTTCCTCCTATTTAGACCCAGTCAAAGGAACTGGGACTAGCTTTTATGAGCTTAATATTAGGAAAACAAAGGATACTTATTAAGCTAACAAATAGAACCAATTGTATAGCCAGGGTCTGCTGACCAGTATAATGTTTTCTCTCATACAGTTGAAATGAAAACATACTCTCTAAACCCATATTCAGTCTGACTTTTATAGTCCCCCTCCCAGGAAGAGAGAATCGTACAATAACAAAAGTCTCCAGGAAAATTCCATTACAATGGTGTGGGCTAATAATTTTTCCTCATATTTCAAGGTCAGGTAATGTCAAATGGAACTTTAAGAAATGTTCTATGTAGTCATCATACCATTTATGGGAGCCATAAAACAAGAGAATAGAGGGTAGGACCACATTTGAGAGATAGCTGTAGAATCAGTTCTAGATTTCAGTACTGGCTTCTCTACCCACTGGCCACACTGTCCTGGGCAAAGTACTTCTCTCTCTGTTCCCGAGAGATGGATAAATAAAAATAGTTGATGTGATAAGAATTAATCAAAAGTCTGTAAATTAGTTATTATAGTCCCTGGCATCTATACAGGTCTTAATAAATGTGTTATTTTAAAATAGTTTTCTAATATATATGTTCCATTGGAAAAAACTTGATGCTGGGAAAGATTGAGGGCATGAGGAGAAGGGATGACAGAGGATGAGATGGTTGGATGGCATCACCAACTAATGGACATGAGTTTGAGCAAGCTCTGGGAGATAGTGAAGAACAGGGAAGCCTGGCGTGCTGGAGTCCATGCGGTTGCAAAGTGTCGGACACGACTGAGTGACTCAATAAGAATAATATATATGTTCAACTTTCTTTTTTTCTAGAATTCAATTGCTATGCTTTGATATAAAAATAGTTAAGAAAGATGGTGACTGTTGTCACCAGATTCTTAGAATCCTAGTATGTTAGAGATCTAGCACAATCCTAGATCTAGTCTCACCTTCCTCTGACTAGATGAAAAAATTGAGGCCCAGCTAGGAAAAAGGAGCTTCTCAAGGCACACAGTGAGTACATGACTGAGCCAGGACTATAATCGGGTATCCTGACTCCCAATCCTATCCCCAGATATATAGCAGAAAGGAATCAGACTTAGTGCATCACCAAATGCCAACTTGGGTGCTACTATATATATCGATGCTTAAATTGGTATGGTGCTGTGTTGTTGTGCTCAGTCATCTCCGACTCTTTGTGACCCCACAAACCGTAGCCCACCAGTCTCCTCTGTTCATGGGATTTTCCCAGCAAGAATACTGGAGTTACCATTTCTTCCTCCGGGGATCCTCCCGACCCAGGGATCTAACCCGCATCTCCTGTGTCTCCTGCATTGGCAGGCGGATTCTTTACCACTGAACCACCTGGGAATCCCATAATTTGTTACACATATATACATTATTATGTGGAGACAAATTTTAAGTATTAGCTATAGCACAATGAATCTTATGCTCAAAACTTCTTAAAAAACAACAACACACACACACACAACCCTCTTTACTAAGCACCATGGGGTCATGGGGAAGGGGCATAGAACTTGGAGACTGAGTGGGCCTGGATTCTAATCCCAATTCTACCACTTACTGCTTGTATGACCTTTAGCAACTCATTTAACCTCTTTGAGGTTAAATTTCCTCATCTGGAAAATGGGAATACTAACCCTTAACAGTAGCTTTTGTGATGCAGAAGGCTTATCAACTATGGAGACAAAATGGCTGGTATATTGAGATACCCATCACTTGTTGTCACCCCTCCTTAGATGATGCTCATTTGATTCCCCTGATGCTGGTACTCTTACAGAAGCTAGCCCCTGCCAGGTGCTAGTAAGATGAGAACCATGTTTGAGAGGAAAGACGATGACATGTTTTCTTGGCCATAAGTGGGATGGATACATGGTCCTTAGAGTTTCCATCAGGGCCACTTGTGGGCACAAGGTTGTCTCCTAGAGGACATCAGCTCAGGAAGTATACCAAGACCCAGCATTACTTACCACAGGGAAATTGTCTCTGGATTGTTTCATGTCAGGCCTTGACTTCACTGGCTGGCCTCAGAGTGGTCTATGCACTGGGATTATATATCCTAATCCTCAAAGTCTATTATCACCTAAAAACAGCTTTTGCTTTTGGCGCTTGCAGTGTTGATTGCCACAATCTTCTCTTGGAAAGCTTCCTCATGCATTGGGTATTTATAAATATTTATGCAAGAAAAGAAAGAAATAAGACAGGAAGGAAGGAAAGAAGGAAGGTTGGTTCAAGGATGCAACACTGATTGGCCCTTGAGACCTAGGAAATAACATTCTGTTCTCAGAGTTAACCTATACAATCAGTCAGAACAGATCAGATCAGAATATGCAAAGTCATCTTAAAGGGACAGTATAGATTCTTAGCCAAATAAGTGGTTCCCCAACCTGGCTAATGATCAGAGTCATTCGGGATCCTGTAAACATTCAGATTCCTACGCCCTTCCAGATCCAATAAATTAGAATTTCTAGTTGAGGGGAAAAAAATCTTTCTTTGTAAATCCTCTAGGTGCTGTTGTGGCAATAAACCCCAGCCTGGCTAGCAGACTGGCTCTGGGAACCATTGCAGGAGGTCTGAAAAAGATCAACATATATAAATAACAAAGTGTAGAAGAGGGCTGGTCGAGCAAAGGGAATGCTTGGCACATTCTGACTCATGTAAGCAAAATTCTAGAATTGGGTGCCTGCCAGGGTGTCAAAACATCAGACTTTCTGGAGAGTGGATTCCTTTTAAGATAGCAAAGCCGAATGAGCAGAGCCTGATGTTACTCCCCTTATCAAAGTTCCTTGCGCACTGAACAACATTCTGATACTTCCTCTTCCCTTGCAACTGGTCTATAGGGAGCAAAGGTACAGAGCAGGCTAAATGTTCCCCACTGTAAATTAATAAACAGGCATTCTGGTTATTTATCAGTCTCCTGTGAGTGGGCATGAGTCAGCATCTTGAGGCTGATCAACTCAGAGTTTCTGCCAAAACTGAATTCTGATGCTGCAAAGCTGAGGGCCTGACTCTAGGCCCCATTGAATTCATCAGAGTAAAAGCATCCCATGTGGGTCCAGGAAGCCAGCCAGTTAGCCTCTCCTGAGGAGGAAAGTGAGAAGGGGCCCACTTCCCAAGGGGACACACTATGGAAGAACTTTTTTTTTTTTTCCATGTATCTGTTCCCCAACCAAGAATCAAACCTGGACCCCCTGAAGTAGAAGTACAGAATCTCAACCACAGGGCCTCTCCTATACTTTTTTAATACTGTATGTGTTTTATTGGGTATGTGAACTCAGAAGTGGTTAGGTTTTTACAGTAAGAGTCATTTAAAGTACTTTGTCTCTCTCTCAGACTTTCATATATATTAGCTCCTTTGACACTTGAACCAACCTGGGGGGTGAGTCAGTCATATATTATTATTATTACTATATCTGAGATGAGGAATCTGAGTACATATTCACTTACCTTGATCCAAACAAAATGGTCCAGTTAGGACCAGAATCCAGAACGTCTAACTTATACATTGTTCTTTCACTTCTTCTCTAATTAAAAAAAATACTCTGAAAAAAAACCCTAAAGAAGCAATAGAATAACCCAGATGGGATAGAGTGGGACTGTGTTGCAATGTGTATATGCACAGCTGGGTTAAGGACATGGGTATGGAGGGGCAAAGTTGACAGTAGAACAGAAGAAAAATCAGATCAGTGGTGATAATAAGAAAACACATCACATTTTTTTCTTCTTAGTGCAGGAAACTGAGAAATGATTCATGTTAATTAAACAAACTATTTATTGAGCATATATTGTGCACAAGGCCTCATGTCCTAAGTGTTATCAGAGGAATAGAGCTTCAGAAAGAATATTTTTTAACATGTATTTTGCTGTGGTGAAGAGTGACCCCAAAAAAACTTTTTCTTTTTTTAATGCAGCACCAAACAGTATGATCCATATCCAGGGTATATCAGGGGAGGTGGGAAAAGGGAGACAGTGGGGTTGAGAAGCTGATTATAACTAGGACTCTGGCAGTCAAGACTATTTGGAAATGAGGGCTTGATGACACCTCATCAGGGATGGATGTCTGTGCAAAATCCTTCTTGGGGAATAAAAAGGCAGCTTCCTCAACACTTTTCCATCATTGTATTTTATCTTAGGTCTTTAAGTCCTTGCTGACTTTACCAGTGACAGTTCCCAAAATAAAGCTGTTTTTTACAATTGCGTGAAAACAAAATCTAGATTCCAGAGGTGCAAGAATTATGGAAGGGGCAAGTCCCTGGGCTCCTCTTTCTCCTGCTCTGACACACCCTTCAGCATGATTTGCAGCTAGGACGAAGGGCTCCAGCCAGATCTCTGTTGATTAGCCCACAGACACTGCCCTGTGGCATGCTTCACCCCTCATATTTTGCTAACTGATTTCTGTTTATAAATCTGTACATTCTGGTATAAGCACTCTGGGGTGGCAAAGGGAGACAGAGCTGCCTGTTCCCCACCCGATTGGTTCATGTCTGGCTGGATCAGCCTCCCACCTCTCTGGCTGATTCATCAGGCTCAGTCTATTCAAACAGATGGGACTTCTATTTAAGTATTTTAATAGCATGCATTTAAGATACCCTATTGAGGATCTGATCTGACAGGGGTTTGATGAAGTGTTGATGTACTGAAAAGCCAGGCTCACTAGGTAAAGAAGTTCTTCCCAAGCCAGATAATTTGAATCAATTCAATCAAGTATTTAACTAAGGTCCGACTGTGCCACAGTATGTGCCCAGCATTGAGTTAAGAGAGCCAGAAGACATGTAGAATGCTTGGCAGACAAGCCTTCAGAACTTCTTTCTCTAGCGAGAAATAGTGTATTAATGGATGTCTGAAATTTTTACAAACATCTGTGACTGCTTACTATGTGCAAGGGGTTTGAGCAGGTAAGGAGATAAGTAGTCAGAGCAGTGGCCATAACATCTCTTTTATATCAAGCCCGCATCAAATATTTCAAGGGAAAAAGGCTCTCTATTGTCTCATCATGAGAAAAAATATCTAACATTTATTGAGCACCTAAAATGAATGTACTGAATGTTCTTCAGTACACCACATTCCTTCTTGACACAATACTCTTGCTTGTTGTTACTCTAACTTTAATATCCACCCTCCCACTCTGCTATGCTTATCTGTATCTGCTTTTGTTTTTTTAAAGAACAAATGTGATTTTCTTCAAAAGCTTTTCACTCCCAACCTTCACCCAATAATGCTATCTTTTCTTCACAGTCTTTAACATGCCTTTTGGAACTTCAGTTTAGTACCTAACAGCATTTATGATGTCTTGTGTTGGTCTCAGTCTTTCAGGTTTGTGAGACCTGGATGGTCAAAAATACTATAAACTCTGTAAGACTACAACTCAATTTATATTTGTTCAATTATTCAATATTTGGTTAGCATCTGTTTGTAACAAATCAGCACCGTGGGAGAAATAGATATAAATAGGAAAAGAGTTCTCAAGGAGCTCACACATATATTCTCTATTCTGAAATGGAATCAGAATCTGTCTAGAAAGCACTTAGAATAGTGCCAGACACATAATAAGTCTTCTATAAATGAACTATCGTTAGCTATTATTTCTCTGATACTACATAAATGAGAAGTAAAGATAAGAACTAAGAAAGGAAGTTACAACTGTTAGGTTACTTTTGTGGAGATATATACGAAATCCAACTCAAATAGCTTAAACAGTAAAAGGGACTTATTGGCTTATCTAACTGAAAAAATTCCAGACAAAGAGTAATGATCAGTTATGATTCCATCAGAGTTTTGGCACCATTTCTTTGAGATTCTTTTGATACCACTCTCCCTTGTTTTGGCTTTATCCCTGTAGCAAATTATAGTAACTACAGGCTTCACATTTATACATAACATCAAGAGGAAGAGAGAATTTACCTCTTCTGGTAGCTTTCTTGTAAGTCAGGAAACTTCTTTGCTCAAGGCCCCAGCAAATCCCCTTCTCATTTCAGTGTACCAAGTGAGTCACAGCATTTTTCTCAACCAGTTTCTTGACCAAGAAATGCCATGACTACTTTGCTTAGATGGGGCTTCCCTGGTGGCTCAGCTGGTAAAGAATCTGTCTGCAATGAGGGAGTCCTAGGTTCGATCCCTGGGTTGGGAAGATCCCCTGAAGAAGGGAAAGGCTACCCACTCCAGTATTCTGGCCTCAAGAATTCCATGGACTGTATAGCCCATGGGATCACAAAGAGTTGGTTGGACACAACTGAGTAGCTTTCACTTGGCTTGGCTTAGACTAGGTTTTTGACCCAGGCACTGTTATAAAGATGAGATTACTGTATCAGTTAGAATGTCCTGCTTATACTGCAAATCTCAGTGACGTAACAGCAAACATTTACTTCTTGTTCTAACTATATGCTGGTGTATGTCGGCAGGGGGAGCTCTACCATAATAGTCACCCTGGGACCCAGGCTGATGGAGGCTTCATCTTGACACATGCTTTAGCAATCACTGTATCTGGGAGGGGTACAAGGTGAATCATACACTAGCCCTTAAAGGCTTCTGCCTGGAAATGACATATATCACTTCTATTCACATTTCATAGACCAAAGCAAGTCACATGGCCACACCTACCTAAAACAATCTAGGAAATGCAATTCTATTATGTATATAGTATAACTGGACTATCTGAGTGCCGAAGAATTGATGCTTTTGAACTGTGGTGTGGGAGAAGACTCCTGAGAGTCCCTTGGACTGCGAGGAGATCCAACCAGTCCATCCTATAGGAGATCAGTCCTGGGTGTTCATTGGAAGGACTGATGCTGAAGCTGAAACTCCAATACTTTGTCTACCTGATGCGAAGAGCTGACTCATTTGAAAAGACCCTGATACTGGGAGGGATTGGGGGCAGGAGGAGAAGGGGACGACAGAGGATGAGATGGCTGGATGGCATCACCGACTCCATGGACATGGGTTTGGGTAGACTCCGGGAGTTGGCGATGGACAGGGAAGCCTGGAGTGCTGAGATTCATAGGGTCACAAAGAGTCAGACACGACTGAGCGACTGAACTGAACTGAACAATCACTACTGGGCTTGCCAGGTGGCTCAGTGGTAAACAATCTGCCTGCCAATGCAGGAGACATAGGAGATGCAGGTTCAATCCCTGCATCAGGAAGATCCCCTGGAGAAGGAAATGGCAATCCACTCCAGTATTCTTGCCTATAAAATCCCATGGGCAGAGGAGTCTGGTGGGCTAGAGTCCATGAGGTTGGACATGATTAAGCATGCACACGTGCACAATCACTACTACGATTACTCTTGGCTCAAGTAGGACCTGTATAGATGACTATATACATGACTATATAGGAACTGTACAGATGACTATAGAATTAGCTTCTCCTGAAGCACATGTCAGGGAAGGCAATGGCACCCCACCCCAGTACTCCTGCCTGGAAAATCCAATGGACGGAGGAGCCTGGTGGGCTGCAGTCCATGGGGTCGCTAAGAGTCGGACACGACTGAGCGACTTCACTTTCACTTTTCACTTTCATGCATTGGAGAAGGAAATGGCAACCCACCCCAGTATTCTTGCCTGGAGAATCCCAGGGATGGGGGAGCCCGGTGGGCTGCCATCTATGGGGCTGCACAGAATCGGACACGACTGAAGCGACTTAGCAGCAGCAGCAGCAGCAGAAGCACATGTACCTCCTTGGGAAAGGGATCTCTTAGCAAAAATTAGGTACTACTAGGAAGGAAGCAATGAATGTTAAGCATGGAACTGATATTGTTTACTACAGAAGTTATATAAAGGCAAAATGATCTCAGACATCAAACAAGTGGAGAAAAGAAGATCATGAACAGATTGGCAAAGGCTGAGGGAGAGAGAAGCAACCACTATAGGTCTGTAGCCATCTAGAGATCTGCACAGCAGGAAGGGCCTAGATGGAAATAGGCAGCAGGGCCTGGGCATGAATTAGCATCTTTGTGGCTACGCTCCCCAGCTCCGCCATGGGAGCATAAAATGCATTATCAGGAATAGACGTAGGGATGGTGGATGATTTGAGGGGCTTTCTGTGAGGTCTTGGATTGTCAAAGAAGTTGAAGAGTTGAAAGGGGGCCAAAGTCATAATAGAACCCAGAACCAGTCATATTGGAGTTTCAGCTTCAGCATCAGTCCTTCCAAAGAACACCCAGGACTGGTCTCCTTTAGGATGGCCTGGTTGGATCTCCTTGCAGTCCAAGGGACTCTCAAGAGGTACATTCCTTCAAGGTTTCGAGGCAAAACAGACCAGCATGCACACAGCGAGTCAGGATGCCCTTGGCGCCTGGGAAGGCGGTCTTATCACAAAGGAGCGCCAGTGTCGGCATCCCAGGAAGGGAAGTGTCTGTCTCTATCTGTAACATGGACATTCTTTACCTCTGGTCAATATGCCCTGTTCTTGAATGATTAAAGCAGATGCACAATGCCTGTGGGACAGGCCACAGACAGGCCGTTTTGACTGAGCATAAAGTTTAGACTGAATCGTGTATAAGCCGGAATAATTTCCCCCAACCCTGAAAATGCCAAAATTACTTTCATTATCTCTCTCCTTTGGTCGTACATGTCTCAGTAGAAAGCATCAGTAACCAAAATATTTGTCCCTTGACGGCAGGATGCTCACTGTCCACCCTGGGTCCATCCTGCCCCTTGCGTTAGGCCTCCTTTGTTCATTTCCATGAGTGTAGAGATTTGCTTAGTTATCCACATAGGGTGGACACTAATCAGACTCAGTAAACAAGCGAGGAGTCTTGCTAATGGGGAAACATTTCACAGGCGATGCATTTTATCAACCACGCTGAACAGTTATATAAACATTAAGCAGCAGACTTGTGTCATGATCGGATTGACAGGAAAAGACTGATAAATACATGTTATGAAAATAATAATTATCTATAAAGCAGCCTGGGAAAAAATTGCTCATGCCTGCAAAGAGCCAGCTAAGCAGGTCATTTAAGGGGTCAGTTTTTCTTACATCTTGGGAAATTCCTTCTAGGCGAGTCCCAGCTGCTCCGGAGGTAAATGAAACAAGAACTTTTCGCTGTAGCACAGACACCCCCCCGTCCTGCCATCAGGACAGCCCCGTTATCTAGCGTGGCCCGGGCGAGGGAGTGGAAGGGCGTCTGCTTTGCTTCAGTGCTTTCTGCAGCCTCCTCAGCTATTTGGCCAGTGGTGCCTGATGGGTTTCTGATCATCTGTTTACACACATTCCTGTGCTAGGAATTCGTTTTTCTAAGAGACTTTGCCACTGGTGTCTTGGCACCCTGCTGACACAGATCTCTGGACTCTAATGGGAAGAGAAAGGAGGATCGTTTACCTCCTTGTGTATTGACAATGGAGAAGCTTAATAAGCCAGCAATCATAAATCTGTTGGCCAGCTGTTGAGATGTTTATGTGCCCATCCTTGGCAAGGTGGATCATTTCCAACACCACCCGTGAAATAGAAACCTGGGGAATGAGCGTGATTCCTCCCCGAGAGCCCTCAGTGATAGCCTCATTAATTGGGAGTTTTGTTAACACGGTGTTAAACCATGGGTCATTTCCTCCGCAATCTTTCCAGAAGCCATCTGTAATGGTGTTTGACAGGAGGAGTTGCTGGCTTCATTTACTTGTGTTTTTCTCTTGACAACCTTTGTTAATTAAGAAAGGGTCAGAGTGGGGCTGGGGGTGTCCTAGGGAAGTTTTGCTTGGTCTCTTTAGAACAGAGGGAAATATCAGACAAGAGGAGGACACGTTCATATGCTGAAGAATTTGAACCTGAAAGGTCAGGCCAGAGGGAGGTTGGTTATCTTAGGAACATCTGAAATGTCAGTGACAGCTGCTATGAGGGGCCTACATCAATCTTGCGCTGACCGAGGAATTCGATGATAGGTCCAATGGTCAGTTACTTTGCTCGCCCTAGAGGTTCTTTGTGACAACTTTACCAAAGAATTTTCTTTCCATCCTGAACACTGGGGCAAAAGTATAGCCCGAACAATAACTTTCTCCTTTGCTAGGGAGACAGACATTTGCACGGCAGTTCAGCGGGACCAGCAGGGTGGGTCTTGCTGGCCTGGCCCGGATTCCTGGGCCAGCTGTCCCCACTACAGTCTTATGCTCTTGACCTTGTGGCCCTTTCAAGGTGAGTTCGAGGTCAACAGTCCTCTCGGCAGACCAGCCTGACGCAGAGGCCTTTGTAACGTGGGAAATGCGAACTCAGGAGGCAATTCCCTTCAGTCTCACTGTACGTGAGCTGGTGAAGAGTGCCGGCAAGGGTCCCTCCATCCAGGTTGGAGAGAAAGTCCTTTAAATGAGGTCTTTTTCAGTCTACACAATCTCCTGGGTGCAGGGCATACGGTGTCTGACCTTCATCCAAAGTTAATTTGCTGCGATTAGCCTCAGAAAGCTGCGTAGAACATCCTTTTAATAATTTACTCAAACTTTGCAATAATGTGACACAGTAACAAGGAGTCATTTAGGAAGTGAGTTTTAAGCAGAAAATGCCAAATCTCAAAGACAATAGCACCAGAACTTAATATCCACAAAGGAATACTGTTGAAACATATTTTATCACTCTAAAATCATCCTTATTTCCATCAGGTATAGGCAGATTAAGACTGTTTGCAAAAATAAGTCTGGTTTCAAGAAACTTGGTCTGATTATTCACCTAAGGTTCATTGAGCACACAGGTTCTTTCTTTTTTACTGAAGTATAGTTGATTTGCAATATTACATTAGTTTTGGCTATGTAACAGTGATTCATCATTTTTATAAAATGGCAACCCACTCCAGTACTCTTGCCTGGAGAATCCCATGGACAGAGGAGCCTGGCGGGCTACAGTCCCCGGGGTCGCAAAGAGTCGGACATGACCGAGCGACTTCACGTTCACTCCATTCACAGTGATCACAAAACAGTGGTATATTTCCCTGTGCTGGGCAGTATATCCNTGGCAACCCACTCCAGTACTCTTGCCTGGAGAATCCCATGGACAGAGGAGCCTGGCGGGCTACAGTCCCCGGGGTCGCAAAGAGTCGGACATGACCGAGCGACTTCACGTTCACTCCATTCACAGTGATCACAAAACAGTGGTATATTTCCCTGTGCTGGGCAGTATATCCTTGTTGGGTATCTGCTTTTCACTTTTTTTTTTTCACTGCACTGTACAGCAAGTGGGTTCTCAGCTCCCTGACCAGGGCCAAGCCTGGGTGCCCTGCCTGTGCAGCGTGGAGCCTCGACTCATGGGCTCCTGGGGAATCCTGACGATTCACTGCATGCTCCACAGTCTGTGCCTCTGAACCCCACGCTTCCGTCTCGCCTCTTCCCCTTCCTTCTTCCCACTGATAACCACTAATCTGTTCTTTATATCTGTGAATCTGTCTCTGTTTTGTGATGTATAGTCATTTGCTTTATTTTTAGGTCCCACATAAAAATGATACCATAGACTATTTGTCTTTGACGTATTCCATTAACCATGATATTCTCTAAGCTACTGCACATTGCTGAAAAACGGCAGAAGCTCATTTTTGTGGCAGTAACATTCCACGGGGGCTCTGCTCGTGGCTCAGCGAATGCAGGAGAGGTGGATTCAATCCCTGGGTCAGGAAGAGCCCGCTGGAGAAGGAAACGGTAGCCCACTGCAGGGTTCTTGCCTGCAGTGCCTCTTCTTTGGGGTTAAAGTGAAAGGCACTCAGTCACGTCCAACTCTGCGACCCCCATGGGCTATCCAGTCCACAGAATTCTCCAGGCCAGAATACTGGAGTGGGGAGCTGTTCCCTTCTCCAGGGGATCTTCCCAACCCAGGGATCGAACCCAGCTCTCCCAAACTGCAGGAGGATTCTTTAGCAGCTGAGCCACCAGGGAAGCCTTCTTTGGGGTTATGGGCACTTTCGAATTTGGCTGTGTTGAAACTAACTCACAAAGAATCTCAAATTGGACTTTTCAAAGGCCTCCCATGGCCAGGAAAGCTATGCTATCAGACTGCCAGAAGCACCTAAGGGTCTGGGTGGGCTCCTGTCTTCTCAAAGTCCAGAGTGTTTTGAGGTTGCTGTGCCTGCCAGGAAGTGGCTGTCCTTATTCACCTGGAAAGGCTGCTGGACACTGGAGAGTTTCCTGATGCTGAAGGGATCAGGTAGAGAGAAGAGATAAATGCTTCAATTCTGTTTACAAAGGTGGTGATTTACAAAATTGCTTCCAGTCATAATAAGCTTAAGGGGAGAGGCTCTTTTACATCTGGAAAACAAAGATTAAAAGCCAGGAACATGTCAGACAAAAAGTCGTAAAAACTGCAATCACACTTACCAGGCCCCTCAATGCCAGGCAGTCAGGTTTTGTCCTGTTGGAGCCCAGGTCCGCCGTTAGCTTTGTTGACCTTGCCTGATGACTGAGGCGATAGGAATACAGACAGTTTCAAGAAGTTTGTGAGGTTTTTTTGTTGTTGTTTTTAAGACTTGTATGATTGGCCCAGTGAAGTGGGTGCCTTGATTACTGGAGACTGTGGAAGGGAAAGGCCAAGTGGAGCACACATTCTCAAACTGTTTCTTTGTCATCGTGAGGCCATAAGCCTTGCATCAAGGGAAGGCTTTACTCCATCAAATAAAAAATAGGGTTTGTCAGGGAGACGGGAGGAAGCAGGCGGCAGTCTTGGGTTTCCCACAGCCCTGACTGTTCAGTTAATTTACAGCCGTTGTTTACCCATCTTAATTTCTCTGATTTAGGAGCAGGCTATTGCCGTTTTACAAGGTCACCAGGACGGGAAACGTCTGACGCTGAGGGATGAATTTTGTGGACGCAGCGTGGACTTTGTCTCCATGCGCCATAAACTTCACAGACCCTGCTTTTTTCCCTAATTCTTGGCTTCAGCCCCTTCAGTGGGAGCCTCAGTTTCTATGTCAGATAACATTTTATGTCAGGACACACAAGGCTTCCAGGAATTTCATGTAATTTCTGGAACACATAATGTATAATATATTTATATAGACATAACATAAAGAAGGCTTAATGTTGTTTTTTCTTTGATAATATTTCCCATGTAATTTAACATCCTAAATAAGCCTAATTAGTTTAATAGCTTTATTTTTAAAATTTATTTATCTTTAATTAAAGGAGATTTGCTTTACAATATTGTGCTGCTTCCTGCCACACAAAAATCTCTCTTTAAAATTCTTCAGGACAACATCACACTCTTTGTCCTTAATTTATTTCCATTTTTCATACCTTATTTTACTGAAAACACGCGTCTTATTATTGCCCTTCCCAGTTTCCTCCCTGTATGCTGAAATGTTTCCCTTTTTAAGTAGCCTTTTAAATTTTTATTTATTTTTAACTGGGGGACGATTGCTTTACGACGCTGTGCTGGTCTCTGCCCCTCATCGACATGAACTGGCCACGGGTACTCGTGCGTCCCCTCCTCCCACCTGCCCCCATCCCACCCCTCCAGGTGGTCCCGGAGCACCGGGCCTGAGCTCCTGCGTCTGTCGCACACGGTGGCGTTCCCGTCTCCAGGCTGCTCCGTCCGTGCGTCCCGCCCCCGCGTCCTCCTCTGGGCCCACGAGTCTGCCCTCTACATCTGCATCTCCGCTGCTGCCCCGAGAAGGGGTCCGTCAGCACCGTCTTTCTGGACTCCGCGTACACGCCTTACCATACGACAGTCGCTTTCCCCCTCCTGGCTTACTTCGCTCTGTATAACAGGCTCCCGGTTCACCCACCTCACTGGAACCGACTCCAGTGTGTTCCTTTGTGCAGCTGAGTAGTATCCCGTCGTCTGCACGTAGCAGAGCTTCTTCATCCACTCAGCTGTCGATGGGCATCCAGGTTGCAGTAGCTTTAATTACATATATACTATGATTTGTAGCCTTAAAAAAAAGCTGAATCTTTAGCAAAAACCAAGAAGCAAGCAACTGTGAACCGTTTGTCATCTCAATATCTCCTGGTGGGCAAACTTGTAAACCTATTCTGTAACCTCTAGAAACGTCTGTTCCCCCTCAGCATGATTTATTTTCTCAATGCGTTATANCAGGCAAGAATACTGGAGTGGGTTGCCATTTCCTTCTCCAGGGGATCTTGCCAACCCAGGGATCAAACCTGGGTCTCCTGCATTGCAGGTAGACGCTTTATCCTCTGAGCCACCAGGGAGACTAACCACTCCTCTAATCTTCTCCTCAGCCCTTTCAGGGAGGTACTATTATCCCTATTTTACAGATGAAGAAACTGAGGCACAGAGAGGGGAAGTGATTTGCCCGAGGTTACACATTTCACCCATGGAGGAATGGAGATTTGAACTAAGGCTTGACTAGTTCTAGAAATCAGTGTCTTCACTCTAACCTGAGCCTCAGAGAGAAGCTCAAACCAGGACAAGAATAATTACTAAACAAACCCACCAACTGGGTGTCAGGTCCTGGGCTAGGCTCTTCCCACAGCTGGGTCATCAATGCGTCAGAGCAATCTGGGGGACCAGCCATCAAGTCCCGCTTTGTGAGCCTCAAGGCTCCCGATGCTCCCATGCAATCAGGGATTTTTCTGCCAGGACCTGGCATGAAGTCCCAGTCTCTTATGAGATCACAGAGTTAGAATTGGTTACTACAGCTGCCCATCATTTATACACCAGGAGAGGTTATTAAAAGTCTCTAGCTCCTCCCTCTCAGCAGGACCTGCTCTATTAGACCTACAAAACTTGGCTGGGGGTCTTGATTAAACCTTTCTCTTTGCCAATGAGACCAAAAAGGGTTCTACAAGTTTGGGGCTCCTGGGTGGCCCAGCCAAGCCCTTCTCTACTTAATTTTCAAGCCTGTCTTTGTTGTTGTTACAGGCCTTGCTGAGACCAGGTATCATAGAAAGGTGGTACAGAGTGGAGGTTAACAGCTTGGCTCAGAGGCTCATACCTTGGGTTCAAATCCCAGCCCCTCCCAGCTGGGTAGCCAATCAGTTCAGTCAGTTCAGTCACTCACTCGTGTCTAACTCTTTGTGACCCCATGGACTGCAGCACGCCAGGCCTCCCGGTCCATTCCCAGTTCCCGGAGCTTCCTCAAACATGTCCATCGAGTCAGTGATGCCATCCAACTATCTCATCCTCTGTGGTCCCCTTCTCCTCCCGCCTTCAATCTTCCCCAGCATCAGGGTCTTTTCCAATGAGTCAGTTCTTTGCATCAGGTGGCCAGAGTACTAGAGTTTCAGCTTCAGCATCTGTCCTTCCAGTGAATATTCAGGACTGATTTCCTATAGGATCAGGATCTCCTTGCAATNCTCCCGCCTTCAATCTTCCCCAGCATCAGGGTCTTTTCCAATGAGTCAGTTCTTTGCATCAGGTGGCCAGAGTACTAGAGTTTCAGCTTCAGCATCTGTCCTTCCAGTGAATATTCAGGACTGATTTCCTATAGGATCAGGATCTCCTTGCAATCCAGCAAAATTGGGTAGCCAGTACAGCAAGAAAACCCTTTTTCCCCAAAAATAACAAGTCCAGACCACCAGAGATGAGGACAGCAGAGGCCTGAGGCCAGGCTGACGAGTCTGGATTTAATGGTGCTGGGAAGACATTTGAAAATTTAATACTGTAATAAATGATAGCCATGAATAATGTTATGATTTGGTGAAACCAGAGCAGGTATGGAGTCAATTCCCAAAGAGAAGGCCAAATGTACTAATGGAGCCAAGAACTCATTGTACATGGCATAGGGATGAATACTTTTCATTTTTATGGTGATAAATTCATTTTCATGTACATTATAAAAATATACATAACTACCCCATGGATTCTGTAATTTTCCATTTATGGGAGTAATATGAAGTCTCAATTTAAAACAGAAGCATTTAAATTTTTTTAAAAAGCAGTGAGTTGATTTAAAGAAAATTATCAAAGAGCCATAGCCCATGAGGCAGGCATATGCGGCCAATAGCCTCGGAGAGAGTAAGGGCGTCGCTGGTTTGGGAATCCTGGCGCATGAGAAATCCCACAGTGGTTATGTGATCTCAGACAAGGCGCCTAATCTCTCTGTCTGAGCTGTTGTTTCCACATCTGCAAAACGGAGGCAGAAGCTCCACCTCAGTGGAGATGAAATGAGGTCACGTGCACACGTCTTGTTTGTTTCTCCCTTTCCGGCCCACCCTACTCCCCCATCTCAACCACACCCAAGCTTCTGGGAGAAGGCAGAGCTGAAATTTGAACTCTGATCCGTCTGATGCTGAGTCCTGGGACACGCCTCCAGGAGAGTCCAGTGACTGTAAGGGACATGTGCTTTGTGGGCAGGTGGCATTTCCCAAGCACTGTCTGTCTCCTTTCTGGAAACATCAGAGTTCTGATGGATCTTCTATCCCTCACTGGATGGCCAGCCTCCAGCATACGCTGGTCCCTGGGTGGAGCTTCAGTAACTTCCTAGGGGCTGGAAATCTGATCCTCTTTTTTTTCACTCCCTCCAACTTCCTAGGGAAGGGATAGCTATTATCCCAAAACTAGGCCACTTGGCCAAGACCACTGTGGTAGGCAGAATAAGGGCCCTCCAAGGGTACCCACATCCTAATCCCCAGAACTGGCAGATACATGTTACTTTACATGGCAAAGGAAATTTTCACATGTGATTAAGTTAGGAATCTTGAGGTTGTCTTGAATTATGCAAGTGAACCCAATGTAATCAAAAGGGTCCCCAAAAGTGAAAGAGGGAGGTGAGAATATCAGAGTCAGACAGAGAGACTAGAATTTGCTACACTTCTGGCTCATGAGATAGGGAAGGGGCCACAAGCCAAGGAATGCAGGCAGCTTCAAGGGGCTGCAAAAGGCAATGGAACAGACTTTCTCTAAAAGAAATGCAACCCTGCTGACACTTTGCTTTTAGCCCAGTGACCACCGTTTCAGACTTCTGACCTCCAGAACTATAAGATAATAAATGTGTATTGTTTTAAGCCACTGCATTTATGGCAATTTGTTATAGCAGCAACAGGTAACTCACACAGCTACTTGGCAGAGTCCACAATGCGACCTGGAAGTCTCTGCCTTTGGAATCACAGTACACTCCATCGCTGTGGAAGCCCCAGTCCCCATCTTCACACGTGCAGCCCTTGACCTCCTCGCTGTGTGATCTTGGCCAAGTCCTGGACTTCTCTGAGTCTCAGTTTCCTCCTGCACAGGGTGGAGATAATGATAACACCCATCTCATCGTCTCTGGTGGCTCAGAGGTTAAAGCGTCTGCCTCCAATGTGGGAGACCCGGGTTCGATCCCTGGGTTGGGAAGATCCCCTGGAGAAGGAAATGGCAATCCACTCCAGTATTCTTGCCTGGAGAATCCCATGGACGGAGAAGCCTAATAGGTTATAGTCCACGGGGTCGCAAAGCGTCGGACACGACTGAGCGACTTCACCTCACCCATCGTCTCTGACAATTAAACAAGAAAATGCATGTAGGGCCATCCCTGGTGGTCCAGTGGTTAGGACTCTGTGCCTCCAGTGCAGGGTGTATGTTTTCGATCCCCAGTGGGGGCAACTAGCACCCCACATGCCATGTGGCCAAAAAAAAAAAAGAGAGAGAGAGAGAAGAAGAAAATGCACACCAGCTGGCAAAGCTGCAGATGCTCCGACTCCAATTCTGTCCTCTTCCATTACCAAGTTATCAGCTCCTCCAGGCTACTCTTTAAACTCCCTTTGTTAACAGGTAGAACCCTTGAAAATTTCATGCCTTCCAAACTCCTCAAGATAAAGAGGAAGAAATGTTCCACATTTCTGCAGAGATGAATCTGCCTATGAAACTGTCCTCCTAAGTTCTACTTCTTTCAAAAGAGTCTTCTGAAGACTCCCTGACTTCAAGGATGATTCGCATATCCTAGAAAGTCACATTTCATCCAGAAAAAGTCTCTAATTCTGGTTGGCTGCCTTGCTTAATTATTTACTGCCGTGGTATATTAATATTGCAATGGACACCTCTGTTTCCTCAAAGGCAGAGTTACTTGCGGGTTTTCTTTGTGAAGCCAGAACATCTTTGGAACTTCCCTCTTCACACACATGCCTGGAGGTAAAAATAAAAGCTATGACTCTATCAGGTTTCATATTTAAACAAAGAACTGGGGAGTCTTGTGTCCTTTCAATGAACCAGGTAAAGCACTTTGGAGGGTCTGGCTCATAGTAAAGCCCTAATGCCGGGAGCTATTTTGATTGTGATTGTTTTGATGATCATTTCTATAATTAGCTAAGCTCTTTCCCAGCTCATTGCTCAGTTGAGCATCCCCCAGATCCCGCCTGGAGAGGAAGGCAGAGTGAAGTTGCTGGTATGGACCTGGCAGGCCTGAGGGGAGAGTGGCCTGCCACAAGACACGCAGCCAAGCAACAGCAGAACCATAAGTGGGTCCCACTTTGGGATAGTGGCTTGGGAAGCATGTGAGTGGTGCAACCACGGGTAACTCACCAGAACTCTCCTCCCCAGGGGGCTCCTGGGTACCCTCTGCGGCTTGCCCCGGCCAAGGGTCAAGCTTCCTGCCAGACCACTGGTCTGTAATTCCCTCCTGGCAGCCCACACCATTTCACTCCTGCCTTTGAGATTTGGAGCTGGGACCTGCAGGGCCAAGGCCAGTGGTCTGGAAAATATGAGAAACCACATATCCCATCTTCCCCTTCTCCTGCTGAGCAGACTCACCAGCATCCACAGCCTGAATATGCAACCTGGTATCCCTCCTCTGCTCCCTTGTCCTGTGAAAGGGGGTCAGGCCTCGACCTCAGAGGATCAGCCTGGCTACCACAGCCCAAAGGCCTGGACTTGGGGATAGCAGGCCCTCCAATGACCAGCAAGTCAGTCCCCAAGGTAGGTAGGGGCCCTGAAGCTGTCTGTCTAACACTCCACCATAGAGGATCTCTCTTGGCCAGCAATCCCACGGTCACTGGCCACCCCCAGGGGCACAATCACACCATATACAGATCTGTCGGTAAGACTCCTAAGCAGGAGGCTCTAGGGTGATGGCCCTGCATTCAGAAAGGGTGCTGGCTGGAAACAGCAGGAAGAGCCATGCCTTTGCCCTCTGGCAGAAAGTCAGCTCTAGACACACCCCAAAGTCTAGCATCCCAGACCAGGGGTACCACTGATGCTGTCTCTAGGGACAAGATCACTGATCCCAGATCTAGGAACCCAACTCCTCTCCTCGCTCAGGTCTCCAATCTGCCTCTTTCTCACTCTGAGTCTACAGAGTGGGGATTGTCATACTGTCTCCAGGGCTGCTGTAGGGACTGGAGGGTAATCTCTGTGAAGCATCAGCCTCCGGAAGCATCTCCCCTCTCCTAGCTGTCAACCCCACCCTTGGAAAGAACCTCAAAGATCCAGGTCCCTGAAAAGTTGCACACCTGCCATTAACCCCACAATAAGAATGACCTCATTAGGGCATTTCCCCAAGTTAGGGGATTTTTCCTTAATCAAATAAAAACAACAACAACCAAACAACAAAAGCAACAGGGCCTGCTGAGAGCCAAGTCACTACAAGAGATTTAAAAAAAAAAAAAAAATGGACGACTGACAACTAGGATTATGGTTCTGGCCAATGCACTATTAATGGGCTTCTAGGAAAACTATGATTATGCTGATCAAAAACAGACAGACTTGAAAAGTAGGTGCTCTCTACCCTTTGTCCTAATTCCCCTGTTCCTGCCAGGAATGCGAGCTTAGTGGTTGGAGGAGCAGCAGCTATTTTGGAGGCATGAGGACAAAAGTCATACCTTAAGAATACTTGAAGAGAATGATGGAAAGAGCCTGGGGCCCTGATGGCATCATGAAACCTCTGTATCAGCCCTGAACTTCCTTTCTCTGGCCATCTTGAACTGTAAGAAAGAGAAACCTACCCAGGAATTCTGACTTAATTCATGTGTTCAGCTAGAGGCTTGGCGCACAAGCCTTAGGTGCTTGGAACACAACAGTAGATGGGACACACAAGGTACCTGCCCTCATGGGGTGAACATTCTAATAGGGGAGACAAGAAGTAAAAAAGGACCACAGTACAAGGTCACTTCACTAAGAAATAATTCTCAGTCACTGTGCTCTGCTGCCTCTGCTAGCCTGGCTTCTGGTCTCAACTAGAGAATAGATTTTCTGTGGGACTTTGGGACCATCACTTACCCACTCTAACCTCTGTATCACTATCTGTAACATCAGGGAGGGGTCCAAAGTCATCCTCCCTAAGGCCTGGCCCTCCTCAGCCAGGCCCCAATGCCAGGCAGGTTACTTACTCTAAGAAACTGCTGCCAGAGCCTGGACACCCTCCAGGCTGACTGGGCTATTGCTGCCCTCGAATTTCTCGGCATTGGGTAAACAGCTGGGAGGCCCTGGCCCAGACCTCCTGACTGCAGCCCTTTCAGAGCCACCAGTAAATCTCAAGCAACTGCTGAAAGATCTGTGCCCAGACAGCCTGTGGCTGAAGGGCCCCATTGTGGTCACGGTCTCTCCCTGCCAGCAGTGGACATGACCCTGAGCAGGTTGGGAAGCCGGGCCAGCAGAGGCCAGACTGTACTCTGCAGCCACCATGGCTGCTATCCCAGGCCACTGTCCCTGTCTTGGGGACCCCAGGTGCTGCTAACTTCCTGCCCAGGTCCCCCTTTGTGTCTCAGACCCCACACACCCCACTCTGTACTCAGCACCCCACAAACAGGGCCCTCTGGGTGTGAACACCCCCCCGCAGCCTGCCCTTCACCCAACACCCCTTCACCTCCCCCTCACCTTCACTTCTTCCCAGTCACCAAGCCCTGTGGATCCAGCCTCCCTTTCCTCTGCCTTTCTCCATCCCCACATACAGGGCCCAAGGACCACCACCTCCCACTGGACTTACCTGTGGAGAGAGGCTGGGGCAGAAGGAAAAGGGCCCCTCTCCCCGCCCCTGGGGCTGAGCAGGCTCTGAGGGCCAGCGCCTCGGCCCAGCTCCCACACTCTCCCAGGAGGGAAGGTGTTTCTTTGGCCTGAAGGCTTTCAGAGGGCTGGGTCTGCTGTCAGACCTGCTCTTTGGGGCCCTCTGCCCTCCTCCAAGTGTCTGAAGAGGAGGTGGTCCAGTCCACAGATTCAGAATCAATGGACAGATAGATAGCATAGCAGGGACAAGTAACAATACCACCTCCGAGCAAAAGGGATATATATATATTTCAATTATCCCTTTTGCTCGAGGTGGTATTATTATCTGTCCCTGCTATGCTATCTACCTATCCATTGATTCTGAATTACATTAGAAACCACTAGAAACACTGGACAAATGACGAGGAGCCCACGTGGGACACGTGACTGACTTGAAGGCCACCTCCTCCCAGAGTCTGCCCAAGCACCTGAAGTCCAGCACTGTGCTTATGAGGACACCGTGTTCAGACTCTGCGGCCCCATCCACACTGGCCTTATGGTCCAGGGAACCTCAGTCTGTTCTGGTGCCTCCTGCAAGGGGACAGTGCGGAAATGCTAATCTGACAGGTCTCATCTGTGAGTTCATTTGACAAGCACTTAGTGCATGCCTACTGTGTGCCAGGCCCTGTGCTAGGCCTCAGGGGTCAAGCAGTGAGCAAGACAAAGACCCAGCCTGCAAGGGGCTGTCGATGTGCCAGCTAGATCCCAACCCACCACTTGTAAAAACTGGAGTGGGGGCCTCCGGCCAATCGGGGCTGCCTCGAGCCTGCGGTCACAGGTGGCAGCCCCAGTGATTCCAGCCAAAACCCAACCGGGGAAAGGAGAGGCCAGTAATAGTCACAGCATTATTAATAGCATCAAAGAGACAGGTGACAATACCACCTCTTAGTAAAAGGCATAATTGAGATGACGCAGGTGGTCTAAAAATAGCTGGACCCTCAGTTCGAGAGGCATCAGGCGTAGGGGAAATCCGCAGACCTTGGAGGAGGACAAGTCTGGGTTCATACCCCTCTTTGTCCCTGGTAAGCTGTGTAACCTAGGTCTAGTCTAACGGCCTTTCTCAGTTTTCTCATCTGTAAAATGGGTATAACAATAAGACGACTTTTCCGGCAAAATTGCCATGAATAATAAAATAATGATTAGGATGTTGAACTGTACAGGTGGCCTCTGAAGCATTTATACCTGCCCCAATTCATCACGTTTACCCTTGCCAACCACACTTCCTAAAGGCTGATTCTAAACAATTCCTGTCTGGCTCAAGAACTTCCAGTGGCTTTCTATGGCCTGCAAAGTCCATTCTTTGGCAGCCGCTAATCAGGGGCTCCTCTGCAGCTCCCCAGGGAAGCTAAGACTTTCTCTGAGGCCGAGCTCTTCCGGATCCCACAGAGCAAGGCAGCCTGAGGACCACACTCTCCACCCCCACCTTGGGGATCTCTTGGTACGAGGCCTTGGGGGTACAAGGCCTGAAGCTGTCACTTGTATCACCAGCGTCAGCCCCACCCCATTCCCCCAAAACCCCCTTACACTGGAGGGAAATGTGGGGGTGTTTGTGGTTGGAGAAGCGTGCTATTTCCCATCAGGGCTAATCTGATGTTGACATTTTCCACCCCACCCCCAAGCTGCTTTGCTAAGTAACACAGCCCTGCGCTCCTGCCTCGGAAGGGTAGGGGGCTGAGTCCTATCCCCCTCCGGGGGTTCCCAGGGATGACAGAAGGTACTGATAAGGTCCAGGGAAACTGGATGGACAGTGTCACAGGGCACCTCTGGAGGGCTGGCCTTTCACACGCATCATTTCATTTTCACTCTGGGAAGTTGCTGTTCTTGTCTCCACTTTACAAACTAAAATACTGAGGATTCCAGGGGAGAATGGGTTTTCTGGGAGTACATTCTCCCTATGGGTAAAGTAAAACTCTTACCATTCACTTTTTTAAGTTTATTTTTTAATAGATAACATGCATAAACTTTTAAATATATAAAAAGATACAAAGTGAAAGGTAAGTATCACCCTGTCCAGTTCAGTTCAGTTATCCCACCCCTGTCCAGTTCAGTTCAGTCCCTCAGTCGTATCTGACTCTTTGTAACCTCATGGACTGCAGCATGTCAGGCTTCCCTGTCCATCACCAACTCCCAGAACTTGTTCAAACTCATGTTCATCAAGCCAGTGATGCCATCCAACCATCTCATCCTCTGTCCCCTTCTCCTGCCTTCAATCTTTTCCAGCATCAGAGTCTTTTCAGTGAGTCAGTTCTTCACATCAGGTGGCCAAAGTATTGGTGCTGAGTGCAAATTAATTGAGTTAATATTCAGGACTGATTTCCTTTAGGATTGACTGCTTTGATCTCCTTGCTGTCAAGGGACTCAAGAGTCTTCTCCAACACCACAGTTCAAAAACATCAGTTCTCTGGTGCTCAGCTTTCTTTATGGTCCAACTCTCACATCCACACATGGCTACTGAAAAAACAGCTTAGAGCTTTGTAAAGGTCCTGACTATAAGCAGAGTAATGTCTCTGCTTTTTAATATGCTGTCTAGGTTGGTCATAACTTTTCTTCCAAGGAATAAGCGTCTTTTAATTTCATGGCTGCAGTCACCATCTGCAGTGATTTTGGAGCCGAAGAAAACAGTCTCTCACTGTTTCCATTGTTTCTTCATCTATTTACCATGAAGTGATGGGACCGGATGCCATGATCTTAGTTTTTTGAATGTTGAGTTTTGAGCCAACTTTTTCACTCTCCTCTTTCACTTTCATCAAGAAACTCTTTAGTTCTTCTTTGCTTTCTGCCATAATGATAATGTACTCTGCATATCTGAGGTTATTGATATTTCTCCCGGCAATCTTGATCCCAGCCTGTGACTCATCCAGCCCAGCATTTTGCACGATGTACTGTGCATTTAAGTTAAAGAAACATGGGGACAATATACAGCCTTGAAATATTTCTTTCCCACTTTGGAACTAGTCCATTGTTCAATGTCCAGTTCTAACTGTAGCTTCTTGACCTGCATACAGATTTCTCAGGAGCCAGGTAAGGTGATCTGGTACTCCCACTTCTTGAAGAATTTTCCAGTTTGTCGTGACTCACACAGTCAAAGGCTTTAGCATATTCAAGTCACATCAACCATGAAGCAGAAGTAGATGTTTTTCTGGAATTCTCTTGCTTTTTCTATGATCCAACAGATGTTGGCAATTTGACCTCTGGTTCCTCCTCTGCCTTTTCTCAACCCAACTTGAACATCTGGGAGTTCACAGTTCACGTACTGTTGAAGCCTAGCTTGAAGAATTTTGAACATTACTTTGCTAGCATATGAAACTAGTGGAATTGTGTGGTAGTCTGAACATTCTTTGGCATTGCTCTTCTTTGGGATTAGAATGAAAACTGACCTTTTCCAGTTCTGTGGCCACTGCTGAGTTTTCCAGATTTGCTGGCATATTGAGTGCANCCTCCGGGGGTTCCCAGGGATGACAGAAGGTACTGATAAGGTCCAGGGAAACTGGATGGACAGTGTCACAGGGCACCTCTGGAGGGCTGGCCTTTCACACGCATCATTTCATTTTCACTCTGGGAAGTTGCTGTTCTTGTCTCCACTTTACAAACTAAAATACTGAGGATTCCAGGGGAGAATGGGTTTTCTGGGAGTACATTCTCCCTATGGGTAAAGTAAAACTCTTACCATTCACTTTTTTAAGTTTATTTTTTAATAGATAACATGCATAAACTTTTAAATATATAAAAAGATACAAAGTGAAAGGTAAGTATCACCCTGTCCAGTTCAGTTCAGTTATCCCACCCCTGTCCAGTTCAGTTCAGTCCCTCAGTCGTATCTGACTCTTTGTAACCTCATGGACTGCAGCATGTCAGGCTTCCCTGTCCATCACCAACTCCCAGAACTTGTTCAAACTCATGTTCATCAAGCCAGTGATGCCATCCAACCATCTCATCCTCTGTCCCCTTCTCCTGCCTTCAATCTTTTCCAGCATCAGAGTCTTTTCAGTGAGTCAGTTCTTCACATCAGGTGGCCAAAGTATTGGTGCTGAGTGCAAATTAATTGAGTTAATATTCAGGACTGATTTCCTTTAGGATTGACTGCTTTGATCTCCTTGCTGTCAAGGGACTCAAGAGTCTTCTCCAACACCACAGTTCAAAAACATCAGTTCTCTGGTGCTCAGCTTTCTTTATGGTCCAACTCTCACATCCACACATGGCTACTGAAAAAACAGCTTAGAGCTTTGTAAAGGTCCTGACTATAAGCAGAGTAATGTCTCTGCTTTTTAATATGCTGTCTAGGTTGGTCATAACTTTTCTTCCAAGGAATAAGCGTCTTTTAATTTCATGGCTGCAGTCACCATCTGCAGTGATTTTGGAGCCGAAGAAAACAGTCTCTCACTGTTTCCATTGTTTCTTCATCTATTTACCATGAAGTGATGGGACCGGATGCCATGATCTTAGTTTTTTGAATGTTGAGTTTTGAGCCAACTTTTTCACTCTCCTCTTTCACTTTCATCAAGAAACTCTTTAGTTCTTCTTTGCTTTCTGCCATAATGATAATGTACTCTGCATATCTGAGGTTATTGATATTTCTCCCGGCAATCTTGATCCCAGCCTGTGACTCATCCAGCCCAGCATTTTGCACGATGTACTGTGCATTTAAGTTAAAGAAACATGGGGACAATATACAGCCTTGAAATATTTCTTTCCCACTTTGGAACTAGTCCATTGTTCAATGTCCAGTTCTAACTGTAGCTTCTTGACCTGCATACAGATTTCTCAGGAGCCAGGTAAGGTGATCTGGTACTCCCACTTCTTGAAGAATTTTCCAGTTTGTCGTGACTCACACAGTCAAAGGCTTTAGCATATTCAAGTCACATCAACCATGAAGCAGAAGTAGATGTTTTTCTGGAATTCTCTTGCTTTTTCTATGATCCAACAGATGTTGGCAATTTGACCTCTGGTTCCTCCTCTGCCTTTTCTCAACCCAACTTGAACATCTGGGAGTTCACAGTTCACGTACTGTTGAAGCCTAGCTTGAAGAATTTTGAACATTACTTTGCTAGCATATGAAACTAGTGGAATTGTGTGGTAGTCTGAACATTCTTTGGCATTGCTCTTCTTTGGGATTAGAATGAAAACTGACCTTTTCCAGTTCTGTGGCCACTGCTGAGTTTTCCAGATTTGCTGGCATATTGAGTGCAGCACTCTCACAGCATCAACTTTCAAGATTTGAAATACCTCAACTGGAATTCCATCACCTCCACTAGCTTTGTTCGTAGTGATACTTCCTAAGGCACACTTGACTTTGCATTCCAGGCTGCCTGGCTCTAGGTGGGTGATCACACCATTGTGGTTATCGGGACATTAAGACCTTTTTTGTGTAGTTCTTCTGTGTATTCTTGCCACCTCTTCATAATATCTTCTGCTTCTGTTAGGTCCGTAGCATTTCTGTCCTTTATTGTGCCCATCTTTGCATGAAATGGTTCCTTGGTATCTCTAATTTTCTTGAAGAGACCTCTAGTCTTTCCCATTCTATTGTTTTCCTGTATTTCTTTGCTTTGGTCACTTAGGAAGGTTTTTTTTTTTAACCTCTCCTTGCTATTCTTTGGAACTCTGCATTCAGATGTGTATATCTTTCCTTTCCTCCTTTGCATTTCACTTTTCTTTTCTCAACTATTTGTAAGGCCTCCTCAGACAACCATTTGCCTCTTTGCAAATTCTTCTTCTTGAGGATAGTTTTGATCACTGCCTCCTATACAATATCACGAGCCTCTGTCCATAATTCTTCAGGCACTCTATCTATCAGATCTAATCCTTTGAATCTATCTGTCACTTCCTCTGTATAATTATAAGGGATTTGATTTAGGTCATACCTGAATGGTCTAGTGGTTTTCCCTACGTTCTTCAATTTAAGTCTGAATTTTGCAAAAGAGTTCATGATCTGAGCCATAGTCAGCTCCTGTTCTTGTTTTTGCTGACTGTATAGAGCTTCTCCATCTTCAGCTACAAAGAATATAATCAATTTTATTTTGGTATTGACCATCTAATGATGTCCATGTGTAGAGACATCTCTTGTGTTGTTGGAAAGAGGGTGTTTGCTATGACCAGTGCATTCTCTTGGCAAAATTCTGTTAGACTTTGCCTTGCTTTATTTTATACTCCAAGGCCAAATTTGCCTGCTACTCCAGGTATCTCTTGACTTCCTATTTTTGCATTCCAGTCCCCTATGATGAAAAGAGCATCTTTTTTGTTGTTGTTGTTAGCTCTAGAAGGTCTTGTAGGTCTTCATAAAACCGTTCAACTTCAGCTTCTTCAGCATTACTGGTTGGGGCATAGACTGGGATTACTGTGATAGTGAATGGTTTGCCTTGGAAATGAACAGAGATCATTCTCTCATTTTTGAGACTACACCCAAGTATTGCATTTTGGACTCTTTTGTTGACTAGGAGGGCTACTCCATTTCCTCTAAGGGATTCTTGCCCACAGTAGTAGATACAGTGGTAATCTGAACTAAATTCGCCCATTCCAGTCCATTTTGGGTCACTGGTTCCTGAAATGTCGACGTTCACTCTTGCCATCTCCTGTTTGACCACTTCAACTTAACTTGATTCAGGGACCTAACATTCCAGGTTCCTATGCAATATTGTTCTTTACAGCATCGGACTTGACTCCCATCACCCGTCACGCCCAGCACTGGGCATTGTTTTTGCTTTGGCTCCGGCTCTTCATTCTTTCTGGAGTTATTTCTCCACTGTTCTCCAGCAGCATATTGGGCACCTTCCGACCTGGCGAGTTCTTCTTTCAGTGTCATATCTTTTTGCCTTTTCATTGTGTTCATGGGATTCTCAAGTCAAAAATACTGAAATGGTTTTCCATTCCCTTCTCCAGTGGACCATCTTTAGTCAGAACTCTCCACCATGACCCGTCTGTCTTGAGTGGCCCTATATGGCACGGCTCACAGTTTCATTGAGTTAGACAAGACTACGGTCCTTGTGATCAGTTTGGTTAGTTTTTCTGTGATTATGGTTTTCATTCTGTCTGTCTTCTGATGGAGAAGGATAAGAGGCTTGTGGACGCTTCCTTACGGAAAGGACTAGCTATGGAGGAGCCTGGGTCTTGCTCTGATGGGTGGTAAATGCCAGTAGATCTTTAATCCAACTTTCTGTGGATAGGTAGGGCTGTGTTCCCTCCCTATAGTTTGGCCTGAGGCCAGCTGTGATAGGGGCAACAGAGGTAATGGTGACCTCCTTCAAAAGGACTTATGCCACCATGCCGCAGCTCCCAGGACTGTTGCATTCCGTGCTCCTGACCCCGTGGCAGGCCACTGTTGATGTATGCCTCCGTCAGAGACTCCTGGACACACACAAGCCTGGTTCAGCCTCTTGTGGGGTCGCTGTTCCTTCCTCCTGGGTCCTGGTGTGCACATGGCTTTGTCTGTGCCCTCCAAGAGTCTGTTTCCCCAGTCCTGTGGGAGTTCTGTAATCAAATCCCACTGGCCCCCAAAGTCAGATTCCCTGGGGCTTCTCAGCCCCTTTCCCAGGTGGGGAAATCTGTTGTGGGCCTCGAACCTTTGCACCAGTGCGAGAACTTCTTGGCATAGTAGCTCTCCAGTTTGCGGTTTGTCTGCTTGGCGGCTCTGTGGTGGGGCTAACGGCAGCCTCCTCCAAGAGGACTTGTGCCACGTGCCACGCCTCCCGGGTCTGCACACCCAGAGCCCCTGTCCCCGCAGCAGGTCACTGCTGCCCGGGACTCTGCAAGAGACACTCCCCCACTCAGAGGCAGGTCTGGTTCAGTCTCCTGTGGGATCCCTGGGTCCTGGTGCACACAAGGCTTCGTCTGAGCCCTCTGAGCATCTCTGGTGGGTATGAGGTTTGATTCTAAAGTCAGTTTCGCGCCTCCTACCGTCTTGTTGGGGCTTCTCCTTTGCTCTTGGACGTGGGATATATTTTTTTGGTGGGACCCCTGTCCAACAGCTGCCCCATTACCCTCCCCTGGGGAGCAGGGTGACCTGCTTTCTAGTGTTTCCTTCCAGAGATTTCTACACATGTACAAGCACAGCCACACACATTCCAATAACAAAAACAGTAGCTTGACTTGGGATCTGCATCATGCGTTCCCTGAAGGACAGGTTTGGAGCCTGCTGCATTTAGTGCATAAAAAGCGTTCCCATCCTTTGTTATGGCTGCATGGTACTCCTTTGAGTGACTCTCTTAGAACGAAATAAACTTTAACCAATGGATATTAGATTGCTTCCAATCTTTTTCAGTTACAAACACTGCAGCAATAGATATCATTCTATATGCATCATTTTCACATATTTGAGGACATGTGTAAGATAAATTCCAAAAGGTGGAATTATTAGGTTAAAGCGTACAAACATATCAGTTTTGATCCATATTGACATCATTTTTCATACAGTTTGTACCAATATATACTCCCACCAGCAGTGTGTCTGTTACCCACATTCTCACCAACACAGTTATCAAACTTTTTGATCTTTACCAACATAATAGATGAAAAATGGCTTGCAAATACAGTTCAATTCATTTTATAAGTAAGGTTAAGGTTTACTTGTGTTTCATAAGTAACCTTTTACTTAAGCTTTTGTATGTTTAGGAGCCAAGTATTTCCTTTTTTAATAAACTGTCCGAATCCTTTGCCCAATTTTTCTGTTGGTTGTCAATCTATTTCTTATTGATTTGGAGGTGTTCCTTATAGATTAAGGAACTTACTCTTTTCTCAGTAATATAAGTTTAAGTATTTTCACAAAGTGTATCTTTTGATTTGCTGGTGGATTTTTTTTTTCACTATTGTTAAAGGATACTTAAATTTGTTGATATTTTGGGTTATAGCTATTTAAGTGTCTGATTATAAAAATATTCCTCCATTTTTTTCTAGTACTTTTATGCTCTTGTTTCTACATCATTCCCTCTTTGATTGATTTTCTTTGCCTTGATTTACCCATTCACCAAATAAAAGAGTCTTCCCTTATAGATAATCCGTGGCCATATCACTGGGAAGGACATTAAACAGAAAAGGTAGAGATTACAGGAGGAGGAATGGTGGGGATTTCCAGATCAATTTCTCTCACTGTGTGACCTTAGCCAAGTCCCTTCCCTTCCCTGAGTTTCAGAACAAGGCAGTTGACCTGAGCGCTCACAAAGGCCACTTCCTTCTCCCCGTCTCTCTCACTGTTGAGCTATTTATTCTTTGAGTCTGGAGTTTGGATTGCCTGGGCTGTGACAATCAGGGAAGGCTTCCAGGAGAAGGTGGGTCTTCATCCAGGCCCAGTCTAGGAGCTGGAGATGACAGAAGCCACTGCTTTGTACCAAACTCTTACCTGACCTGCTTCAGTCCTCAAAACAACCCAGTGAGCCAGTGAGACTGGATTACCTTGCTCTGCCCATTTCACAGATGAGAAGACTGAGGCGTTGAGACGTTAAGAAACTTGCCCAGGATCCTAGAGCCAGTCCATGGTAGAGCTGGGCCTCAGATGCTGGCCTGTGACGAGCAGAAGCTGGAGTTCTCAATTTGAGAGCTGGGGGGGGCAGGGGTGCTGGCTCTGGGAGTGGACAGCAGTCAGTGACTCTCCTTGTGGTAGGAGCGTGCGTTGGGAAGCAGCTGGAGTTGGGCGATAGGAGGCCAAGGGCCCACGGATAAGGCCCACAGTGGCCGGGCAACGTGCCCGTCCCGGCAGCTGGAGTTTAGATGAAATCTTGACTAGCCCAACCCAAAGGCTAGGAGAGGGACCACGTCAACCCAGGCCCGGGGAAGCCCACTTGCTGCTTCGTGGGGCCTGGCTCTCCGCTCAGCTTTCGCAGAGTCTCCTGGCACATTGCCCTGCCGCGAGTGTTCATCCTGTTTTACTGTGAGCGCCGTTGTGCAGGACCCACATTCCCCAGCTTTCCCCCACTGCCTCCCAGCTTGCTGGCTCCCGTGGCCATGCTCCCCACCTGGCTGGCCCCTGGTGACTTCTGAGTTTGCGGACCTGAGCTGGCAGCACAGAACCCAGGAAGTGCAGAGGCGATAGTTTGCAGGGAGCAGGGAGGTCTCTGAAACAAAGGAGGCAGAGGCCCAGAGGGAGGCAGCAACCCCCCCAGAGTCCCGCCGTGGAGCCAGGCAGCAGCAGAAGTAGCGTCAGGATCCGTGACCGCGAGTCCACTGCTTGCCGGCCTGCCTTCCGCTGCCTCCCAGAAGCCCAGGGGTGTGGAGGGGGGGAGGGTGGCACAGGACCGCCCGAAGGAAAAGCACAGAGAACATGACTGGCGGCTCCCTCGAGGGCCACCCACACTGTGACCCAAGGCAAGTCCCTGCCACCCCCGGGCCTCGGTGTCCCCGTCCCGCAGAAGGAGGCTGGGCCGAGGACAGCCTGGGACATCTGCACTGTCCGTGAGCTCCTGAGTGCCCCCCACCCTCCCGCTCCAAGCCTCGGGAACAAACCGGACATTCCTCGGGCCTGTTCCGCACGGGCTAATATTGACCCAGGGCTGTTTCCTTTGGCCTGTGGAGGGGCTGTTTGCTCTGGCGGGACCCCCAGCCTCGCCTGTGCCCCTCTGTCCTCCCGCCGTGACGGCCAAGACAGGAGGGGCCCAGACGTGTGCCTCATAGGCTGGGGGCGGAGGGGGGAAGCAGAAACCACAAGGGACCCAGAGCGCTATCCCACGACCCCCTCGCCCCCGCCAGCTTTTAATGCTTCAAGTGTCTTTTTTTTTTTTTTTTTAAGAACTACCCAAACAGCAAAATGTCTGAGGTCTTTTTTTAGTGTTGTATTTTATAAATACACTCTCTTAACAAATATCTAACACTCATCCATACACGTGCATATGATACAATATTTGTTTTATCTCACTTGGGAATCACATAGGAAACTTAAAAGAATCCTTTCCTTGGAGAAATGGCTGATTTCAGGATCAGGCCAGGAACAGAAAGAGACAAGCCCAAAACATCTTTCTGCACAGGAAGTAAGGGAAAACTCAAAGAGCAATGAGGCCATCACTGAAGTCACAAGAGCCGGCAAGAAGGGCCCCCTCCAGCCCACTCGGAGCATCAGAATAAGAAAAGGATAGTCACATTGTTACCCACTGAATAAAACAGGAGTTATCGTTTATCACCCTGAATAAACGCACAAACGATTAGAAGTGTGATGAGAAGTTAGCAATTAGCATTGCTTCCAAGTACCTCCCTGAACATGCTTTTCTGAGACAAAGGGGAACATGCAACCTGACTATGGAGAAGCCTGCAGGTCGACCCCAGCCGAGGGTCCAGGGGGCCCTCATCAGCAATGGAGCAAAACCCAAGCACGTGCCACCTGGCGGGATACAACAGGAACCCCAGCATTGCTTCTGTGATAGCTCAGCTAAAGACACACCAACTTGAATCCAGCCAAGAGCAAACAAACCCCAAACGAGGCTCACTCTGCCAAGCGACTGGCCTGAAATATCTAACACTCATCCATACACGTGCATATGATACAATATTTGTTTTATCTCACTTGGGAATCACATGGGAAACTTAAAAGAATCCTTTCCTTGGAGAAATGGCTGATTCCAGGATCAGGCCAGGAACAGAAAGAGAGAAGCCCAAAACATCTTTCTGCACAGGAAGTAAGGGAGGACTCAAAGAGCGATGAGGCCATCACTGAAGTCACAAGAGCCGTCAAGAAGGGCTCCCTCCAGCCCACTCGGAGCATCAGAATAAGAAAAGGATAGTCACGTTGTTACCCATTGAATAACACAGGAGTTATCGTTTATCACCCTGAATAAACGCACAAACGATTAGAAGTGTGATGGGAAGTTAGTAATTAGCATTGCTTCCAAGTACCTCCCTGAACATGCTTTTCTGAGACAAAGGGGAACATGTAACCTGACTATGGAGAAGCCTGCAGGTCGATCCCAGCCAAGGGTCCAGGGGGCCCTCATCAGCAATGGAGCAAAACCCAAGCACGTGCCACCTGGCGGGATACAGCAGGAACCCCAGCATTGCTTCTGTGATAGCTCAGCTAAAGACGCACCAACTTGAATCCAGCCAAGAGCAAACAAACCCCAAACGAGGCTCACTCTGCCAAGCGACTGGCCTGCCATCTTCAGCAGCATCAAGACTGGGAAAGCTAAGAAGAGATGAGGAAACAGCTGTTNCACCAACTTGAATCCAGCCAAGAGCAAACAAACCCCAAACGAGGCTCACTCTGCCAAGCGACTGGCCTGCCATCTTCAGCAGCATCAAGACTGGGAAAGCTAAGAAGAGATGAGGAAACAGCTGTTCCAGGCCAGAGTCTACTGGAGAGACAGGACAACTCAATGCCAGGGCACTCCTGGGACCACAGGTGACTTCAGATGGAGCCTGAGGATGGCCGAAGAGATGCGTCAACATCAGCATCCTGATTTCCAGGTGAAAGTGTGTTTGTGCGGGAAAGGTCCCTATTGGCAGGAAACAGGCACTGAAGTATTCAGGGGGCTGGGTCACCATAACAGCCACTTATTCGCAACTGGTCTAGGGGGAATGGTTTTTAGGGCTTGACTTTTACCTTCTTAATGATGTTCAAGATCGTTAGAAAATTAGAGCAGGGAGGGGGACTTCATGAATCTAAGGCCCCCTGAGATCTGAGCTAAGACTCCCAGCGGAGGCCAGGAGGAGCAAGGGGCTGCTTTGCAGGAGGCTGGCTCCTCCCACCTCCTTCGAAGCACTTCCAGCAAATGAAATGAGAAATGGTCATCCAGAGAGGGCACAGCCCTGCCTGAGGCCACGCAGCGAACAGGGCAGCAAGCACTGGCAGCTCCCATCTTCCTGTGTTTCTGTCTCCCTCCTTCAGGCTTTTTGAGGCCTCCCAGGATTCTGGGCAGCACCTGCTCCCCTGGGGCTGACACCAGACAGAGACCAGAGCTCTTAAGTTTCGTCCTCGCCTTGCCTTGTTCATCCTTGTTCACTTAGGTCTTCTCCTCTCTAGGTCTCCATCCCCATCTCTGGTCCAAGCGGACAGCAAGTTAGTGGCATTCTATGGGGCTGCAAGTCAGGGACTCAGCTTTAGCCAGTTTGGTCCCTGGCCCTCTGGATAATCTGGAACAGGTCACTGAAGCTCTCTGCAATTGTTTCCTTATCATCACATGGCAAGATAACATGTCAAAATTTTCACCAATGCCGCCTTTCCCAGAATTTCCCATGTCCCATCTCCATCCCCCCCACTGCTCCCCAGTCCCCATCTGGGGCCTGGCATGCTGCCATCCTCAGGATAACACAGAAGCGTGCAGATGATGCGAGAGTCAAATTCACTGACCTTTGAGTTTCCAAAGTTCAGACTCCACCATCATGTGGAAAATGTGGACACCCAGGTGATAAACCAGAGGCATCCACCTTTGGGACCAGGTAGATTTCTGGGCAGCGGAGGATGAAGACAAGGCTCTGTGAAGGAACCTGGGAGGCTGTGAGTCCCTCAGCTCCCACTAGAGTGGAAGTCCGGATGCTCAAAGGGTCTGGTGTCCTAGGATGTGGTGAGAACAGAGTTCCTACCTGGTGCAGGAGCCAGGGACAAAGCCTTTCCTACGGGCGGATGAGGCAGCCAGAGCACCCCCAGGCACGTGAGCAGAGAGCTCTCCCCTCAGAGGGACGGGTGCAGGGAACTTTCTCCCCTGTACCCACGGTGGCACGACCACGGCACTGACGTGGCCCCAGGGAGCTGGCGGCTCCACAGGGACGCTGTGCTGAGAGATCAGGGAGGACTCAGCAGTGCCCTCGAGGACAGAAACAGGGACAAGCATGCAGATGACAGCACTGGTCTCTAATGCGCCCCTCCCACCTAAACCCCCAGACTTTCAACAACCCTGGGGCAGGGGCCAGGGGCCGGGGCACAGGGAATGACTAGATGATGCTATGGGGTGAAGGCATCACACAGAAGTTCAGATCAGTTCAGAATTTAGAAAGAAAGCTGCTCTCCTCACACCTCACTGTTGTTCCGTCGCTGGGTCGTGTCCACATCTTTGCAACCCCATGGACCGCCAGGCTCCCCTGTCCTTCACCATCTCCCAGAGTTTGCTCAAACTCCCGTCCATTGAGTCGATGATACCATCTAACCATCTCATGCTCTGTAGCCCCCTCCTCCTGCCGTCTTTCCCAGCATCAGGGTCTTTTCCAGTAAGTTGGCCTTTCACATCATGTGGCCAAAGTTTTGAAGCTTCAGCTTCAGCACCAGTCCTTCCAGTGAATATTCAGGGTTGATTTCCTTTAGGACTGACCGGTTTGATCTCCTTGCAGTCCAAGGGACTCTTTAGAGTCTTCTCTGGAACCGTCTGTTCTTCAGGGCTTAGCCTTCTTTACGGTCCAACTCTCACATCTGTACATGACCACTGGAAAAACTGTAGCTAATTTGCAAATTTTGATTGCTACCTAAGGTGTGGTAAACAGGAACAAATCAGGGGCATGCTGGCAGCAGGCTCCCACGGGCTGGTGAGGCTAACTGCGCATGCACGTTTGTAACTCTGCATTCAGCAACTTTATCAGCCCGATGATGAGTATTTACAGATTCGCCGGAAGTATTTACACCTTGGAAATTGGCAGATGCTACTAGTCGGTAGGAATTGTAGTTTGTTTTGCTTTTCAGAGGGACTCTGCTAGCGTGTCCCCGAATAGCATCTCCTGCACAAGGTTGCCGTGGGCAACAAGTGAACGTGTCCAGAGAACTTGGCACTGTGCCTGGCACCCAGCAGAGGCTCAGTCAGGGCTGGCGGCTTCCGCTGCGCTTGCCTCAACAGGAAGATGAGGTCAGGCCCTTTCTGAGCTGGCCCCCGTCTGTCTCACTGCTGGGGTTGGGATCAGGGGCTGTGGCATTATTTAGCCCCAAGAGTCACCAGAGCTGTCCCATGTGAGGACCCCCAAACCCCACCCCTGAGAAAGCCTTTTCTTGAGGAGGCTATGGTCAGTTTGCAAAGAGCCAGGCTGCTTGGTGGAGGACAGCAAGGCCTGCTGTGAGCCTTCTAGGTGAGCTAGGAACACCCGTCTCTGGGCAGGACCAGCAGCAGGGTACGAGCCCCTGGATGCGGGGACAAGGTTGACGGGAAACAGAGAGGTGGACCTGGACACCTGGACAGTCGAATAGCCAGCTCTGTAAGGGCTGAAAGCACTCAGTGGAAAAACTACAGTTGTTTGCCCCATTCTGTGGGCTGCCTGGGTGTTTGTGATCAGGTGACAGGAAAGTGGCTTTCTTCCTGGTGTCAGGCTGTACCGCGTGCCCCGTCACACTCTGGGGAGGCTCACGGAAGGGTGACATTGGGATTATTCATGTTTGTTTTATTTTTCTTCATGTCAGGATGCCCATTCCCGGCCCAGAAACCACATCGCCATTAAGAGGTCAGGACATCTGCGGCCCCTGGCCCACTCCACCCAGCCTGGGCGGAGGGAGCCCAGGGTATACGCTGATGCTGGCCACCAACTGTCCACAAAGGCCCGCAGAGCCGTAAACAAGAGGGGCGGGAACTTCCAGGCTGGTCGGGGCCAGCTTTTTTGGACCAGAGTAGAGTGCACTGGCCAGGGTGTCCCAAAACAAAACTCACGTGCCCGGGGCTGAGAGCCAATCCCTCCATGGAAAATTTAAGATAATTTTTCACGGCTGCAAGGTCCAGGCCTCTAGATGGGCCACCCAGAATCACCTCATTGCCAGCGTCCTGATGGCTCTAGAAGTCCAAGGAAGCCGTCCCCCTGTCTCTGAGCTCCCTCCCACTGCCAGGAGTCACAGCGTGGCCAGCGCCGTCGGAGGTTCAGAGTCACATCCCTTCCAGCATCACACATATGCGGAAACTGAGGCCAGAAAACTAAAACCATAAGAGCTGGGACTCGCCTGGTGGTTCAGTGGCTAAGATGCTGCCTTCCAGCGCAGGGCGCGCTCCTCTGGTTGGAGAGCTAAGATCTCACTTGCCTCCAGGCAGGAAAACCAAAACCTAAAACAGAAACAATATTGTAACACATTCAATAAAGACTTTAAAGATGGTCCACGTCAAAAACCAAAAAACTTTAAAAAATAATACTGAATACATCAATAAATAAAACCATAGGAGCAGAAGCGTGCTTTGTCAGATTCTTGTAGGTACCGGGCACAGTTGTTCAGCCGCTCAGTCACGCCTGATTCTTTGGGACCCCTTGGACTGCAGCATGCCGGGCTTCCCTGTCCATCAGCAACTCCCAGAGTTTGCTCAAGCTTATGTCCATCAAGTTGATGACGCCATCCCGCCATCTCAACCTCTGTCGCCCCCTGCTCCTCTTGCCTTCAAGCTTTCCAAGGATCAGGGTCTTCTCTAACGAGTTGGCTCTTCGCATCACGTGGCCAAAGTATTAGCTCAGTCCAGTCGCTCAGGTGGCTCTGATTCTTTGCGACCCCGTGGATCACAGCACGCCAGGCCTCCTTGTCCATCACCAATTCCCAGAGTTTACCCAAACTCATGTCCATCGAGTATTGGTATTGTTGCTGAGTGCAGAGATTAGCACCGAAGGGAGCAACTGAGCAAGCAGCAAGGAGGCGGAAGATTAAGTGAGCGGAACACGGAGACAGCTGAGGAAGGTCAAGGATGTGGAATCTCAGCCAGGGGGTCTTGACAAAGGAAAGGGGCCTCAAGAGGACCTTGCAGATGCAATCTGTGCCCAGGAGAGAGGAGGGGATGAGAAAGGCACTTCTGGGAGCAGATGCAGAGCAGGCAAAGGTGAAAAGGTAGGACCACGATGCCCTGTACATCCACGGCCGGAGGCCACGCTCGGACACCCAGAGGGAATGCGATCCACCCGAGCTTGAACCCGCGCCCCTGAACCCAACTCACATGCCCTTCCGGTGACCCGAGGCTGCCCACCCAGGGGCTGGAGGAGCCAAGAGCAAGCCAAGAGCAAGCTCCAAGGACCCCCCCATCCTTGGTCATATCACACAAGGCAGGAGCCTCAAATGGAAAGAGTCTGGGACTTGGAAAAGTCCTTGTCCTCGGATTCCTCAACGGGAAAGGAGCCTGGGGCCTCTGGGAGAGCCTAGGTTTCAGAGTCAGACACGGAGCCCCCAGTTCCCTCCAGGCTTCGTTAACGTTCACATTGGAGGCTGCTGAGTCCCTACCCAGCCTCTCAGTTAATCCCCCACACCCATGAAGAAAGTGCTGGAGTCATCCCCATTTTGCAGATGAAGGGACTGAGGCGCAGAGGTTAAGCAGCTTGCTCAAGGTCACGCAGTGGTCAGGGGACAAACAGGAGCTCGGCCCCAGGTGGCCTGACACCAGAGTTGTCACCAGCTGCTCCCATTTCCAGGCAAGTCGCTGAACCCCTCCTGGCCTCTGCATCCTCAAAGCCACTGTGACCCCTGTGGGGGCATCAGGATAGGAGAAAGCCTGTCAGGGACCTGCTTGTCCCCAGCCACGCAGCCTACACATCCCAAAGCCCTCATTCCCCTGACCTTTCCCAGGGTCCCTGCCTCCCCTCCCAGGAGGAAGCTGGGCCCCTCTAGCACAGCAGGGCAAGGGTTCAAGAGAATCAGGGGCGCACTGGGGGCCCGGGTAAGGGGCCAGGCAGCCAGGGGAACACAGGTCCCCTTCATGGCCAGCGCAGCCGGTTGGATCCTCCCTTGTCCCCCTGGACCCGCTGGGGACTTGGGGTTTTCATACATCTGATTAGCATAAATTAGCAGCTGCCAGCAGGAGGGAGGAACACATTCCGGGGGGCCCAGTCTTGTTTTTGGAACCCTTATCGAGTCTTGCTGAGGGCTCCCCTTGTTCACCGGCCACCGGATGGCTGTCGGTGTTTGTGTACCCAGCAGCGGCCCACCCCAGCCCCCAGTGAGCCCGTGACCCGCGGGCTCCAAGGATAACACAGAGGGAAAGAGAGTGATGCCCAGGAGGGGACGCGATGCCCCAGGAGCCACACACCCTGACTACAGACCCAACCCCAACCCCAGACCCTCGCCCAGGATCCCTGTGTGCTGGGAGAAAGACCTCTGTGCAGGGCAGTGGGGGATGCAGGGGGAGGGCCTGAATGGCCTCCCCAGTTCTCCCATCAGGGAAGCAATGGTCCTCCTGAGCCTTTCAGGCCAGGTTACGCTCACAGAGCCCTTCCCACTGGGCACACCAATCCCGTTCCCTGGGGAAGAAGCTGGCAGGCCCTGACTTCCCAAGCAAAGGGAAGGCAACTTCCATCCCCCAATCCCCACTGTGTGCCAAGCCCAGGTTGGGTACTTGCTGTATCATCCAAGGGTGGTAGAAGGAACATGGACAGCTTTTGTCTACCCACCAGCCCTTCCCCCTGCTTCCGGTAACGGCAACCATTAGAGTTCCCTGTTATGTGACTTATGAGCAAGAACTCTGGAATCAAAGTTCAGATCCCAGCCTCACCACTCACCAGCTGTGTGCCTCTCTGCCTCAGTTTCTTGGCCTGCAAAATGGGATCATTGTTACCGGAGTGAAATGAATTCATGCATTTAAGGTACTTCTTAGAACAGCACTGGAACACGGTAAGTATGACGTGTTAGCTATTGCTGATTGCCTTAGCAAGACTGCCAACAACAGGGCCTCTCTCCCCAACCGCAAGGGTGGACATGTGACCTGCTGTTGTTATCCAGTCATAAGCCATGTCTGACCCTTTGTGACCCTGTGTACTGCAGCACGACAAGCCTCCCTGTCTCTCACTGTCTACCAGGGTTTGCACAAGTTGGTGTCCATTGAGTCAGTGATGCTATCCAACCGTCTCATCCTCTGCTGCCCTCTTTCTCCTTTTGCTTTTAATCTTTCCCAGCTTCAAGGGCAGACATGTTACCTAGAGGTGGCTAACTGGAACATCTCATTTCCAACTGACCACAGTGATTGTCCCAGGAATAGGCAAACTCAGCCAACCAGACTTTTGCCCTGGTGTTTTATATTTGGATGTTGCTAGAGAAGCTCTGTTTCTCTGGTGTGGCTGAGCTGAAAAGACACAGCCCAATGGTCTGCACGGCCCTGCCCACCTATCCTCACTCACCATGTCAAGTAGGAGAAAGTGTAGTGTAGCGTGCAGTAGGAGAAAGTGAGGTCACCACCTAGAGACAAGCAGAGCCAAGAGAGATGGGAAACAGACGCAGAAACCAAGAGACATGGACACTGACAGAGTGACTGGCTGACAGCAAAGCCCACCCCGTTATTTCTATCCCTGCACCTCCCCTACTGGGAGCCAGTGAAAATCCTGAATAACCCAAGGTTTATCATCTCTTGTACAAACAAGCAGACTGAGGCTCAGGATGAAGAGTGTCTTAATCTATTTAGGCTGCAAAAGACCATAGTCTAGGTGGCTTACAAACAATGGAAAATTATTTCTCACAGTTCTGCAGGCTGGCAAGTCCAAGATTAAGACAGCAGCAGATTCAGTATCTGGTGAGGGCCCACTTCTCGATTCACAGACAGCTATCTTCACTTGAACTCACACGTGTAAGGGGCAAGGAAACTTGTGGGGGCCCCTTTAATAAGGGCACTAATCTCACTTTGGAGGGCTCCACCCTCATGGCCTAATTACCTCCCAAAGGCCCCACCTCCTAATACCATCACCTCGGGATTAGGTTTCAAGTAGGAATTTGCGGGAGACGTAAACATTTAGCCCAGAAGAGGAATGATCTGCTTGTGGAGAGGAGAGGTAAATGGTGGTGGAACCAAAGGCAGGTGGCCCTCCAGAGTCTAACGAGAGAAGGAGGGAGTGAGAAAGGGAGGGACAGAGACAATTTAGCCTCTTTGTCTTTGCATCCCTTCTTGGACTGGACATTAGCCCTCTGTTTGGACAGCTGCCTGGAAGAAGAGAGAACCTGAGCTGGAAATCCAGCTCTGCCATTGTCTTGCTGTGGGAACTTTAGGCAATTCATTTTTCTTCTCTGAGCCCAGTTTCCTCATCTGTAAAATGGGTAGAATAGTCCTTATTTCACTATATCAGCATAAACTCATGTCACAGTGAGAGTGCCCAGCGTGTACTCAGCACCCAGTAAATGCTCACTTTTCTATTCCCCTCGAACCACATCATTCATCTCAGTCCTCCAGGAAGCCAAAACACCTTAGATCTGAAGGGCCCCCCATGCTCTCAATGGATCACCAAGGAGGATGATAACCCCCAATTTAAAGACGGGGAACTGAAGCTCAGGACAGTTCAGCAACATATCCAAGTTGTCACACAACAATGGGACCTCTTAAACGCCAACCAAATTGCCCTGAGTCCCCGCCCCACCATTCTCTGCAGTCAGAGGCTGAGAGTCCGAGTGGGAGAGATGAGGGTCGGGTAAGTGGTAAGGACTGCGGTGGGTTGGGGTGAGCCCAGAGCGCCCTGCCCAGCCTTCAGGGCCTCAGCCCTCCCCACTCCCTCCATGCCTAGGCTCTGGGTCCTAGGTAAAGGTCGCCCCCTGCTGGCCAGATAGGGAACTCCAGCCCAGGCTCCTGGTCAATCCCAGGAAAGGCACAGTTAAGGAGCTTGGAGCTTGCACTCCTTGTGAATTTAGGGAAAGGAGTTTACCTCTCTGAGCTTTGATTTTTTCATAGGCCAAGTGGGAATAATAACAGTGTAATAAATGAAACAATGCTGGAAAATGCTTGGCATGATGCCCAGACCAGTGGTTTTCACACTTGAGTGTGTATCAGAATTACCTGGGATTTCCAGGTGGCTCAGTTGTAAAGAATCTGCCTGTAAATCAGAAGATATGTAGGAGATGTGGGTTCAATCCCTGGGCAGGGAAGCTCTGTTGGAGGAGAAATGGCAACCCACTCCAATATTTTTGCCTGGAAAATCCCATGGACAAAGCAGCCTGGTGGGGCTCAGGGAGCCCCCTCTACCCCTCCAAGGGGCTTATGTAGGCCACGGGGTTGCAAAACAGCTCGACACAACCTAGAGAATAAGCAACACGAAAATAAAGAAATAACCCAACTGTCCACCAGGAATGAATGATGAACAAAGCACAAAATATGCATACAATGGAATATCATTCAGCTTTGAGTTGGACTGTGAAGAAGGCTGGGCGCCGAAGAATCGATGCTTTTGAACTGTGGTGTTGGAGAAGACTCTTGAGAGTCCCTTGGACTGCAAGGAGATCCAACCAGTCCATTCTGAAGGAGATCAGCCCTGGGGTTTCTTGGAAGGAATGATGCTAAAGCTGAAACTCCAGTACTTTGGCCACCTTGTGCGAAGAGTTGACTCATTGGAAAAGACTCTGATGCTGGGAGGGATTGGGGGCAGGAGGAGAAGGGGACGACCGAGGATGAGATGGCTGGATGGCATCACGGACTCGATGGACGTGAGTCTGAGTGAATTTCGAGAGACAGTAATGAACAGGGAGGCCTGGCGTGCTGCGATTCATGGGGTCGCAAAGAGTTGGACATGACTGAGCAACTGAAATGAACTGAACTGAACTGAACAACATGGATTCACCTTGAAGAGATTGTGCTAAGTGAAATAAGACAAATATTATATGATTCTGCTTATATGAGTTACCTCAAATAGCCAAATTCATAGAGACAGAAAGTAAAACGGTGGTTGCCAATGGCTGGGAAGAGCAGAGAATGGGGAGTTCCTGTTTTCATAGGTACTGAGTTTGAGTTTGGGGAGACGGGAATGTTCTGGAGGCAGATGTGGTGACATCAGTGTGAATGTATTTAACGCCACTGAACCCCTACACACAAAAGTGGCAAATTGTATGTTATGCATCTTTTACCCCCCAAAATCAATAAATAAACATAAATAAAAGAGCACTTGGTACAAGATCTGAAGGATGAGCATTCCTCCAAAGAAGGGGATGGTGTTCTAGCAGAGGGAATCGTGTGAGTCCAGCCTGGGAGGCCAGGATCCTCAGGGAGTCTCAGGGCAGGGCAGAGGGAGGCCGGGGCCAGGAACTTATCCCTGAGGCCCCTGAGACTCAGTCTCTCCATTTGCAACATGGGGATGGTCCACTCGCTTCACTTTACCGAGAAAAAAGATCTCTCTCAACTCCCCAAAAACAAGAGAAAAAAATCCTAAACAGGAGCTTGGTTTCTCTGAGATTTGGAGGCTGGTAATGGGATTACATTTGGGGGGTCAAAAGATTCCCAAAGCTTCCCAGGAACTATAGCAACCCCATCTCCACCCATCCCCACCTCCCCTGCCGAAGGAGCAAAAACTGCTTCTCCTACAGTGGGGCCCTAACCCAGGAGGGATGCCTTGGTTACCGGGGCCTGGACAAGCAGTGTTCCAGAGTGGCCACCAGGGAGCGCACTGCACCCACAAACCCAGAGTGCCTCCCACTCTGGATGGAGGGAGAGAGGACTGTCCTGCAGCCCTTTCCTGGGCAGGAGGATCCAAGGTCTGTTGAAAGCTGCCCCTGGGCGAGGGACACCCTGCACCATGAACTCACAGCCACGGAGATGTCCAGGTTGGGACACCTTTACAGAGGTGAGGAGTCCCGAGCGTGGAAGGCGCCTGCCATGGCTGCAGGGTAGGGCAGGGCAGAGCAGGGCAGGAACCCCACGGCTCTCAGCCTCCAGCACACACCTAGTCCTTCTCTCCAGGCACCCGGATAGCTGGGCCCAGACAGAGGCCAGGGGCCAAGACAAAATGGAACTGTGGGGAGAGGGGGCTAGAGCATGCCCGCCATCCCCTGTCCTCCCAGGACACTGAGGCACAGAGAGGCAACGCTTGCCTGCCTCCCTCCTGAGCAGCTCAGGAGCCTACGGTGGGGGCCAGCGAGCCCCCTCTACACCTCCAAGGGGCTTATCTGGGGATAGGGCTGTGCCTAGCCAGGCAGACCAGGCTGCTGCGGTAGCTGGCTCGAAGCCCCACAGAGAGCCGTTGATTGGATCTGTGGTCAGGAGGGCACTGGGGTCAGTCTGTTACGAGTCTACAGAGGGCGGTCATCAGATGGTCATCTGATGGGTCCCCCGGGCCCTCTCTGCAGGCAAGGAGGTGGGAGGTGTCAGGGAGCCCCCTGGGTCTCTGCAGGGCCTTTCTCCCCTCCTCCGCATCCTGACCCCACTTCCCTCCTCCAATTGCTACTGAAAACTGTATCTCCTCCCTGTGGAACAAGGCCTCGTCCTTCTAGGAACCTGTCCCAAGGAAACCATCAGAAACAGACAGCTGTAGTGGGGGCACCTCGGTGTGCAAGTTTGTGTAATCCTCAGAACAACTCTACAGCTTAGATACAATGAGTTTGTTCCCATTTTCCAGCAGGGGGACCCGCAGCCTCGACAAGGTCATCACATTTTACAGACGAAGAAATGAAGCCCAGAAAACAAACTGTCCTGCTATGCAAGAACCCCCCATCACTGCCCAGACCTTGGATAACAGAAGCACTTAAAAAGTCTCTCAACTCCCCAGGCTGTAGTCAAGCCTTTATGCGGGGATATTGAACATGTGAAGAGACTTGCAAGGAGAGATCAAGATAGGAGGGCAGGAAAGAGCCCGAGTTGGCCCCATAGCACCTTTCCCAGACACCCCCTCACTGCCTTCCACAACTCTATAGGCTGGAAAGCTAAAGTCTCGTTTTTCAAACTACCTTCCAGCCAACAGTAGCCAGGGACATGTGCTGGCCAAGGAGATTTAGGTGGGAATCTACTCGAATAGACTTCACTTTCCAAAAAAACAAAGCCTCCCAAATTAGAGACCTTTGACCTTTCCACTGCCTTCCTGGCTGAAATGCAAATGTGAGAGCTGGAGGTCTGGCAGCCACTTTGGAACTATGAGGGCCAAAAAGAAATACAGTAAAACACAAGTTAGGGACAATGGAGTACAGAGAGCCTACTCTCTGACACTGTCACTGAGCTGCCGCGTCAGCCCTAGATGTCTCATTATGTGAGAATGTTAACCCCGAGTTCTTTCAACACTACTAAGCTTTCTGTTCACTGCAGCCTATCTCAGTTTTCATTCCCATCTGATACAGAGCAGCAATGAGTAGAGGTTAAGAGCAGTCTTAAATTAGCCTATAGATTAGCAGATGTATATTCTTGAAAAAGTGGGTTTGTGGTCTAAGAGCCTCCATTTCCTCATCTGTTAAATGGGCACAGATGTACCTACTGCATAGTGTTGTTGGAAGGACACTTGAATGCCCTCAGCCCAGGACAGAGCATACATACACAAAGTTCAGCTGTTATTAGGAAAGAAGCAAAGGGCAGTAAAGAGAAACAGAGACCCTACTCTAGCTGTTCCCCTCTCAAGAAAAGACATTTATTTGGAAATGAGATTTGACTGGAGGAAATCAAGCATCAGGTCCTGACAGATCAGCAGCTCCCTGAACCCCTAGACTGCTGACTGCCCTCACCTTTAATTAAAGGCAAAGCTTAGTGGACTCAATTAGCTGACCCACTAGACAGGTGGGTTGCTTGTCAGAGAGGCAGGGCTGGCTGAACACACTGGGGATATGAGAAGGAACTGCCCCCTACACACACACACACACACAGCCTTTCAAGTCTGTCCTGTATCACTCGTCAGAGTCAGGCATTCCACTATTAGGGATTCACTTCTTTGGATCTAAAGGCTTGAAGGAGCTTGGTTCAGGGCATGGATCTTTGTACAGCTCCCTGGTAATCTGGGCCAGCACCCTGCTGAAAAGTCATGGCTTTAGAGGCCACTAGTGAGGTGTGAGTGCCATGGAGCATGTCACCCTCTAAGCTGAGGTCAGCACTGGCATCTGGGAACAGGGAAGGGGAAGGAAAGGAACTCACACCATGGGGAGGCCATGCCTCTCATCAGATACTGCACACACTGCTGAGCACACACAGCCCTCACCCTGTCAGCCAGAAATCCTGAGAAAAGAAGTTATTGTCCCCCAGATGAGGAAAAAAGCTTCAGAAAAGATAAGAGACTTGCCCGAGGTTCCACAAGTAACATCAAATAGCTGGAATTCAACCCCAGGCCTCAGCACTCCCATCACAGCCCTGGGCTCTGGTCCCGGCCTTCCCTAACTGGCTCTGTATCCTGAACAACCCCATCCCCACCCCCAAGCCTTCTATAAACTTCAGGGGTTGAGAGTCGTGATCTTGCATGAGCCCAGGAGGACACTGCCTAGGACTGAACCCAGCCCCACCCCTTACAAGTGAACTTAGGCCCACTCCTTAATCCTGTTGTGCCTCCATTTGCTCATCTGTAAAATGGGGCTAATACCAGTTTGGCCTTCATAGAGTCACAGTGAGGATGAACTGCACTGATATCTGGAAGGTGCTTGGAGGGAAAGGGTTGTGTCTGGCATGGAGAGAAAGCCATCCTGCTTTGAGTCCCGCGTCACTCACTCATTTGGGTGATGAGACCCCTTCCCCAGACAGGTTCCTTGGAGGGGGTGAGGCTGGCATCGGAGTTGAGGCTGACTCAGGGGGAGAGAGAAGGCACCTTCCAACCGATCACACTCTGGATAACGTGTCGGGGAAATTCTGCCGGAATCCCAGGCTCCTCGCTCTTTGGCCCCCCACTGGGCCCACGAATCCCTGGGCAGATAAACCCCAGCTCCTCACTTCCTGCCTCTCAATGAGGCCCTTTGTGTGGTGGGGATCAGAGGCCAGATCTGGCCCCACTAGGGGCCTGATCAAACTGCAGAGCCGACCTGGCACAAAGGGCCCTCACACACGGCCAGAGAGGCCCTGCTCTGCTCAGGACCCGCCCGCTGTCCCCCAACTTCCGCGGCCCGGGTGGCCGAGGGGGGCCCATGCCAGCCGCCTGCCCCACATCACAGGCAAAGGGCACAGAGGCCAAGACCCGCCGGCGGGGGGCTGGGGAGGGCCCTCGATAAGGGGGCGGCAGGAAGGGGCTCAGCGGGAGCTGCTGGGAATCAAAGCCTCCCAAAGTTCCCCATTTGGGAGCCAGAGGGCCCTGCTCTTTAAAATAAATAAATACAGCATTCAAAGTCCTCTTGTAGCTTCTCCTCTGGACTCAATGCCAGCTGCTCCCCAGCCGCACGAAGCTCTGCCCACTGCTGCCTCCCCCACCACTAACCTCCTCCTCTTCTCCAAACCCACTGGCCCCTCCCCACCCCCCAAGCCCCCCTAACTGGCACCCAAT
>SJYX01024876.1:1034213-1097273 GCA_006410675.1 Oreotragus oreotragus
GCTCCTGCACACGTGGGCGGCGGCTCCTGCACACGGGGGCGGCGGGCTCCTGCACACGGGGGCGGCGGCTCCTGCACACGGGGGCGGCGGGCTCCTGCACACGTGGGCGGCGGCTCCTGCATACGGGGGCGGCGGCTCCTGCACACGTGGACGACGGGCTCCTTCACTTTTACTACATCGCACAGTCTCTGTTTTTTTGTTTTTGCTTTTTTATTAAGAAAAATACGTATCTATTTGGCTTCGCCAGGTCTTAAACGCCGCGTGTGAACGCTTAGTTGAGGCATGAGGGATCTCGTTCCCTGACCAGGTTGGAGCCCAGTCCCCTGCACTGGCGGCATGGACTCTTAGCCACTGGACCCACACAGCCTCTGCTTCTAAGCACCTCCTTTCTGCTGATGACGCCCAGCTCACACCTCCAGCCTCAACCTGTCCCCAGACCTTGGGTTCCCGCCGTCCACCCTCTTTCCAGGAGCCCTGGTGGTGGTTCATAGTCAGCGTGCCTAACCCCCACCCAGAGCCAGCCTGCCCCCAGCCTGCTGAGCACGCTTCCCAGCTCCTGAATAAGCACCCCTTCGCTCAGGCTCACCGCTCTCACGGGACAGGAAGGATCTTGCCCCTCCCGCCCTCAGAACACGTGCAGATCACTCTGCCTCCCAAGGCCATCACCCTGGATTTTTGCCAGACCCTCCCAGCTGGTCTCCCCACTCTGCCCCAGCCCCCTGGAACCCTGCCACGGCTCCCCTCTCAGTCAGGATTAAAGCCAGTGAGGGCCTGGGTGGCCTCCCAGCTGCCTTCCCAGCCCTCCGCTGGTCCCCTCTGACCTCTGCCCCTGCTCACGCCCTGCTCTGCCTGCACAGAGGTCTCCCTGAACATTCCAAGCTCACTTTGCACTCAGGGCCTCTGCATTTGCTCTTCCCTCCTCCTGGGCCACCCTTCCAACAGATCAGTAGATCCCTCCTACGGGTCTCAGCTCGAATGTTGCTAGATCCATGAAATCTCCCCCGGCTCCCCTCTGTTCATAACAAACAGCCGTGTCCCCATCTGCACCCCTGTCTCCAGCCCCTGCATAGCCCATATCGCCCACTGGCCTGCTCTACGTCTGCTGTGGTAGTTTCGTCACTAAGTCGTGTCCGACTCTGCGACCCCCATGGACTGTAGCCCTCCAGGCTGCTCCGTGCAAGCAGTTCTCCAGGCAAGAATACTGGAGTGGGTGCCATTTCCTTCTCCAGTGTCTGCTGAGCCCCCCGCAATAAGTAGGCTCATAGGTGCTTCACCAGTTTGGGTCAATGCCGGCCACCCAGGAGAGTGCCCAGCACATAGTAGGGGCTTCAGAAACACTCACTGGGTCAGCGAATGAGCCGTGTATGGAAGGAAGGAAGGAAGGGGGGTTCCGGAAGAGATGCCGGCAGAGGAACCGCATGGGGGAGACTGAGGCACAGGAGGACGGCGTGGTCAAGGAGGTAGCGAGTGGAGTGGGCAGGGCAGAGGACGGAGGGTCTGCGTCTGGGGCTGGGGAGTTGGGCGAGAACCTGGTCACAAAGAGTTTTGTTCATTTATTCATTCATTCAGTATGTATTAAGCCCTATGTGGAGCCTGGCCTCCCGTCCACTTAAGGGGAGGGGACTTAACCCTGAAGGTACTTGGGAGCCGTTGAGAGACGCAGAGCAAGGAAGCACATCCCACTGCGGCTCATGATGCTCCACGCTAGGGAACCCCAGTGGTCTCCCCCCAGGAACTCTGCCCCCCCCCCAAACGCTGGCCTTCACCCCCGGGCAGCCCTCGGGAGGTCTCGGGAGAACACACCCAACTAAGGTTTCTCCTGAGGCCGCACAGTGACCGTCTCCATGAGTCAGGCTGTCCATCTGTGACCCTCCCTAAGTGGGTCCCCCCAACCCAGATGGGGGACTCGAACCACCCTGGCTGGTGGAATCTCTTCCTGAGAATCCAACTCTTACGTTGTCAAGGTGGGGCAACTGAGGCTATCAGAAAGGATTTACTCGAGGTCCTACTGCACATCAGCCACAACGCTTTCGTTTACAAGGAAAGTGAAGCGAAAGTGAAAGCCGCTCAGTCGTGTCCGACTCTCTGCGACCCCATGGATATACGGTCCCTGGAATCCTCCAGGCCAGAGTACTGGAGCGGGCAGCCGTTCCCTGCTCCAGGGGATCTTCCCAACCCGGGGATCGAACCCAGGTCTCCCACATTGCAAGTGGACTCTTTACCAGCTGAGCCGCAAGCGAAGCCCGTTTACAAGGAACACGCACCCAATTCAGAGGGACTTCTTTCAAAAGGAGAGGAAAAACCAAAAGCAGAGAAGGAAGAGGGGACCTGACTCACATAACTAGGGTGCTGAAGCGTGAACTTCAGGCCTCAAACAACGGCTGGCTCAGCCTGGGACACATGCTGCCCATCCCTTGGACCAATTACTGAGCCAAGGGTCTGCAGAACTCTCGATGACCAAGCCTAGGTGTAATATGCCTCTTGTTGGAGTGGATATCAGGTGGGCAGAGCTGTGTCAGCCCCACATGACACCGCAGGACTGAGGAAGGACCAAGACCCTAAAGGAAAATCAGAGTATTGACCTGAGAAGGGGGCGAACGGAAGCAGGGGGCCACCATCCCCAGGAACTCAGGGACCGAACCAAGGTCAGAACCCCAGCCTCTGGCTCCAGGCCTCCCGCCATCACGCTGCCACGGATCCCGTGAGCAAGATTAACTAGACGTCAGCACGGGGGGGAGCAGATGGGGCCAGGGTAGGAGGCGCGGGAGCTGGAGGCAGGGGGGCCAGTCAGGAGATCGTCTGGGCAAGAGGTAATGAGCCCCTTGACAGAAACTCATCAATCGAACTCCCTAACCCACTTTCCCACTTTGGCATTTTGCTGGGGGAAATATCTGTCACTTGTTTAAGATGAATGATACACCAACACCATTATTAATGTACTTTTAAGTGGTGTTTAGAATCCACTTCATTTTAAATAAAAGAACACGATGCAGATCTCTCCTGACTTGTTTAGACGCTAGAGGCGCTGGCATGATGCGGCTGCTACAACAGCTGGGCCCTGCCGCCAGCACGGTGCCCTGAGCCAGATCCACCTCAACCCAGTGAGTGGCAGGATAAGGCAACCGCCAGTGAGAGAAGCCTCGGGCTCACGAGCGCGGGTGAGATACGCGATTCCTTCTACAGCTGGCGAAAGCATCAGTGTCAGTTTTCTGGAAAGTCATCTAATAAGATATTTTGGCTCACTCATCACTTCTGGGAAGCTCTCTTGAAGATATCACTGGAGATGTGAAACAAAGCTTCGAGGGCTGGAGAGGTTCATCACGGCATTGCTTACGACAGAGAGAAATGGGAAATAACCTAAATGTCCTAGCAGAGGAGAATGGTTGTGCACACTTAAGGCACGTCCACTCAGTGGGACATTTTATGTCTATTCAAAGAAAAAGTTGCCTATGATGGTTACTGACTTCAAATGACTTGATTGGGAAAAGGAGAAGTTTAAAGAAACTCAAAAGGAAGGTTGTTTTAAGCATCAGAGGAGTTTCCCAGAGTTTAATCGCCAGAACCGCAACTAGACACACCAACCCTGCCAGGCCCTCAGGCTGCACACATCCCCCCAGCTGGGTCCCTCATCCCTGTTCCCGCTCACTCCAGTTTCCTCTTTCTGCAGATCATCTTGATGGTTCTGCTCCCCCCAGTTTACCCAGTACTGTATTCCATCGTGTTATCTGATTCAATCTTCTCCTCCTGAAAGAAAAACAGAAAAGGAGGGAAGGAGGTGAAAAGGGAAAAAAGAGAAGAGAAAAAAGAATGCCTAGAAGGTCTCAGTTCAGTTCAGTCACTCAGTTGTGTCTGACTCTTTGCGATCCCGTGGACTGCAGCATGCCAGGCTTCCCTGCCCATCACCATCTCCCAGAGCTTGCTCAGACTCATGTCCATCACATTGGTGATGCCATCCAACCTCTGTCACCTTATCTTCTGTCGTCCCCTTCTCCTCCCATCGTCAATCTTTCCCAGCATCAGGGTCTTTTCCAATGAGTCAGTTCTTCACATCAGATGGCCAAAATATTGGAGGTTCAGCTTCAGTATCAGTCCTTCCAATGAATATTCAGGACTGATTTCCTTTAGGATGGACTGGTTGGATCACCTTGCTGTCCAAGACTCTCACAAGTCTTCTCCAACATCATAGTTCAAAACCATCAATTCTTCGGGGCTCAGTTTTCTTTATGGTCCAACTCTCACATCCATACATGACTACTGGGAAAACCATAACTTTCACTATGCATACCTTTGTTGGTAAAAGAAGGTCTCAGCCTGATCCAGCCAGCTGTGCTAGACCAGGTGGTCTACCCACATGACACCAGGCTTCAATGTTGATTGTTTAGATGGGGTAAGGCAGGGCAAACAGTTGCTATCTCAAATAAGAGGACATCATCCAGGATGTGTCAGTTATCTATTGCTGCATAAGAAAAGATCCCCTTTAAACATTTCGTGATTTAAAGCAGCACTGATCTCACGCTCTTCCTGAGCGGCAAGAGTTGCAGGGCAGCTTAGATGGTGGCTGACTCAGGGTCTCGTGTGAGGTTTGATGCCGCGTCTTCTGTGGGTTTGATGGGACTGGAGGACCCACTTGCAAGCTCACCCACATGGTTGTTGACGGAAGGCTTCAGTTTCTGGCTGGCTTTTGGCTGGAGGCTACAGTCTCTCCTCACACTATGTGCTGCGTCAGGCTGTTCACAGCGGCACAGCTGGCCTATCCAAGAGCAAATGATCTGAGAGAGAGAGAGAATGACCAGGCCTGAAGCCGTAGGGTCTTTTCTAACCTGACCTCAGAAGTGATCCCATCAGTTCTTCCACATTTAACTGGTCACACAGACCAACCCTGGCACGAGGTTGTGGGAGAGGGACTATACNGGCTGTTCACAGCGGCACAGCTGGCCTATCCAAGAGCAAATGATCTGAGAGAGAGAGAGAATGACCAGGCCTGAAGCCGTAGGGTCTTTTCTAACCTGACCTCAGAAGTGATCCCATCAGTTCTTCCACATTTAACTGGTCACACAGACCAACCCTGGCACGAGGTTGTGGGAGAGGGACTATACAAGAGTGTGAACCCCAGAAGGACAAATCAGTGGGGGCCACCTTTAAGCCTGGCTAACACCCAGAAAGCCAAAACATTGGTGCCTGAGGAAACCAGTCAGCACCCACTCCCCTTGATGGCCCAGTGGTCAGCCACCCTCTTCAGTGCTGAGGCCTGTTCTTCCCTGCCCATCACAAGCCATCAGAAACCGTTCATTCTCCAGGACCGCAGCAGGAGCCACACTGGACAACTCCCCCCCACCCAAACCCCCATTAGAATGGCTCCAATTAAAAAGGCCAACCATGCCAAGTGTTGGTGAGGATGTAGAGCCACAGGAACTCTCGTCCACTGCTGGCGTGAATGTAAAACAGTACAGCCATTTGGGAAAACAGTCCACCCTTCCAAGCACCCCAGACCTTCCATTGCTAGGGATTTACCTAGGAGAAAAGAGACACATAGCCACAACAAGACTTGTATATAACTCTTCCTAGAAGCCTTATTTGTAATAGTCCAAAACTATCAATAGAAACAACCCATTGTCCATCCAAAGCGAACGGGAAAACAAACTGCTGTATCCATAGGGTAGAATAGCACTCAGAAATAAAAGGAACGCAGGGCCCTGAGAATGGATGGCAAAAAGATGATGCTGACTGAAGGAAATGGGACACAAAAGTCTACAGACTCTGTGATTTCCTCAAGGTAAACTTCTATAGTGACAGAAGACAGACTGGGGTCTGGCCTGAGAGTGGGAGTGAAGGGAGGTGGGGGTGGCTAAGGGGAAGGAGAAAACCTTTGAGGTTTGATGGGGATGTCAACAGTATTGATCGCGGTGTACCCTCACCAGTATACGCACCTATTCAAGCTCTCCAGGGTACAGGTTTTCAATAAGTGTATACATGAAACATGCACAATGTATTTCAAGTTGTTTCTTAAAAGCCCAAATGCATAATCCCTTAATTGAGTGATTTACCAAACTGTGGCTAAGCTGGAGACCTCCTGGGGTCTGCTTTGATGACTGCAAATACCTCCTGGATGGGCTTGAGCGATACCAACTGGGCATCATCTCCTTGGCAGGTTTAGACCTTGTTAATCCATGACTCTGGAAACTGGCTTCCCATACCCACCAAAGGTCATTCGGCAAGTTCATTCCAGAGCGTGGAGCTAAGCACAGTTCAGTTCAGTTCAGTTCAGTGGCTCAGTCGTGTCCGACTCTTTGCGACCCCATGAATCACAGCACACCAGGCCTCCCTGTTCATCACCATCTCCCGGAGTTCATCCAGACTCACGTCCATCGAGTCCGTGATGCCATCCAGCCATCTCATCCTCGGTCATCCCCTTCTCCTCCTGCCCCCAATCCCTCCCAGCATCAGAGTCTTTTCCAATGAGTCAGCTCTACTCATGAGGTGGCCAAAGTACTGGAGTTTCAGCTTTAGCATCATTCCTTCCAAAGAACACCCAGGACTGATCTCCATCAGAATGGACTGGTTGGATCTCCTTGCAGTCCAAGGGACTCTCAAGAGTCTTCTCCAACACCACAGTTCAAAAGCATCAATTCTGCGGCGCTCAGCCTTCTTCACAGTCCAACTTTCACATCCATACATGACCACAGGAAAAATCATAGCCTTGACTAGACGGACCTTAGTCGGCAAAGTAATGTCTCTGCTTTTGAATATACTATCTAAGTTGGTCATAACTTTTCTTCCAAGGAGTAAGCGTCTTCTAATTTCATGGCTGCAGTCACCATCTGCAGTGATTTTGGAGCCCAAAAAGATAAAGTCTTTTTTCCCATGAAGTGATGGGACCAGATGCCATGATCTTCGTTTTCTGAATGTTGAGCTTTAAGCCAACTTTTTCGCTCTCCTCCTTCACTTTCATCAAGAGGCTTTTTAGCTCCTCCTCACTTTCTGCCATAAGGGTGGTGTCATCAGCATATCTGAGGTTATTGATATTTCTCCCGGCAATCTTGATTCCAGCTTGTGTTTCTTCCAGTCCAGCGTTTCTCATGATGTACTCTGCATATAAGTTAAATAAGCAGGGAGACAATATACAGCCTTGACGTACTCCTTTTCCTATTTGGAACCAGTCTGTTGTTCCATGTCCAGTTCTAACTGTTGCTTCCTGACCTGCATACAGATTTCTCAAGAGGCAGGTTAGGTGGTCTGGTATTCCCATCTCTTTCAGAATTTTCCACAGTTTATTGTGATCCACACAGTCAAAGGCTTTGGCATAGTCAATAAAGCAGAAATAGATGTTTTTCTGGAACTCTCTTGCTTTTTCCATGATCCAGCGGATGTTGGCAATTTGATCTCTGGTTCCTCTGCCTGTTCTAAAACCAGCTTGAACATCAGGGAGTTCACGGTTCACATATTGCTGAAGCCTGGCTTGGAGAATTTTGAGCATTACTTTACTAGCGTGTGAGATGAGTGCAATTGTGCGGTAGTTTGAGCATTCTTTGGCATTGCCTTTCTTTGGAATTGGAATGAAAACTGACCTTTTCCAGTCCTGTGGCCACTGCTGAGTTTTCCAAATTTGCTGGCATATTGAGTGCAGCACTTTCACAGCATCATCTTCCAGGATTTGAAACAGCTCAACTGGAGTTCCATCACCTCCACTAGCTTTGTTCTTAGTGATGCTTTCTAAGGCCCACTTGACCTCACATTCCAAGATGTCTGGCTCTAGATGAGTGATCACATCCTCATGATTATCTGGGTCGTGAAGATCTTTTCTGTACAGTTCTTCTGTGTATTCTTGCCACCTCTTCTTAATATCTTCTGCTTCTGTTAGGTCCAGACCATTTCTGTCCTTTATCGAGCCCATCTTTGCATGAAATGTTCCCTTGGTATCTCCAGTTCTCTTGACGAGATCTCTAGTCTTTCCCATTCTGTTCTTTTCCTCTGTTTCTTTGCATTGATCGTGTGTCTGCCCTCTGATATCCTCTTGCAACACCTACCATCTTACTTGGGTTTCTCTTACCTTGGGTGTGGGGGGTATTTCTTCATGGCTGCTCCAGCAAAGCACAGCCACTGCTCCTTACCTTGGACAAGGGGTATCTCCTTACCGCCGCCGTTCCTGGCCTTCAACGTGGGAGAGCTCCTCTAGGCCCTCCTGCCGGAGCTAAGCACAGCTCTCCTGACTCCCTGGCCCTTCTCTTCCCCACAGTGGAAGGAGAAATAGAAGCACATGGGCTGCTTCATGGTTCTCCAAGCTGCTTGACATCTGTAATCTCATTTCCTGGATTAATCCCATTTAACACAGTTGAGTGTGTAATGGATAAGACGGTGCTGGGAGGACAGACAGCTTGTTTATTTATGGCAGGCGTCTATTCTGATGGCTCGGGGCCCAGGCCAGGCCAATTGTTAGATATCTCGAATAACCCTCCTGGGTTAAGCGTTCTGGGCTTTGGAGTCAGAAAGACCTGGGCTGGAATCCAGGCACTAGCACTTAACTAGTGGAAGAACATGCGCACACCATTTAATCCCTCTGTGCCTCAGTTTCCCCCTCTCTAAAATGGAAATAACAGCAGTAATTGCCTCACAATGCTGCCAGGAGGATTAAATGGGATAACAGCTTCCAGCTCATGGTGTGTGCATGCTAAGTCACTTCAGTCGTGTCCGACTCTTTGCGACCCCATGGACTGTAACCTGCCAGGCTCCTCTGTCCATGGGATTCTCTAGGTAAGAATACTAGAGTGTGTTGCCACGACCTCCTTCAGGAGATCCTCCCAACCCAGGGATTGAACCCACATCTCTTACACCTCCTGCATTAGCAGGCAGGTTCTTTACCACTAGCACCACCTGGGAAGCCCACCCAGCTCATAGTAAACACTTAAAGTCTGGAGGCTGTCATTACAACTATTACTACTATTAATACTCACAATACTCTTATGAAGTAGGTCCCGTTATTATCCCTACTTTACACATAAAGAAACTGAGGCTCAGAGAGGCAAAGCAATTCACCCAAGATGACCCAGCAAATAAGTGCCCGAGCCACGACTTGACCTCACGCCCCTTCTCTGGCTCCAAAGCCTTTTGGGTAGCAGCAGGAATTCTAAGCTAAGCAGCTGTGATCAAAGTCCCCTCAAAGCCCTCTAGTTACAGTTAGAGCTGAAGGGAACCAAGGCCTGGTGAGGATGGTGCAACTGAGGTCAGGTCAAGAGTCCCCTCTCTGGACTCCGGGCTTGGCCACTGAGAAAAGCAAGACAGCACAGAGCATGCAGACCATGAGCCCAGGGAACGGGCCCCTAAACCCAACACATCCCTGAGAGTGGCCAGGCCTGCTCCTTCCACCAATGGCCAACAGCCCTGAGTCTGAACCCCAAGCAGTGACAGGATCAGCGCGCGACCCTAGGCAGGTCCCAGCAACCAAAAGCCCTGCACCCGGCCACACACCAAGGGCACTTGTCAAGATGGCAGCTCGGGACAAGTTAGCTTCCAATGTGCCAGGAATGCCTGGATGCAGAGGGCACTCAACTCCAGGTGGGCTGGGGACTTGAAAGTCCAAAGTGGGTGTCCCAGGTAGAGCCCACTGGAGCAAGGCGCCGGCCCCACGTGGGGTCACCATTGATCCAAACAAAGCGGCCTGCGGGAGGTGGGCGGAGCAATGGCTTTGGAGACAGTAGGCCTGGATCCACATTCCACTCCACCGTTCACCAGCTCCGCCAGCCTGATCATTTCACTGCCTGACTCTGAGCCTCAGTATCTTCATCCTCAAAATGGGGACAACCACACCAGCTTTATCGGGTTATGTGGCACTTAAAGAAAAAAAAAAAAATCATTTACCTGAAGCACCTGTAAATAATCAGCAGTGGTTGCTTTAATCACTGCTTCCTGCCTTCACCCACGCAGCTCCTAAAGGTCTGAGTCCTTGGGTTGCAGGAAAATCCATCCACCCAGACGACAGGCACCCCACAATAGACACTGCAGCCTACGGCGCTCAGACACAGAAGTGAGCTCATACCCACCCTCACACACAGAGACCCCCACCTGAGCACATGCACACACAGTCCGCGCTCCAGGGGATTCGCTGCAGGATGTGCTGGAGAGACACGAAGAGTTAACAGCAGCTCCACTGACCCCAGGAACCAGCCGGCTCCCTGCCAGGACCTCCCCGCAGGAGGAGACGTCTCCTGTGGCTGGGCTGTTGGAGGAGCCCGCGACCTTAGTGCTACTTCAGTAGGTTTCTCATCGAGCTGGCAGGCAGGCCCCTAGCACAACCTATGGCTCCAGGGGATCTGGATAAAAGAGAACCCAGGGTCCTGGAGAGAAAGGAAAGGCTTCCTGCCCAATTCACCCTCCTTCCAGGTTGAGATTGTACCAAACCTGCCTTGGGGTCAACCAGTGAGTATGTGAGTGCCCAGGAGGCCAGGATGGGGGACCTGGTGGGAAGGAGGCTGGACAGAAAGCCGGGGGTGAGGGGAGGTCATTGTGGCAGGATGGTAAAGTGGTTACACCAGTGAGCTTTGGAGCAGGAGAGCTCTGATTTGTCCCCCAGCTCTGCCATGTATTAGCTGTGTGACCCAGACAAGTTACTTAACCTCTCTGGACCTCAACTTCCCATCTATCAAATGGAGATGGTGTGATGAGTGGGATAACCTTACATGGTAAGCATACGGAGAGTAGGGGGGAAGAGTTAACAGCATCACATATGCCCCTAAATGTAGTAAGCACTCAGTGGTGTGAGTCATTTTTATCAAGGGTCCAGGAGCAAGCAATGGCCTCTAGATAGTGGGTATCCCATGGATTACAAAGTGACAGCTCATGAGCCCAAATGCAACCCACACATGGCCTCTGGCCCACACGGTGTCTTTCTTTTTTCCTTTCTTTTTAAAATTTTGCCAACGTTTAATAATCAGATTTCACATCAAAATCTGAATTTTCTGCTTCTCTTGAAAAGTATAAACAGCGGCAATCCTAGGCCCACTTTCCCACCTGTCAGGTGCCCTCCAGAGCCGAGTGGCCACTGCCCAGCTCCCCCAGCCTTTCCTGCGTCCAGCCACCTCCTCTGCTCTGCCCTGTGGGCCCTGGAGGCTGCACCCCCTGACCTGGTGCAGTGCCTTCATGAGGCACACGGGGAAATGAGGCTCTAAAGGGGGCAGAAACCCAGCCAGGGTCACACAGCAAGTCAGTGGCAGAGCTGAAATTAGGACTCAGGTGGCCAGATCCCCAGTCCTCCCTGAACACTGCGGAGATGCTAACAAGAGAAACTGGCCATGCCCCCAAAGCTCCTGTATCTACAGCCCTTACTAAAGAGATATGAGCTTCACTGGGCATGGAACTACTGCCCTGAGCCTTAATTTCTTCATCTATAAAATGGGATGACCATCTCTTCCTCAGGGTGATTGTCAGGAAGAAATGAATTTTTTAAAGTAAGGCTCTTGGTGCAGCGATTGATTGACAAGTAGCAGTCTTCGTCACTGTTATCACTGAATCCTGTTCCGCAGGATCCATGCTCACCGTCTCACTGCTTCCTCTAACCAGCTGTTGTCATATCACTCTGCTTAGCCCCATCTGACAGATGAGAAAACTGAGGCCCAAAAGAGGGGCATGAGACTCAGACAGCCCAGGAGTGACGGAGCCGGGATTTGGGATTCCAAGTTCAAGCTAGGACTGTCTGGCTCCCAAACCCCAGCTTTCCTCATGCATCAGAGGCCTCTGCAGAGTCCACATATGACGACTGAGGGCCTCCTATGTGCCAGGCCCTGGTGCAGACACGAGGGACAAGCTGGAGAACACGACAGACAAACAGGGGTAGGGATACAAGCCATCACCAAATCGCGCAGGCTCTGGCAGTGGTAGATGCTAGGAGGAAAACAGCAGAGAATTAGAGAGTGCCTGGACAGGCAGAGTGGGCGTCCTAGACAGAGCCATCAGGGCAGGCCGCCCCAGGAAGGTGCCATTAAACTGGGACCTGAAGTCTGAGCAGGAACCAACCAGGCAACAACTGGGCAGAAGGCTCTGGACTGGACCAGGGCTGGTATTCTCCAAGCGTGGGTGGAAGGCCAGTGTGGCTGGAACAAGAGGAAGAAGAAAGAGACGAAGTCAGAGAGGTAGGTGGTAGCCTGAGTACTGAGGGATAGGGCCCCTGGTTTAAAAATAATAATACCCTCCACTCTTCATCCAGGGCATGCCAGGTGCCAGGCACCGTGCTGAGACTTCTGCCTGCAAAACCCCATTCCATCCTCCCCAGACACCTGCGAGCTAGAGCTCATTGTCCTGCTTGTCACTGATGACGCTAAGGCTCCGAGAGAGGCAGACACTTGACCGGGGCCACCCCACGGGGGAGATGGGTGCCGGCGTGGAATTCCCATCTGAACTCTAAAGGCAGGCTAGGTCTCCAGGTACCACCTACTGGGTGCAAGCTCAGACCCCTGGCCTTGATTAGATCAGAACAGGACCTAAAGTGCCACCTCCCAGCCGAGCAGGCCTCTTCCTGGAGCAAGAAGGCTTTTAAGGTTCCCATGCCCGGTGGCACCAAGCTTCCAGCCCACGGGCAGGGACACACAGCACACACGCTCACATGCCTATGCAGGCTCACACATACTCAGCAGCCCAGCCAAGAGAAAGGACGGGGAGGGGGCAAGAGGTGGTCAGGAGGAACCTGTGCTCTCCGCATGCAGTGAGCTTTCAGGCACCGGGTGGCTGCGGGCAGGTGGCCCCAGGCTCCTCCTCTCATTGAGGGCTGGAAGCCTGAGCAGCAGCCCGCACTCTCATCTCTCCTACCCTCCCCACGTCTGACCCAATACAAAGTCCACCCCAGCTCCCGCACCCACCCCTGCCTCTGACCCTGGCTCCAAAGGCAAGCATCTTTCCTGCTTTCATGTCCCTTCAGTCCACTGCCCCGCCTCCAGCTGGAGAACCAGGGGCAGGACGCTGGTGGCGGGTCCTGAGGACTTGGGGCTGGGCAAACCGGTTCAAACGGAGACCCGACTTGTCCGGTGACGTCACCAGCCCCGGGCACCTGCTGATGGACACCAGAGCCAGCCGTTCACACACACACACACACACACACACACACACACACACACACACNGAGGCTGCACCCCCTGACCTGGTGCAGTGCCTTCATGAGGCACACGGGGAAATGAGGCTCTAAAGGGGGCAGAAACCCAGCCAGGGTCACACAGCAAGTCAGTGGCAGAGCTGAAATTAGGACTCAGGTGGCCAGATCCCCAGTCCTCCCTGAACACTGCGGAGATGCTAACAAGAGAAACTGGCCATGCCCCCAAAGCTCCTGTATCTACAGCCCTTACTAAAGAGATATGAGCTTCACTGGGCATGGAACTACTGCCCTGAGCCTTAATTTCTTCATCTATAAAATGGGATGACCATCTCTTCCTCAGGGTGATTGTCAGGAAGAAATGAATTTTTTAAAGTAAGGCTCTTGGTGCAGCGATTGATTGACAAGTAGCAGTCTTCGTCACTGTTATCACTGAATCCTGTTCCGCAGGATCCATGCTCACCGTCTCACTGCTTCCTCTAACCAGCTGTTGTCATATCACTCTGCTTAGCCCCATCTGACAGATGAGAAAACTGAGGCCCAAAAGAGGGGCATGAGACTCAGACAGCCCAGGAGTGACGGAGCCGGGATTTGGGATTCCAAGTTCAAGCTAGGACTGTCTGGCTCCCAAACCCCAGCTTTCCTCATGCATCAGAGGCCTCTGCAGAGTCCACATATGACGACTGAGGGCCTCCTATGTGCCAGGCCCTGGTGCAGACACGAGGGACAAGCTGGAGAACACGACAGACAAACAGGGGTAGGGATACAAGCCATCACCAAATCGCGCAGGCTCTGGCAGTGGTAGATGCTAGGAGGAAAACAGCAGAGAATTAGAGAGTGCCTGGACAGGCAGAGTGGGCGTCCTAGACAGAGCCATCAGGGCAGGCCGCCCCAGGAAGGTGCCATTAAACTGGGACCTGAAGTCTGAGCAGGAACCAACCAGGCAACAACTGGGCAGAAGGCTCTGGACTGGACCAGGGCTGGTATTCTCCAAGCGTGGGTGGAAGGCCAGTGTGGCTGGAACAAGAGGAAGAAGAAAGAGACGAAGTCAGAGAGGTAGGTGGTAGCCTGAGTACTGAGGGATAGGGCCCCTGGTTTAAAAATAATAATACCCTCCACTCTTCATCCAGGGCATGCCAGGTGCCAGGCACCGTGCTGAGACTTCTGCCTGCAAAACCCCATTCCATCCTCCCCAGACACCTGCGAGCTAGAGCTCATTGTCCTGCTTGTCACTGATGACGCTAAGGCTCCGAGAGAGGCAGACACTTGACCGGGGCCACCCCACGGGGGAGATGGGTGCCGGCGTGGAATTCCCATCTGAACTCTAAAGGCAGGCTAGGTCTCCAGGTACCACCTACTGGGTGCAAGCTCAGACCCCTGGCCTTGATTAGATCAGAACAGGACCTAAAGTGCCACCTCCCAGCCGAGCAGGCCTCTTCCTGGAGCAAGAAGGCTTTTAAGGTTCCCATGCCCGGTGGCACCAAGCTTCCAGCCCACGGGCAGGGACACACAGCACACACGCTCACATGCCTATGCAGGCTCACACATACTCAGCAGCCCAGCCAAGAGAAAGGACGGGGAGGGGGCAAGAGGTGGTCAGGAGGAACCTGTGCTCTCCGCATGCAGTGAGCTTTCAGGCACCGGGTGGCTGCGGGCAGGTGGCCCCAGGCTCCTCCTCTCATTGAGGGCTGGAAGCCTGAGCAGCAGCCCGCACTCTCATCTCTCCTACCCTCCCCACGTCTGACCCAATACAAAGTCCACCCCAGCTCCCGCACCCACCCCTGCCTCTGACCCTGGCTCCAAAGGCAAGCATCTTTCCTGCTTTCATGTCCCTTCAGTCCACTGCCCCGCCTCCAGCTGGAGAACCAGGGGCAGGACGCTGGTGGCGGGTCCTGAGGACTTGGGGCTGGGCAAACCGGTTCAAACGGAGACCCGACTTGTCCGGTGACGTCACCAGCCCCGGGCACCTGCTGATGGACACCAGAGCCAGCCGTTCACACACACACACACACACACACACACACACACACACACACACAGACCTTGAGTCCCCGTTTCGTGGCTATCAGGTTGCAATGACGCTGCTCCAAGACAAAACAGGAAATCCCACGACGGAGCCAGCCACATGGGGTGAGGGCTGAGAATCTGAAAACCTCCTCTGCGCTCCACAATCACCCCCTCCCCACTCTCCACCTGGAGTTCCCCTGCGAGGAACACCGCCCCCCACCCCCACCCCAGGCATGGACAGAGCCCCATCTGGGACTTAGGGCCTCGAATTCCTGCTCTGCGCAAGCTCCTTGCCCCGCACGGGGCCTCCTGTCTCTACCGGCGAGGCATGGGTGGATGATCCCGGGGGTCCTTCCCGGTTGAGACAGTCCACCTTTTATGGGCATTTGGTTTCCAGACCCAGTGGCTGGGAGTCTCCAAAGCCTAAGGTGCAGTCAGCGGGCAGGCCAGCAGAGGGCGCGCACACCCCGTTTACGGGAGATCGAGGCGCCCAGCCCTGGAAGGACCCTGGAAACAAGTGAGTCTTCATTTGTACCCTCTCCTACTCTGGTTTTCCAAGAGCTTCACAGTCTCAAGATCAGGCCTCTGTGCCTTTGCACATAAGCAGTGCAACCCACGCGGGCCAGTCCTGATCGTCCCTGCAAATCTGAGCGAGGCATCTCACCTCTCAGCTAGGGAAGCCTGTCCCTGCTTCTCTGGGCAATCACGTCTCTCTGAACTGCTTTATCCAGATCCTCAGTGCACATTGCAGGTCTGGCATTAAAGAGGGATGGATGCATTTGGTGGATGGAGGGATGGACAGAAGAAAACCAGCTACAAGCAGCCCACATAGTTCTCCAAAAACAAATAATATGACAGGGGAAATGATTTACTGGGGAGGAAATCATTTTAAGAAATAAAACATTTATTGAGGTCTAAGGAACTGACAACTGGATGGACACTTGTGTCCAGTATAACAATATTATTAAATTGTTACCAAACTCCTTTGGGGCAGATAATAATGCCCCAATCTTACAGAAGGGGCAACTGAAGCTTAAAGTGAACAAAGATTGCCCAAAGTCACCCTGCAGGTATATAGAAGAAGCAGGATTTGAACTCAGATCTGTTTCACTATTCATTCTGCTATTACCCAAATGCCAGCTTCGAGCTCATGGCCCTCTTGACTCCCCAGCAGGGTCCTCTGCGTGATTCCAAGAAGCAAACATAGACAGGCCTCGAATGGCCTGACTGCCATTGGTCCCAGTTTTCACTAATTCTACCCTGACTCTCAAATTCTAGAGAGCCTAATTCTGACCCTACTAATAAAAGCTGACATTTGCAAACTGCTTACTCAGCACCAAGCACTCTGGATAGAATATCTGTGATCCTCACCAAAACCCAATATGAGGCATATTATCCCCATTTTACAGATGAGGAAACTGAGATTCTGAAAGGTCAAATGATTGTCCGATGTCACACAGCTAACAGGTGGCAGAGGCAGAATTCAAACCCAGGGCTGTCTGTTTCCACAACCTGAGCTCTTTAATCATTACTTACACTCACATTCTCCCATCCTCCAGCAGACATTCCAAAGGCCTTCCCTGGCCAAGACTCAGCTGGACTCATCCTGAGGAAGTATGACCCTCCTCAGGCCCCCAGACAATCAGAGTCAAGGCCGTAGTCCCAAGCCCTGGCTTCAGTTTGGCTTTCTGGAGTTCTCATCCAAGGAGGAGGCGCTTTAAGGAAACTAAAATGAATACCCCATCTCCTCTCCAGAAGCACCAGGGTCCCCAAACCCTTGTCCTAAACTTGGCTCTGAATCACCCAGATCCTGGCTCTGCCACTAGTCTCTCAGGGCTGGAGAGGGTCCTTTAATAGCTGTAAGCCTCCATTTTCTCATCTGTAAAATGAGATTATAGGATCAGGATCTCAGGGTGACAGAGGGGACTCCTGGCACATTCAGGGGCTCATTCCATTCTAGTTCCCTTCCCCTGAAGCTCCAAGGGTGGATCCAAAGACCCAGCCATGGGAGACCTCCCATTTATTCACACCCCATTCAGCAGACCTCCGGGCACAGCTGTTCTGTACTGGGCTCCGGGCTCTGTGACCTTGGCTGAGTCCTTCACCTGTCTGTGCGTCCATTGATCATCTATAAAACGGAGATGAACATGGCATATGACCTGCCTCCTGGGGGGTCGAGAGCTAGAAATCCTGCAGGTGAAGCCTCGGCACAGTCCTCGGAACACAGGAAGAGCTCAGTGGTGACAGCTCTTTGGATATTATCAAGGAGTTTTCAAAGTCTGATTGGGGGAAGGGACAGCTAATCAAATAATTGTCATAAAATGGGATCACTGCTAATACTGGGCTTAAAGGGAACAAGTAGATTGCCCAAGTGGATGGGCACTGAGGACCGGATGCTGAGGGGACACAGGAGAAGGAGCAACTAGCCCTGCTTGGGGAAATCAGAGAAGACTGCTCAGAGGAGGTGCTATTTGAAGCGTAAGGGGGATTTCATCGCAAGAACGAGGGAAGCATTCCCAGCAGGGGAACAGCAGTTGCGGAAGCTCAGAGGCTCTTGGCATAAGGAGATGCTCAATAAAGAGCTGGCTGTGTCTGGAAGTTTGAGGACAGGGATCTGGGAGGGGATGGTGAACCATGTCATTGGTCTGACTGGGGAGGGGTTGGGACTCTCTCCTGGGGCAACAGGGATATGCACAGAGAAAACCCAATTCATCTGTGAGGAAGAGGCTCCAAATAGAGGCAGGGCCAAGGGGGATGGTGCAGGGCAGAGCAGGAGAGAGACTGAGGAGGAGAGAGAAAATCAAGGACAGGAAGAGGTGTTAGGGGTTGGAGAACCTACTCAGACTCAAGCCCCCAAGACCTCTGCCAGGAAGGAGGGGCTGAAGCAAGGTGAGGGGACAGGGGGCAACCACTTCCCCTGTCAGCCAGGGCCAGAGCCAAGGCCGGGGGTTGGCCGGGGCGCTGCTGGCACACTGTGTCACTCACTCCACTAATTGGATTTCTGAGAAATTGCTCTCCCCCACACCCTGCGCAGCCCGGCAGCTCCATTAAAGCAGCTGCCAATCAGCCCAGGAGAAAGAACCAGGTACCGAGCCCAGGGACTCTCAGATCGGCCCTGGGAGGGCTGGAGCTCAGGCCGATCATCCAGGGAGGCGGGTGGGGACAGTTAGGGGCGAGGAGGCTGGAGCTGGCAGTCTGCTTCCAAACTCAGCCTTTCGTGGCTGTGTGACCTTGGGCCACTCCCTTAGCCTCTCTGTGCCTCAGATGGGAATCCTCATAGGGTCTACTCAAGACAGAGGGGGTGTTCTGAGGACTCCTAAATAAAGCCCATCAAGTGCTGGCCACAAGGCGATCTCTGGGTGAGGGCTGGGAGCTACTGTTAGTGAGGAGAGGGGGGTCGTCTAATGCCCGCAACGATCTCAACCCGCAGCTTTCAAAGGCTCCCAAGATAAAATCCAAGCTTCTTGGGTGTCCCCTGCTCCTGCCCAGGCCGCCCCTGCTCCTGCCACGCTGAACCCCTACCCTCTCTCTGTGCTGATCCTTCTGCCAGGATACTCTCACCTCATCCCCTGTCTCTCTGATGAAAGTGTGAGTCACTCAGTCGTGTCCAACTCCTGTGACCCCATGCACTGTAGGCCGCCAGGCTCCTCTATCCCTGGAAGTCTCTGGACATGAATACTAGAGTGGGTCGCCATTCCTTTCGCCAGGGGATCTTCCCCACCCAGGGATCGAACCACAGTCTCTCTCATTCCAGGCAGATTCTTTACCATCTGAGCCACCAGAAAGACTCCTCTTGTTTCCACAGTGGGTCTCTGCTGAGAGGTGCTGTTCTCTGGTTTGGGCCATCTCTCCTGCCCCTTCATGCCAGGCCATCAGGGGTGGCTGTCTCCTCTGGACTCCCCCTTAGAGCACTGGCTAACATCTGTCATTTATGGTTTACAGTCTGCTTCCTTACAATACTGGGGACCCCCTGAGGGTTGTTGTTGTTCAGTTGCTCAGTGGTGTCTGACTCTTTGCCACCCCATGGACTGCAGCACGCCAGGCTTCCCTGTCCTTCACTATCTCCTGGAGCTTGCTCAAACTCATGTCCATTGAGTCAATGATGCCATCCAACCATTTCATCCTCTGTCATCCCCTCCTCCTCCTGCCTTCGATCTTTCCCAGCATCAGGGTCTTTTCCAACGAGCCAGCTCTTCGCATCAGGTAGCCAAAGTATTGGAGCTTCAGCCTCAGCATCAGTCCTTCCAATGAGTATTCAAGACTGATTTCCTTTAGGATTGACTGGCTTGATCTCCTTGCAGTCCAAGGGACTCTCAAGAGTCTTCTCCAACACCACAGTTCAAAAGCATCAATTCTTCAGTGCTCAGCCTTCTTTATGATCCATACATGAGACGGGGGACTGTGTCCAAATGCCAGAACCCAACACACCATGGGCCTCAGCTAACAGTGGGTGAGTGAACGAGTGTACAAGCACCAGCGAGCCCCAATGTAAGCTACCTGCTCTGAGACGGGCTCTGTGCCAGGTGCCTGGCATGGGGCACCTCACTTGATGCTCACAAGTGCCTCATGAAGCAGGGAGCACTGTGACACCCACCTCACAGGTGAGGAAACAAAGGCTCAAGGCTGAAGGACTGTCCAAGGCCACCCAGGCAAGAAGGGGTAGAGCAGAGATAAGAACTCGAGTCTGCCACACCCCACCTCACTCCATAAGTCAGCCCCAGGCTCTCTTCCACCTCCTAAAGCCCTCCCGCTCTGGAGCAGATAAAACACACCGACAGGCATTACCTCCTCTGCGGGGAGAAGCCACAGAGGACTAGAGACTGCACTTCCAACTCTGGCTGCCTGCTTTCCTGGCGGTGGGACCCCAAGCAGGGTACAAGCAGGGAAGTGAGGGAGAGGGGCTGAATCAGGTCTGGCTCACAGAGCAGGCAGCACCAGCTGGGAGCTGGCGTTTTATTACTGATCTGTGTCATAGTTGGCTCAGATGAACCTTCCTCCCATTTCACAGATGAAGAAACTGAGTTTCCAAATGCTGGAATGACTTGCCCAACTCACAGATGTAGTAAATTACAGAACAGAGGCTCCAACCTCTGCTTTCAGAACCAGACCTAGAACCTTATCCCAAATCACTTCCCAAACAGTTCTCACTCCTCAGTAACCTAAACGTGTCAAGGGACCAGTGCAAGTGACAAAAGGCGGAATTTACTGGGCGCTTACTGTGTGCCTGTTCTAAGCCCTTTACTTGTATTATTAGCTCATGTAATCTCAACCACCCTAATGTGAGTCTTATGATTATCCCCAGTTTACAGACGGGAAACTGAGGCACAGATGGCTTGAGCCACCCCCCAAAGGTCACAGTGCCACTAAGAGGCTGGAACAGGAATTAGAAAGCAAGCAGCCTGACCCCAGGTCCAGCCGCAGGTCGGGTGTGAGATCGGGTAAAGGCGAGGTTATATAGAGGTCCATCATCCAGAGATCAGGCCAGGAGTCAGGGGTGGAGGGCGCAGACACGGAATCCAAACGTGGGGACCTCCCCTGGAACCCCGCCCTCTGCTTGCCTGTGGATCGGGGGATTCGGAAATGGGAGGGGCAGGGGGCACCCTGACCCGGTCAAGGTTAAGCTGCGCCTGGCTAGTCCCGGGGGGGCTGGGAAGCCACACAGCGGCCGCTTCATTAGCGACTTGGCCGCCGGCCCGCTGCGCTGGAGCGCAAGGTGGGGCTAAGAGGCCGGCCCTTCCTGGGCCTGGATGCTCCTCCCAGCTCCAATATCCTCCCGAGGGACTGGTCCCCATCCATCCCCTCCCTCGCCCACCTCCGCGCGCAGCCGGGCTCTGAGCCAGGCCAAGACGGAGCCCTGCCGAGCTGCTCAGCTAACACAGTTACCACCACGCGGAGAATGCCCTTCAGTCGGGAGAAAAAAAGACTCACGCTTGTGCCAGGCTTCCAGTCCTCCCTGTTGAGAATGCTTTGCATATATTCTCTCCTGCGACCTTCCCTCACAGCACTCAGAGGAAGCGCCACTCTCAGCTCCACTTGACTGTCGAGGAAACTGAGGTCCAAGGACATGCGCTACTAAATGGTGAACACCCATTTCCTGGAAGTTTCCAGAAAAAGGAGAGCAGCTGTCATTTACTGAGCACCGGCCTCACTAGAAACCTCACTGTTCTCGCTGGATATCAAAGAAAGTGCATGAGCTATCCTGGTTTTTCACCTGCTAAATTAGCAAGGTAGATACAACCAGGGTGTTACCACCAAATCTTCTCAGGAGAGAGTGGGGAGGGGGTAGAGCTGGGTTTTTAATTTGGAGCTAAAGTTGGTACCAAAGCCACAATTTTGCACCCAGACCATGTGCCTCTCTGTGCTGAGGCCTGTGCAAGAGGCCATGGGAGCACCAGCAGAGAGGTATCAGGAGAGGCTCCCTAGAAGAAGGGATATTTGGACCGGGTTTTGAAGGATGAGTAGGAGTTCACAAGAGGGTAGCATGCTGCAAAGGTCAGAATTCCCAAGGACAAGTCCTGACTTTCCCTCTTAATTGCTGAGTGATTTTCACAAAACTTGTTCACCTCTCTGAGCCTCAGTTTCTTCATCTGCAAAGTGGGAATAATAGTCCTGAGGTTGTCTGGATTGAGTGAGATCACGGAAGTATAAGTGGTCAGCCATCACTAGAGGAGTGGGAGGGTACGCTGGCGTGCTGACCACCCACTGTTGTGTATGCTGCCCTTCACGGAAATGATTCCTTTCTGCTCATGAAAAGGAAAGAGCTGAATGATATTCCTGTTCTACCAGTGAGGAGACTGAAGCTCACTGATGTTAAAGAAATGGCCCGAGTGAAGAGAATGGTGACTGTAGGAGCCAAGACCTGAGCCAAGACTCACCTGCCCACAAAGAGCGTCACCATTTCATTGTGTCAGCTCTCGCTGCTGTCGCACCTTCCCTGGATCCACCCGCCACAGTGAGCCTTTTTCTCTTTGTTTCACACTGAAGCGGATTTCAGATTGGCATCCTTAAAACATTCAACTGCACATCTTTGGTAACAAACCCTTGCCACGGTTTACATTATTCCCTCAAATGAGATTATTGGTTCCAAACATAGGAACGTTACTGTGACTTTTGATGACCATTTTCAAAATGCTTTCAAAAGGGTTCCCGTTCTGCATTCCCACCTGCAGCACACAAGAGGCAGGTCATCACTGGATTCTCACCACTTTGGTTTTCAATCTCCCAAACGTCCAAGATGAAAGACGGTGTCACATAGGTGTGATAGCACTATTATTATTACTACCAATGATGCTGAGTGTTTTTCCAGGCTGGAAATTTAACAGGATGTGTGTCAGAAGTCACGCGCGTGGGGAGGGACAGGAGTCAGGTGTGACTGCGCCCAGAGCGGAGGATGTTCACTTCTGGCTGAATGACTGGTGAACTGAGTGCCCAGCCAGGGTGAGCAGGATTTCTGGAGCCTGGGAACAGGCTTTGGAGCTTGCTCGTTCCTCTTTTCGGAGAACTCTTTCCTGGCTCCTCACCAGCTGAGCTCTCAGCTCCTGCGTCAGCTCCTCAGAGAGGTCCCCCTGACCTTCTCCATCTTAAGACGCCCCCTTCCAGTGTCTCTCTGATTTATCCTCTTCACAGCCCTCAACACACCTGAAATGCTTATTCATTCATTTGCTGGCCTGTTTTCTGCCTCTCTCTTTGGAATGTGAGCCCCTTGAGAACGGAGCTGATGCTTCTTCACCCAGTGCCTGTATCTCCGGCCTGGTGCGATGCTTTTAATGAAGGAATTCAGCGTTTCTTTTTGTGGATCATCTTGCCATCCAGCAGTGCTGTTCCTGTCGGCATCCCTTTGCCCAGAAGTGAGCCGGCTCTTACCTTGCATCCCCAGCCCCCATCTGCCCCAGCACCACTTACACGAGGCACGGTGTGCCAGCTGACTGCCCTGAAGTTCCTACACCACCGCGTTGCTCAGGCTCTTTCCTTCCTCTGACCCCACTCCCTGGGTGCCAGGGCTCCGCTTCCTTAGGACTGCACCTCAGAATTCCATCTCCCTCCCTGCGCCAGACAGAACCAGTCCACGCTCCTCTCGGACCAGCCTCTGGAGACCCACTAGCATCCCTGGCCCTCGAAGGACCACCCAGCCCAGGTTCCCTGCAGAGCAGCAGGTCAGGAAAATGCCCAGAGACATCAGTATCCACTGTACCCCTCCCCCGCTCCATCACGCTCGCTGCAAGGAGGGAAGTTCTCTAGAGTCTTAACTCCCCACGACCACACTCAGCATCAAAACCAGAACCAAAGATGATCTAGACTGTATGGGTTTTAATAACACTTTTCTCCCCCTGTGTTCTGAAACCGTATCAGTCTATTATTGTTGTTCAATCGCTAGGTCCTGTCCGACTCTTTGTGACCCCATGAACTGCAACACACCAGGCCTCCCTGTCCCTCACCGTCTCCTGGAGTTTGCCCAAGTTCACATCCATTGACTCTGTCTACTATAACCTTCACATAATAACATTTCTACTTTGGAGTCGCCAAAGAACCTCCTGTGTGTGCAGGAGCTATCTCCCTGATTCCACATGGCAGGTACCATCTTCCTTCTTGCCAGTTTCCCTGTGGGCAACAGTCCAGTGACCCACTGGAATGCCAGAAGCCACCGTGGCGGCTCTGTTGCCAAACTCCACGGAGATCCACCAGCCAGTACTTCTTGGCCAAGCCTGAATTAGGAAGACAGCATCAGAGGACCTAGGGAGAGGGGTTCTGTGGGGTTCAAATCAGTTTCCATGGTCAGAGGGAGAAAAAACTGTTACCTTTAGGAAACAGGTTGACCTGAATGAGTGGTTTTAACTGTAAGGCAAAGCGGAGTGATTTGGTGCTAATGAGTATTGATTACAGGGAGGAAGCGGGTTAATTGAGTGAGTTGGAAAGTTGGTTGCTAAGGTAACATCTCACTTGGAATAAAATCATCACAGTGAGTGCAAACTGTGTCTGGGAAAGGACCAGAGGTGCAGCTGAATCTTTCCTGTTTTTGGACCGAGAATATGAGCATCGAAACGTTGGGAGGTACTAGAAAAGGAAATTTTAACAAAGGCTGATTCCTTTCTACAAAGAAGGCACGTGCAAGTGAGCTGAGGACAGATCCCCTCTCTTCTGTGGATCGCTTTGTCCACAGAATGCAGGAGAGAAACCCGGGGCACTTCTGTGGCAAGTGGGCAGGGATGTCAGCTTTCCAGTGGAAACAGTGGAAGTGACAGAAAGGAACTGTTTCCCTGAGGTTTAAAAGAAAAGTTAAAGTTTCTTTGCCTAGAAGTTGATCACAGTTGAGCTTAGGAAAGAGGTGACAGTTTGTGCCTAAGGTTTATATTTCTTTACATTTTGCTCTATATTTGATCCTATTAAATGCTAAAAATACGCCACTGGAAAGATCAGAGCAAACCTGTCGCAATCTAGCAAATATTTAATCCCTTGAGGCATGTGTTTTGTTTACTAACTTTCTTCTTTAGGTGTTATTTTCATATCGTTAGCTTTCCTTCACCCTGATCTCAATTGTTTTTACCTTATTATATGCACCACTTCAAATTCCTTTTGAAATGAGTCTAAAGAAATACAATCTGTCATTCCTATGAGATGTTGTAGTGATAACGTGTACATTTTGAGTAGAAAAGCCAAAGAAACTGAATCTCAAGTGTTACATCCCACTTCTTAGTTATCTCCACCTAGAAAAGGCTTTCCTGATACACCTATTACAGGCTCTCATGATGGCAATGAACAGAACCCCAGAGTTAGTATCTAAAAAGAGATGATAGACTTCCATTTGCAACTAGCAAGGGAATGAAATTGTCACAGCCTATAAAAATGAGGGAAATGATTAATTTTTGAATGGGTGGCGTCTGGCTGTAGCCTCTGAGAAAAGGTTAACCAAAACATAGCTGGGATAAATCTGTGTGAATTGACATGGGTGAGGTACAATTTAATCATGACCATCAAAATCTTGCTGAATAATCAGACTCTAGACTCTGAGCACCTGTCCTCCTTTCCTCTAAGGACAGAGCAAAAGGCAGGAGGGTGACCTCCTTGTGGAAGAATTCTCAATGCATACACAAGACTTGAAATAACTTTAATTGCTTTCATTGTCACACCCCCACAGTTATCACCTTGGTGATAAAAATTTCAGCTATGTCTCCATGCACACATGCAGACGATGTATCTTTTTCTAACAAATTAGAATTGTACCTTTTTGGAGCTTGCTTTATAATACATATCAGTATCTCCTAAATATCTGCACCAATGAGTCATAATTTACATCATTTTAAAGGCTACATAGAAATCCATTCTATGGATGAAACATCATTTATTTATTGAGTCACCTATTTTGTGCATATAAGGTTCAGTTCAGTTCAGTTCAGTCGCTCAGTCGTTTCCGACTGTCTGCAACCCCATGAACCGCAGCACGCCAGGCCTCCCTGTCCATCACCAACTCCCAGGGTCCGCCCAAACCCATGTTCATTGAGTAGGTGATGCCATCCAACCATCTCATCCTCTGTCGTCCCCCCTTCTCCTCCTGCCCTCAGTCTTTCCCAGTATATAAGGTAGAGGGTTGCTTTTCGTTTGGGGGGTTTTGTTTTGTTTTGCTGTTATAAACAACACTTCAAAAATCCTCCTTGCAATTAAATCACTGACACCTCGATGAGTTTCTCCTTTGAATAAATTTTAAGAAGTGAAATTTCTGGGTCAATTTGTCTGCAAATTATAATACTTCTCCTAGGTGTTTCCAAATTACAGAAAGTGTTAAAAATTTAGTTTACATCTGGCAACCATGTCTTTGAAGAGATAATTATTCAAGTAATTATGGAGGAAAATCGGAAAATGATACGACCAGAAGTGTGAAAGGCAGAGCCACTCATCGTTGTATCGTCCAGACACAATGCCTGCCGCTGTCTTGGAATCCGCCTCCTCTCTCTGTCTCCCTGTCTCCCTTGCTCTCGCTCTGTCTCTGTCTCTGCCTGTCTCTTTCCCTCTCCCACCCCCAAGCCTACCTACCTGCCTATCTCTTGCTCGCTCGCTCTCGGTCCCTCTGTCTCTCTCTTTCTCGCCCTCTGTCTCGCTGTCTCCTGGGTCTCTCTTTCTCACTCTTCCCTCTGTCTCGTTCTGTCTCTGTCTCCCTCTTACTCAGCAAAACCAGGGTCTCCTCTCGCATGGAGTTCTGTGATCTGGGCAGCACTAATAATTCCCCACGTTTGGGCAGAACCTGCCAGCTGGCCCAGCACTTTCACATGTGATTATCGCCCTTTGCCAGGTGAGCCCCTGAGGCTCTGGGCAGTCCTTCCTTGCCCAAGCCCCACAGCTCCTGAGTGTCCCCAAGTCAGGATTTTTAAGGCTCCAGGCTGTCCCAGCCATGTCCCAAGTCCACACGTGTGTGAGGCAGCTAAACCCAACCCTCACCCAGCCCAGAGTGTTGCCAGGAAACCGCAGGGACAGGGCCTGGAAGGAGGCTGCAGGGACTGGCCGGTGCTTTTCCCTCCACCTCTAGGCCTGCATCTCCGCGACCATTTCCTCCACTTTGCACTTCCTCCAGTCCACCGTCCCCCTCCTCTCCCCTCTGGGCACCAGGCAAAGTCCAGCATCAGGTCCCAGCCTCCAGGCTGCCTCTTCAGGAACCCTCCCCCTCCCCACACTCCAGTCCAGTTTGGCCGCCTCTCCCCGGGCCTCTCATAGGACCCTCTTCTCCCACTAGCTTCAGACACGTGCTCTGATGGCCAGTTTCCCTGCCGTCCAAGGCTGAGCTCCCCTGGACTCAGGGCAGATGCCGGGCCCACCATCTGCTCTCTGGGGCCCGACACAGGACACACACCAGGAAAGGTCTGTTGAAGGAATGCACAGACCCGCTGGGTCCTGGCAGCACGGGCCCCCCCTTTCTGCCCTCCCCTTTCCTCCCCCTCTCTTCTCTCCTCCTTTCTCTCATCTCCTCTGGTCCTCTCCCCCCATCTCCAGCTACACTTTCTCTTCCTTCGATCTCTTCGAGCCCTGTGGCTTGAAATACCACGTCTACACTCCCAGCTCCCAAATCCCTCTTCCCTTGAACTCCAGACCCGGTATCTCCACTCACGTGGCCGCCCAGGCTTCTCAAACACAAACATCCTAAAACAAGCTCTGGGCTTTCTCCGCACAAAGCCAGCTGTCCAGCACATCCTGGGTCTGTGCTGTCTCAGGTAGCAACATCACCCAATCACTCAGTCGCTCAAGACAGAAATTAGGAGTCATCCCTCATTCCTTCCTGTTCCTCATCCCCTGCTTCCAGCCCATCAGCAGGTTCTGTCCACTCTGCTTGCAAACTCCATCCCACTCAGAAGTCTCCCTCCCTCCCCATCACCAGCCTCGCAGCCTGGGTACCACCATCTTCCTCCTGGACGACTGTGATGTCCTTTCTCCTGGCCTCTTTTCCTACCTGTCTCCTACTGCTCCCCACGTGGCAGCCAGAGGGAGCTGCTCCTGACAGAAATCAGGTCAACTCTCCTCTTAGAACCCATGGATTCCACTGCCCTTAGAATAAACCACATTTCACCTCCCAGCCTAAGAGGTTCTGCACGATCTGGCCCCCTGCCTGTCTCTCCAGTTCATCCTGGGCCTCCCTCCCCCTTGCTCACCACCTCCAAGCCCCTCTGACCCCCTCCAGTCTTTAGGACACAGCAAACCCATTCTCACCTCCAGGTCTTCCTCCATGCTGTGCCCCTTGCTGGGGTCTCCAGTCCCTCTCCTGGCTAACTCTTCCCACCATTCAGAACTCTTGTCCTTATATATTACTTATGCAGAGAAATCATCCCTGACGACATCACTCTTTCTGAAGAATATTCATTTAGAACTCCCCTGGCAGTCCGTTGGTTAAGACTCTGCACTTCCAATGCAGGGGGTACAGGTTTGATCCCTGGTCTGGGAACTTAAGATCCCACACACCATACAGTGAGACCAAACAATAAAATTGTTAAAAAAGAATATTCTCTTTTTCCTCTATCTCAACACACTACTTAACACAATCTATATTATATTTGTTTCCCTTGTTTTCCATCTCTCCAGTAGATACTCCACAGGGCAGACACTGGGTCATCACATAGCACGTGCTCAATAAAAGTTAACTGACCAAATAATAAAGTGGTTAAGAGTGCACTCTGCCAAGTGACACCTGCATGACCTTGGACAGGATCCTGCACCCTCTTTTGCTCAATGTCTTCAGGCATAAATTGGAAAGAAGAGTCTTGCCTCATAGAGTTGTCACAGGGAGTAAATGAGATGAGGTTAAGTGCAGTTCTTCACACAATAAATGCATTAAAAGCACAGTAAATAAATAAGTGCTCAAGAGATATGAGTAGTTTTCAACACATGTGTTGGATGAATAAGCAGCCCTATAAAGCACATGTTCAGAGACATGGAATCCAAGGCCCAGAAAGAGGGAACGACTTGTTCAAGGTCACATGGCTGACGAGTGTGGCAGCAGGTCCCCTCCCAGGTCCGTCAGTGGCAAGGCCAACAGTGTGTCAATTCTCAGGGTGTATGTGGGGCCATGGTGTGTAGACTGTGGTTGAATAGACCTGGAGCTCAGAGACCAGCAGGACCTGGGGAGAAACAGAATAAAGGAAAGACAGCCTTGGGAGAGGAAGAGCAGGGTCAGAACAGGAGGGACACCAAGGGTGTGATCACATAAAGACTTATCCCCAATTTACCTGAAGATAAGGGAACGTGGATCTCCATGTCCTGAGATTGGTGTGGGAGCCTGGAGCCACCAGCAGACTCTGCATGCTGGAATTGTGTCCTCTCTGACCCTAGGGATTCTCCTAACCCTGCCAAGGTAGAGGGCAGGGACTCAGGGGACAGAATGACTGCCCTCACCAGGCAGCCCCTCAGGATGCTGAGGTGCTGAGGCCAGGGGAGACAACGCATCAGCAGGTGGGCTGGGGTCCAGGCCCATCCTGGAAAAGGCCAGCTACTAGTTTCCATGGAGCCCGTCGCCATGGTAACCAAACCTCAGCGGCAGGACTCCAGCAGAGCCAGGAAAGACAAGCTCCTTTCTTGTCCATATCCCAGGAGCCTAAGGAGGAGGTGCGGAGGGAAGTGGGGACAATCAGGCTTTCTGAGCCAGGGTGGAGGTGGGGGCAGGGAGAAGTGGAGGTTGTCTTCCTGCTCAACGGGTCAGCCATAAACCACAGGAACGTGGCACCCTATTTCACGCCTCCGTGCCTTTGCTTACTATTACGTACCCTGGAATAATAAGCCCTCCCCTCACCTCTGTCTTCCCTGAGTGCTCCCTGCTGTCATCCGTGCCTGACTTTTTACCTGCTGACCCTTTCAGGCAGAAGCGGCCCTTCCCACCTCTGGCCACTCAAAGTCCTTCTTTCTCATACATTCCCAGCATGCCTGGCTCCCTCGAGAGCTTGGGGAGGGTGGGTGGTGGTTCAGAGCAAAGGCTCGGAAGTCACAGAGACCTGAGTTCGAATCCCAGTTCTGCCATTAAGAGGTGGGGTGACTCGTGGTAAGCCAGGTACCCCTCCGAGCCTCAACTTCCTCACTTGCCACTTTCCAGGTAGGTGATCTCGGGCGAGCTTCCAAACTGCTCAGAGTCTCGGTGTCTCCTGCGAGAGGAAGTGTCTCCTGCCCAAAGCCTGGGGCACAGTCAGCATGGCAGTTCTCACTTTGCCTCTCCCTCCTCTTGCAGGGGGACTTCCAGCTCCCACCAGACCTGGTTTTTCCCCCAGGCTCACACCCAGACTCCCACCCCTGTATTGACCCCCTCTTCCGCCAGGACTAGAGCCTGGCCTTGTCCATCTCTTGTAGGGCAGGGTCCTTGAGGCACCAAGCGTCCCTGGCACTCAGCACAGTTATGACATTTCCAGCCCAATACCTGTGAGCGAGCCTTGTGATCAAAGGCAGATCCCCTAGGGCATGCTGACAGCAGAGTCAGCCTTTGGGCTTCTTGTGTGTGTGAGGGTGTGTGTGTGTGTGTGAATGGCTGGTAGCAGATGTTCTAATATACACTCAGACACACACGTGTACCTACATTCTCACAAATCTTCATACATGCTCCACACAAACTCGACAAAGGAAGGACAAGGGCGTCCCTGGTCACATTGGTCTGTATCCCAGAGGTCACTCCATGACCCTATTTCTCCCCAGACTTCCCCCTGTGGAGCCCAGACCCCAAGGCTCTTTGTTTTTACAGAGCAGGTGAGGAGTGAAGCAATGATCCCGCCTAGCACTTCACCTGTATTAACCTTTGATCCTCACACGAACTCTATAATGGAGGAGTTACAGAATTCCCACTGTATAGATGAGAACATTGAGGCACAGAGCAGATAAGAAACACAGCTAGGAGGGTATCCCCGGCAGAATTTAAATTTGATTTGGGTGCAGAGCCCAAACTCTTGAGCATTTGCTACATCGTGTCTCCTCAGCCACACTGCACTGATCCCTGGGGTGGGAGGGGGCTCCAAAGTGAGAGCCCAGTCCCCCTCCCAGAGGACTGTGAGATCCATGCAAGTCACAGTCAGATGGAGCGCGGAATGTCAGCTCCATCCATTCATTCAACATGTTTACTCAGCCCCTGACATGTATGAGCCCTGCACGAGGCTCTTAGCTGCTCTGAAAAGTGCAAACAAACATCCTTGGTTGCACGGAGCAGTCATTTTAGTGGGGGAGACCCAATACACAAGGTAAATAAATAGCATGTTCAGAGGCAGTGCTAACGGGAAAAATAAAGCAGGGAAAGGGAATGATGAAGGGCTGAGGGGTGTGGGAGGCATTCTGATTCTAAAAAGGCAAGGTGATGCTTGTGTTAAGACCAGAAGTGAGGAAAGCCGTGCACTGCTCACGTGCATCTGGGGCAAGGACATTTCAGATTGCAGGAACGGCGGGTGCAAGAGCCTGGAGGCAGGAGCACGGCTGGGCAGCCCAGGATCAGCATGCCAGTGTGACTGGAGTAAACTGGGAGGAAGGGGAAGTTGGAGTACGTTTGGATGAGACTAGAGGGGCATTCCGACCATGTGGGGAATCAAGAGGAACCTGGCGTATGCTCAGGCGCGACGAGAAGCCGGAGCAGTGAGGTGGCTTGACAGACAGAGCCGCCTGGAGGAGGCATCTTCAGACCTACGGCCAAGTGGGCTTTCAAACGCCCAACCCAGATGTAACCCTGGGTCACTGGCAGCACAAAGCCAGCCCACCGTGGCCACTTGGTATCAGAGAACCAAGCGGAACATAGACCCTCTGCCGGCCCAGAGGGAGCAGGGCTGTGCTCAGCGCCTTTCCCCAGACAGCCTGTTATCAACACAGGGGTCAGGGAGGGGCAGAGAGAGACAGGGCATTACACTGACGCCCCTCTGCATCCCTCCTCCCCATCACAAGCAGTTTGCTTATAAAACAGCAGGAAATGAGTCTGGCCCAGGTGTCCCATGGTGGAGAACCTGGCCCAGGAGGGAAGGCCCTGATTATTCCTGTTCCCACCAGCCTGGTGGGCTGCCGTCTATGGGGTCACACAGAGTCGGACACGACCGAAGTGACTTAGCAGCAGCAGCAGCAGCACCAGCCATGCGCTCCCTCTGACAGAAAGAATAACCCGCAGGTCTGCAGAGAAACGTACATTCTGTCATGGGCTTCCCATTTGAAAGAGGGAAAAACTGAAGCAAAGAGAGAGGAAGGGATTGCCCGCAGCCTCAGAGATAAGTGACAGAGCTGAGATTTGAACCCAGATCAGCCTCACTCCACCCACCAGTGGCCCTTCCATTCCATACGCCCCAGCTGGTAGCTGGGTTACCATTTAGGGTTAGCATTTCAGCCAAGCCAGCACCACTGTCTATATTTGGAAGTTGTGTATGAAAACTTAGGACATGGAACACTTTTAGTATTAAAAATAGCAAGGCATGTGTATTTTACTGAATAAAAAATGTAAATAAAACAATAACAACAAATAGTAAGCGTAAAATGGTACCTTATTATCTATACTTGCCAATAAGCATGTGACCCATAGCAGTGGCGGCTGATATTTGCAAGCACTGACTATATGCTAGGACCATGCCAGGCCCTCTATGGGTTCCAGCTCCCAGGAGACCATCACCCTCGCATTCCAGCCTTTGAGTGTGCGGTGCTCAGCTATTTCTTGGGATAATTTTCAGGACCAGTGATCTCAAAGATCTTTGCCTTCTCTGTGCCCTACGACTGGGTCTTGAACAGGCCCTTTCCTAGCTAGGCTAACACTTGGGAAAACTCTGCCTTGGGGAGTCCTCATGCCGTCCCTTAATTCACTGTGAGGCCCTGGATACAAGTTCCTGGAGCCTCCAGCTCCTCATCAAGAAGGTAAAGGAGAGGTTATTGGTATCGAGTGGCTGTGAAGTCTAAACATGAGAACCCATATAAAGCCCCTGGGTGCTGAGCTGTGCTCAGTTGCTCGGTCACGTCTGATGCTTTGTGACCCCATCAACTGTAGCCTGCCATGCTCCTCTATCCATGGAACTGTCCAGGCAGGAATGCTGGGGAGGATTGCCATTTCCTACTCTAGGGGATCTACCTGGCCCAGGGACTGAACCTGTGTCTCCTGCATCTCCTGAATTGGCAAGTGAATTTTTTACCGCGGAGCCACCTGCGGAGCCCCTGGGAGGGCTTCCATAACAAAGCATATGGGAGTCCATAACAAAAGGTAGGGTGGTTACCAGTGGGTGGGAATTGGTCCCTATTCCTGCCAGACTGAAAATAACAGAATGCTGCTTACAGCAGTGGCTTTCAAAATCATATACTGCCTCTCCATCCTGAGGTTTTACTTCTCCAGTAGAGCTGGGGTGGGACCTGAGAATCTGCATTCTAACAAGCTCCCAGGTGGTGCTGGTGCTGCTGGTTCAGGGTCCAGATTTTGAGGACCACTGTTGTGGCTCTGACTTGGGCTGCTCATTGCCACTGACCTGGGAGGGCCCTTAGGCCTGGGATGCCCCACCTGAGATTCTGATATAATTGCTCACAGGTATAGCATTGGGAGTTTTGAAGCCCCTTCTACCACCCAAATGACTCTAAAATGCAGTCAAAATTGAGAACCACTGCCCAGGAGCAGAGGAAGGAGCTGAACAGATGCTGAGTGAGCCGCCTGTCACTCCCACCCAACTGCTAAAAGGGATCAGCCTTAGGGATCCAGAAGGGAACTACATCATTGCTAACAGTAATTAAAAAAAAAAAAACTAACATTTCTGGGCACTCTCACATGCCATGTTGTTGTAGTTTAGTCGTTAAGTTTTATCCAACTTTTTTGTGTCCCTCATGGACTGCAGCCTACAGGCTCCGCTGTCCATAGGATTTCCCAGGCAAGAATACTGGCGTGGGCTGCCATTTCCTTCTCCAGAAGATCTTCCCAGTTCAGGGGTTGAACTCACATCTCCTGCATTGGTAGGCAGATTCTTTACCACTGAGCCACCAGGGAAGCCCCACACATACCAGGCACTATCCTAAATATTTTACATCTAATAATTCACTGAATCCCCATAACAACCCCATGAGCCAGGTACTAGCATTATTTGAAATTTACATTTCCATCTAATTGATACACAAGGAAGTTGGGTCACTTGTTGAGGGTCAAACAGCCAGAAAGTGATGGAGAGGGATTTGAAACTCTCAGGCTCCTCACTCCTAACACTGGGCCACAGAGAATTAATTTTTGTGAAATAAAGATGTCTCTAGATGGGGAGGAAACCAATTTTGCGTCTACTTTATGCCCTGGAAGACTTTCAGGGACACTGGACCAAATGTGATGTGAGGCAGACTTGTAAATATCTGGCGTTGGCTTACCTTTCCCAAAGTACATTTGCAGGCTTTCTCATATTGCGATGGCAGCTCTCACTACCACCCTTTCCCCAACCCATACTCCAATCAAATAAATTAGTTTGCAATTTAATCCAGTTAAACCAACACTTATTAAGTGCCTTCCTGTGCCAGTAGCCAGGCTACAGCCTGGGGACACAGGTATGCTGAGACTCTGAGGCCCTGAGAAGAAGCAGTGTGTCCAAGGGCAATTTCAAAGCAGAGCCAGCAACTCCATCCACTGCTCTGGCCTTGAGGAGCTGAGCGAGGAGCAGGGAGAGGAATGTGGTGATAAGGCTCTGCAATAGTGGGCTTTCCTCCCTTGGAAATCCACAGGCCAGGGGTAAACAGGGCCTCTGAGGGCTTCAGGAGAAGGGACTCCATTTGGCAGCTCCCCTGGTTGGCAGAACCAGGGGAGAGGTGTGAACATCCAGGCTTAGGGCAAGAAGAAGCTGCTGCTCACACCTGGATTTTGACTCAGTATAGCTCCATCGGTCTCCATCAGAGACCATTGCATCGGTCTCCTGCAATACAGGAGACCCGGGTTCGATTCCTGGGTCAGGAGTTCCCCTGGAGAAGGAAATGGCAACCCACTCCAGTAGTCCTACCTGGAAAATCCCATGGACAGAGGAGCCTGGCGGGCTACAGTCCATGGGGTCGCAAGAGCCAGACATGTCTCAAGAGTGGGACTCAACTTAGCGACTAAACCGCCGCTGCCACCACCTTCCCAGCCTCGCTAGGTGTCTTTCCTACTAAAGAGGACAGCTGCTCCAGGCGACATGGAAGGCCCTACCAGGGGTCTAACTTTCCAGCAAGACCCTCATCTTTTATCTCCAGGTGAGATCATACACGCAATCCCAGGATCTTTGTTCATAATGTTAATTCGTAAATACCTATGGTAATCAACCACCATCTTTGTTACCCTCTTTGGGGCACATCTTCATCTTTTTAAAACCATATCCAGAAGCCTCAAAAAGAGAAGTAGTCCAAGCCTCTCTTCATCTCTGAGAGGCTCTGCAATAGTGGGCTTTCCTCCCTTGGAAATCCACAGGCCAGGGGTACACAGGGCCTCTGAGGGCTTCAGGAGAAGGGACAGACTGAGGGACAATCGCCCAGAGAGGAAGAGTGACTTGCCTAAGGTCATGCAGCAAGCCAGTGTCAGAGTCCAGACCAGAACTCAGGCCTCTTGACCCCTAGCCAGATCTCTCCAAGTTCTAAAGGTCACCCTTACCTGACAATCCTGCTCTTACGTGTCCCAGTCCTCAAGTGGCCTCAGCAGCCACCATTATGCTGGTCACCCTCGCCCAGACCTCTCCACAGACGGCCCCACCTGGACATCCCCCAGGCACCTCAGGCTCCGTGGCTCCAGCTCTACGTTAACCACCTTTCCCTTGAAATCGTTCCCCACCTGTGACCCTCTCCTCCCATCCTCAGCCACTCAAGACAGAAGCATGGGTGTTACCCTGGGCACCTCCCTCTCCATCACCCTCACAGCCTCTAACGAGCCAGCAAGGCCCGTCCATGCTGCCTGTCTCCTCCGTCTCTTGAACTGACCCAATTTTCCCATTCCCTTCACTGCCACACGAACTCCCGTCTCTTCCTTTCGCCCCTCATCTATCAGAACAGTCTCTCCCCCTCCAGTTTGTGCTTTCCTTCAACAAAAGCTGGAGCGCCTACTGTGGGCTGGCGCTGTCGTCTGTGCTGGGGACTCGGGGACAGACGAGATCCCAGCTGCCAGTGAGACTGTAGGGAACCTAACTCTGACCACGCCTCTCCCTGACCCAGATCCTTTGCGTGGCTCCCCATCAGCCCTGGGGGTCAAGTGCAAACACCCCATCCAGGTATTCACATTCCTGGACCCTCTACCCGCCACAGAACCATCCAGACTGATCTCCTGCTCTTCTGCCCCACCCAAGGCGATCCAAACAAACTAGCATCCATTCTCCCAAACACATCGGCTCAAAAGATACCTCCTCCAGGAAGCTGCCTTGCCTGAGCCCTCACACCTGTCAGAATGAGTTTTCCCCTCCTCTGGAATCCCAGCAAAACCCAAGCTGTGTATACATACATATATATCTGCCTCCCAGACCCCTGGAACCCAGGGGACCAAGCCAATGCTGGCACAGAGCCTGGCACCAAGAGGCACCCATAGGTTGTGTGGACTACATGGACTAACACGTAAAAGGGTAGAAAAGTCCAACTGTCTTTTTCATTCATTCATTCCAGTGCCTACACACTTGTTTTCTGGAAGCTCCTCCAGTTGTTTAACCTAGTTATTTAACCTCCAGTTGTTAAACCTAGTTTAACCTTCAGTTGTTTAACCTAAATCCCTCTGCTGTAATTACTGAAGTTTATGCCTGTTTCTCTAAGTCTACCCTCTGGGCCCCTCCTTGCTCCATAGCACAGAGCGTTCAGCCTTCCGCTTGACTGGGTGACTAGTCAGCAAAGAACAAAAATCAGTGAAGTACATCAAAGAAAGGCTGGCCTGTGGCCTCACCAGCGTCTCAAGACCTGGGCCGGGGCACAGAGCTTTCCAACAGCCTCGGGAAGAATGTTCCTCTGAGACCCGCGAGGCAGGCCTTGCGGTTTGAAGCAGTGAGTCACCTTCTGGCTGCAAGTCAAGGAGCTCTCACTGAGCCCTTGTTTGGAGAAGGCACCCGCCAGCAAGACCGGAGGGAGAGACGGCTGGGGAAGCAGAGATGCCAGGAGACAGGGAAATGTGCTCAGAGTCAGGGACCCCAGGGCAGAGATAGAGGGTGAAGAAGGAGCCACCCAGCCCTAAGGGAGACAGACAGACAGACAGAAGGACCCAGACAACCTGAGACAGGAACGACGCGCAGAGAAAGAGCAGAAATTCAGGCTCAGGGCAAAGGGAGAGGAAGAGTGAGCAAAGGCACAGCCAGGCAAGGAGTAGAAGGCCTAATCGGGCGACTGAAGCTGAGAGGTCCCAGGGCTCCCCGCGCGCTCTTTCCTCCCCATCTCATCTCCCACCCGCAGCCCGGCCCGGACGAGCACGAGAGCGGAGCCAATGAGCTGCAAGACCTGGGCATTACGTCACCAGAACTAGCTGCCATTGGTTGGCCCAGCCACCGGGGCTGGCTGTTGCTATGACAGCGCAGACTGGCGCTGGGCAGGAATTCTAGGCTGAGGCTCCGGGTGGGAGAGCCCAATTTCTCAGCTCTTTCGAGTCTGTGGCGGGGCGTAGGACTCCCTCATCTCTCCCCCACTCCCCCCTCTAAACCCTAAGGACCTAAACTCCAGAGGCTCTCATTTACACACACACCCCGTTGTCGCCTGGCCTCCAGTCGGGGAATTGAGGCATTCATCCTGCAAATAGCGGTGAGCACCATCGCCGGCCAGGTGCCGCCTGGGTTCTGCAGATACAGAGATAAGCACACCTCCATCCATCCCTTACGGAGCCCCCAGTCTGAGCAAGACAGCGGTTCAGCTGAAAATCACAAGACAGTGTGCTGAGGTCTAAAAGGATGGTGAGCCCTCAACCTAGCAGGCTAGGAAGGCTTCCAGAAGAAAGAGATGCCAAGGTGCGACCTGAAGGAGGAAGGGCGGGGAAGGGAATTCCAAGCAGAGGAAACAGCTTGTACAAAGACTGGGAGGCAAGAGAAAGCAAGGAACACTTGGGGTCCTACAGCAAGAAATTAGATGGTTAGGAGAGGGGGATGATTGAAAAGGAAGGTAAACAGAGGGCTTGCAAGTCATGCTAAGGAATCTTGGACCATATTCCCAACAGGGTTTGGAGAGGAGAAAGTGAAAGTGAAGTCGCTCAGTTGTGTCTGACTCTTCGAGACCCCATGGACTGTAGCCTACCAGACTCCTCCTTCCATGGGATTCTCAGGCAAGAGTACTGGAGTGGGTTGCCATTTCCTTCTACAGGGGATCTTCCCAACTCAGGGATCGAACCCAGGTTTCCGGCATTCCAGGCAGATGCTTTAACCTCTGAGCCACCAGGGAACCCCACTGGAGAGGAGAGATTAGGTTAAGTTGCACCGTAGGAAGATCTTCACGCTTGCTGCTGTGTGGAGGATGGGCTGGAGGGGGATATTGCAAGGACCTGGGGGATGACTAGGACTCCTGAGTGGAGATTGGGAGAACCAAATTCAGGAGGGAATGTAAAGGAGGTGGCACCACAGGTCCAGTAACTGAATGGATGTCACCACTGCACCTAGGAAGTTGGGAGGGCTCTCCTGCCTTCCAGTAAGACCATCATTCCCCCTTCCATACAACACTGATATTCTGCCTTCCAGCAAGACCATCACTCCCCCTTCCATACAACACTGATATTCTGCCTTCCAGCAAGACCATCGCTCCCCCTTCCACACAACACTATATCTTGTGTATGCAACTTTTTGAGCCATGCTGCACTGAGAAGAAGTCTGTGTTTCCATGTCTGCCCCACCATACGCACATCTCAGGACTATTGTTCACCTCTGTACTCCCAGCACTGGGCACAGAGCTTCATCCCAAGCACAAGTTCATAACACTGATCCAAACCCCCATCATCCCCCAACCCACGACCTGACCCTGACCACAGCCCCCAGCCCCCATCCATCCTCCCCACCTTCCATGTACTTCTTTCTTAACTTAGAGTCAAGCTATAGCCACCAACTACAAGTGCCCTCCCCTATCATGTCTCTCCCTCCTCTCAGCCCCCAGCACAAGAGAAAAGTCTCCTCTCTCTTAGGTCCAGATTTTCAAAGACTGATGGGGCCTATTTTCTGGTTAGCAGGGTCATTATAGTACAATCATAGGGTTGTTATTGAGAATTAAATAAGGTTTGTTGCCTGGCACATAGTAACTATCCAATCAATCAGGTAGTGATGACATTATTATTACGGAGCGTTACAGGAGGATGGAAAGGCTAGGACTCTAATATGCCTCAGCTCTGCACTGGGATATGGGTGTTTGCTTAGCTCATCATGAAGAGATGTTTTGACTCCTTGTGTGTCTCACGTACTTGCTGTACACTCTCTTGGGGAAAACACAAGACAAAGTATGATGGTGAGACAAGAATCGTGGATTTTTGTCATGATGCCACGTTAATACCATCGGGTCTCACCTACATCCCTAAAAACATGATTACAGATGATCTCTTCCAAGTAAGACAGGCTAGCAGCTTCTTAAGTGTCAAGAGAATCAATCCATACCTTACAATCAATGACTCTTCCAGGATGCCGGGCTGGCAGTGTCTTTAGCTAAAATCCTCTTGTTCAACCTTTGTGGGATTTTGTTGTGGCTGTTGCTTTGGTTTGGTTTTGGTTTTGGCAGGCCATTCTGCTTACAGGATCTTAGTTCCACAACCAGGGATTGAATCTCCTGAATATGGTTCTCCCCATCTCCACTCAGAAGTCCTAGCCATCCCATTGGTCCTTGCAATAGCCCCCTCCAGCCCATCCCCCACACAGCAGCAAGAGGTTCAGTCCTCGACAGGGAAAACGTGGAGTCCTAACCACTGGAACGCCAAGGAATTCCCAACCTTTGGTTTTAGATATGCGAAAATTGAGGGCTAGGGAAGAGAAGTGATTGCCTGGAGTTGTACAGTTGAATTGTGTGGCAGAATTGGGAGATTTTGTAGGTGCCCCAACTTCTAATCCAGTGCATTTTTCCAACTCTTTTCTGACTTGCGGTTGAATGGTGGTTAGAACTTTCTCCAGCCCAGGGCACATCTGGGGTCTTCACATACGTTACTACTTTAGACATTAATGACACTCCTGCAAGGGGGATATGATTAGTCTCATTTGAAAGTCTCACTCAGAGAGATCAAGTGACTCACCCAAGACTACACAACCTTACTGAATCGAACCCAGGTCTGTCAGATTCCAAAGCCCACAGTCTTGGCACTACAGTATGTTGACTCTAGGACCACTCGAGAGGGTTTGTTTGGGACTTGTGGGCATCAGATAGAGTTGCCAACATAATCACTGAAAGAAGAAGAGGTGAACCCCTCTATGTGATAAAAGTAAGAGGCCCTAGAACCTTTTACATGTTTGTGTCTCATATACCCATCCTGTTTTGCGGAAGCACTCCTTAAAATAGTCATATGGCTCATGAAGTTACATCCCAGCCTGAGGATCTAGCAGGGGCCTACCTGAGAGGCTGATCAAAGACGNAGTTCCCCTGGAGAAGGAAATGGCAACCCACTCCAGTAGTCCTGCCTGGAAAATCCCATGGACAGAGGAGCCTGGCGGGCTACAGTCCATGGGGTCGCAAGAGCCAGACATGTCTCAAGAGTGGGACTCAACTTAGCGACTAAACCGCCGCTGCCACCACCTTCCCAGCCTCGCTAGGTGTCTTTCCTACTAAAGAGGACAGCTGCTCCAGGCGACGTGGAAGGCCCTACCAGGGGTCTAACTTTCCAGCAAGACCCTCATCTTTTGTCTCCAGGTGAGATCATACACGCAATCCCAGGGTCTTTGTCTGTTCATAATGTTAATTCGTAAATAACTATGGTAATCAACCACCATCTTTGTTACCCTCTTTGGGGCACATCTTCATCTTTTTAAAACCATATCCAGAAGCCTCAAAAAGAGAAGTAGTCCAAGCCTCTCTTCATCTCTGAGAGGCTCTGCAATAGTGGGCTTTCCTCCCTTGGAAATCCACAGGCCAGGGGTACACAGGGCCTCTGAGGGCTTCAGGAGAAGGGACAGACTGAGGGACAATCGCCCAGAGAGGAAGAGTGACTTGCCTAAGGTCATGCAGCAAGCCAGTGTCAGAGTCCAGACCAGAACTCAGGCCTCTTGACCCCTAGCCAGATCTCTCCAAGTTCTAAAGGTCACCCTTACCTGACAATCCTGCTCTTACCTGTCCCAGTCCTCAAGTGGCCTCAGCAGCCACCATTATGCTGGTCACCCTCGCCCAGACCTCTCCACAGACGGCCCCACCTGGACATCCCCCAGGCACCTCAGGCTCCGTGGCTCCAGCTCTACGTTAACCACCTTTCCCTTGAAATCGTTCCCCACCTGTGACCCTCTCCTCCCATCCTCAGCCACTCAAGACAGAAGCATGGGTGTTACCCTGGGCACCTCCCTCTCCATCACCCTCACAGCCTCTAACGAGCCAGCAAGGCCCGTCCATGCTGCCTGTCTCCTCCGTCTCTTGAACTGACCCAATTTTCCCATTCCCTTCACTGCCACACGAACTCCCGTCTCTTCCTTTCGCCCCTCATCTATCAGAACAGTCTCTCCCCCTCCAGTTTGTGCTTTCCTTCAACAAAAGCTGGAGCGCCTACTGTGGGCTGGCGCTGTCGTCTGTGCTGGGGACTCGGGGACAGACGAGATCCCAGCTGCCAGTGAGACTGTAGGGAACCTAACTCTGACCACGCCTCTCCCTGACCCAGATCCTTTGCGTGGCTCCCCATCAGCCCTGGGGGTCAAGTGCAAACACCCCATCCAGGTATTCACATTCCTGGACCCTCTACCCGCCACAGAACCATCCAGACTGATCTCCTGCTCTTCTGCCCCACCCAAGGCGATCCAAACAAACTAGCATCCATTCTCCCAAACACATCGGCTCAAAAGATACCTCCTCCAGGAAGCTGCCTTGCCTGAGCCCTCACACCTGTCAGAATGAGTTTTCCCCTCCTCTGGAATCCCAGCAAAACCCAAGGTGTGTATACATACATATATATCTGCCTCCCAGACCCCTGGAACCCAGGGGACCAAGCCAATGCTGGCACAGAGCCTGGCACCAAGAGGCACCCATAGGTTGTGTGGACTACATGGACTAACACGTAAAAGGGTAGAAAAGTCCAACTGTCTTTTTCATTCATTCATTCCAGTGCCTACACACTTGTTTTCTGGAAGCTCCTCCAGTTGTTTAACCTAGTTATTTAACCTCCAGTTGTTAAACCTAGTTTAACCTTCAGTTGTTTAACCTAAATCCCTCTGCTGTAATTACTGAAGTTTATGCCTGTTTCTCTAAGTCTACCCTCTGGGCCCCTCCTTGCTCCATAGCACAGAGCGTTCAGCCTTCCGCTTGACTGGGTGACTAGTCAGCAAAGAACAAAAATCAGTGAAGTACATCAAAGAAAGGCTGGCCTGTGGCCTCACCAGCGTCTCAAGACCTGGGCCGGGGCACAGAGCTTTCCAACAGCCTCGGGAAGAATGTTCCTCTGAGACCCGCGAGGCAGGCCTTGCGGTTTGAAGCAGTGAGTCACCTTCTGGCTGCAAGTCAAGGAGCTCTCACTGAGCCCTTGTTTGGAGAAGGCACCCGCCAGCAAGACCGGAGGGAGAGACGGCTGGGGAAGCAGAGATGCCAGGAGACAGGGAAATGTGCTCAGAGTCAGGGACCCCAGGGCAGAGATAGAGGGTGAAGAAGGAGCCACCCAGCCCTAAGGGAGACAGACAGACAGACAGAAGGACCCAGACAACCTGAGACAGGAACGACGCGCAGAGAAAGAGCAGAAATTCAGGCTCAGGGCAAAGGGAGAGGAAGAGTGAGCAAAGGCACAGCCAGGCAAGGAGTAGAAGGCCTAATCGGGCGACTGAAGCTGAGAGGTCCCAGGGCTCCCCGCGCGCTCTTTCCTCCCCATCTCATCTCCCACCCGCAGCCCGGCCCGGACGAGCACGAGAGCGGAGCCAATGAGCTGCAAGACCTGGGCATTACGTCACCAGAACTAGCTGCCATTGGTTGGCCCAGCCACCGGGGCTGGCTGTTGCTATGACAGCGCAGACTGGCGCTGGGCAGGAATTCTAGGCTGAGGCTCCGGGTGGGAGAGCCCAATTTCTCAGCTCTTTCGAGTCTGTGGCGGGGCGTAGGACTCCCTCATCTCTCCCCCACTCCCCCCTCTAAACCCTAAGGACCTAAACTCCAGAGGCTCTCATTTACACACACACCCCGTTGTCGCCTGGCCTCCAGTCGGGGAATTGAGGCATTCATCCTGCAAATAGCGGTGAGCACCATCGCCGGCCAGGTGCCGCCTGGGTTCTGCAGATACAGAGATAAGCACACCTCCATCCATCCCTTACGGAGCCCCCAGTCTGAGCAAGACAGCGGTTCAGCTGAAAATCACAAGACAGTGTGCTGAGGTCTAAAAGGATGGTGAGCCCTCAACCTAGCAGGCTAGGAAGGCTTCCAGAAGAAAGAGATGCCAAGGTGCGACCTGAAGGAGGAAGGGCGGGGAAGGGAATTCCAAGCAGAGGAAACAGCCTGTACAAAGACTGGGAGGCAAGAGAAAGCAAGGAACACTTGGGGTCCTACAGCAAGAAATTAGATGGTTAGGAGAGGGGGATGATTGAAAAGGAAGGTAAACAGAGGGCTTGCAAGTCATGCTAAGGAATCTTGGACCATATTCCCAACAGGGTTTGGAGAGGAGAAAGTGAAAGTGAAGTCGCTCAGTTGTGTCTGACTCTTCGAGACCCCATGGACTGTAGCCTACCAGACTCCTCCTTCCATGGGATTCTCAGGCAAGAGTACTGGAGTGGGTTGCCATTTCCTTCTACAGGGGATCTTCCCAACTCAGGGATCGAACCCAGGTTTCCGGCATTCCAGGCAGATGCTTTAACCTCTGAGCCACCAGGGAACCCCACTGGAGAGGAGAGATTAGGTTAAGTTGCACCGTAGGAAGATCTTCACGCTTGCTGCTGTGTGGAGGATGGGCTGGAGGGGGATATTGCAAGGACCTGGGGGATGACTAGGACTCCTGAGTGGAGATTGGGAGAACCAAATTCAGGAGGGAATGTAAAGGAGGTGGCACCACAGGTCCAGTAACTGAATGGATGTCACCACTGCACCTAGGAAGTTGGGAGGGCTCTCCTGCCTTCCAGTAAGACCATCATTCCCCCTTCCATACAACACTGATATTCTGCCTTCCAGCAAGACCATCACTCCCCCTTCCATACAACACTGATATTCTGCCTTCCAGCAAGACCATCGCTCCCCCTTCCACACAACACTATATCTTGTGTATGCAACTTTTTGAGCCATGCTGCACTGAGAAGAAGTCTGTGTTTCCATGTCTGCCCCACCATACGCACATCTCAGGACTATTGTTCACCTCTGTACTCCCAGCACTGGGCACAGAGCTTCATCCCAAGCACAAGTTCATAACACTGATCCAAACCCCCATCATCCCCCAACCCACGACCTGACCCTGACCACAGCCCCCAGCCCCCATCCATCCTCCCCACCTTCCATGTACTTCTTTCTTAACTTAGAGTCAAGCTATAGCCACCAACTACAAGTGCCCTCCCCTATCATGTCTCTCCCTCCTCTCAGCCCCCAGCACAAGAGAAAAGTCTCCTCTCTCTTAGGTCCAGATTTTCAAAGACTGATGGGGCCTATTTTCTGGTTAGCAGGGTCATTATAGTACAATCATAGGGTTGTTATTGAGAATTAAATAAGGTTTGTTGCCTGGCACATAGTAACTATCCAATCAATCAGGTAGTGATGACATTATTATTACGGAGCGTTACAGGAGGATGGAAAGGCTAGGACTCTAATATGCCTCAGCTCTGCACTGGGATATGGGTGTTTGCTTAGCTCATCATGAAGAGATGTTTTGACTCCTTGTGTGTCTCACGTACTTGCTGTACACTCTCTTGGGGAAAACACAAGACAAAGTATGATGGTGAGACAAGAATCGTGGATTTTTGTCATGATGCCACGTTAATACCATCGGGTCTCACCTACATCCCTAAAAACATGATTACAGATGATCTCTTCCAAGTAAGACAGGCTAGCAGCTTCTTAAGTGTCAAGAGAATCAATCCATACCTTACAATCAATGACTCTTCCAGGATGCCGGGCTGGCAGTGTCTTTAGCTAAAATCCTCTTGTTCAACCTTTGTGGGATTTTGTTGTGGCTGTTGCTTTGGTTTGGTTTTGGTTTTGGCAGGCCATTCTGCTTACAGGATCTTAGTTCCACAACCAGGGATTGAATCTCCTAAATATGGTTCTCCCCATCTCCACTCAGAAGTCCTAGCCATCCCATTGGTCCTTGCAATAGCCCCCTCCAGCCCATCCCCCACACAGCAGCAAGAGGTTCAGTCCTCGACAGGGAAAACGTGGAGTCCTAACCACTGGAACGCCAAGGAATTCCCAACCTTTGGTTTTAGATATGCGGAAATTGAGGGCTAGGGAAGAGAAGTGATTGCCTGGAGTTGTACAGTTGAATTGTGTGGCAGAATTGGGAGATTTTGTAGGTGCCCCAACTTCTAATCCAGTGCATTTTTCCAACTCTTTTCTGACTTGCGGTTGAATGGTGGTTAGAACTTTCTCCAGCCCAGGGCACATCTGGGGTCTTCACATACGTTACTACTTTAGACATTAATGACACTCCTGCAAGGGGGATATGATTAGTCTCATTTGAAAGTCTCACTCAGAGAGATCAAGTGACTCACCCAAGACTACACAACCTTACTGAATCGAACCCAGGTCTGTCAGATTCCAAAGCCCACAGTCTTGGCACTACAGTATGTTGACTCTAGGACCACTCGAGAGGGTTTGTTTGGGACTTGTGGGCATCAGATAGAGTTGCCAACATAATCACTGAAAGAAGAAGAGGTGAACCCCTCTATGTGATAAAAGTAAGAGGCCCTAGAACCTTTTACATGTTTGTGTCTCATATACCCATCCTGTTTTGCGGAAGCACTCCTTAAAATAGTCATATGGCTCATGAAGTTACATCCCAGCCTGAGGATCTAGCAGGGGCCTACCTGAGAGGCTGATCAAAGACGTGAGCACATTTACATAGCTGAATGAGAGAAGGCTGCCACGCAGGGCCACACAGAGGTTTGCAGCTGGGGAAAAGGTACCAGCAAGCTGGAAGGTAGAAGGCAAGCAGGGTGGGGTTAGTAGGTCCTGGAATTCCATTAATTGAGTATTTTGAATTGTTCTTATGGCCCAAGGGGAAAAGCGGTCATCCCTCAATGCCAGGCTTCAGAGTCCCTTTTAGTTGGAAGTGTTTTCATAATCCAGGAGCATTGGAACCTGGTAACAGAAATGACTGGGATGAAGGCTTAGCAAAGTGCTCATAAAGAAGAATTGAGAGTTTTTATCCAGGATGTCAACACTGAGTCAAGACAGCACTTATGAAATGGTATATCATTGGGATGACAGCTAGGAGCAGTGGGCACGGATGGGGTCTGTTTTAGAAGCACAGTTGACAGGACTTATTGGTAGATACTCTGCACGTGGACTTGAGGAAAAGAGAGGAATCTTAAATGACCATGACCTTTCAGAAGCAGAGAGCCTGGTTTTCAAGAACAGCTCTCCCACTGAAAACAAACAAAGATGCTTGATAAAAATTTAAAAGCCTCTCCAAAGCAATGATAAACTTGTGAGATCATAAGAAATGAGCAGGGCAAGTTGGAGGAAATATAAAAACTCAGAGAAGAAAGTGGTCACAGAAGCCACTTTTGCCCTGAGGACACTGACCAAGAATAATACAGAGCAGATACAAATAAACAACGTCAAAAATAAAAGAGGGCGGGCCATTCAGGGAGGATGTGACAGACATCAGAAAGAAGAGGACGTGGTGAAAATGTTCCTGCCCAGGAAGTCTGACGTTCTAGGTGAGATGGACAAATCCCTAGAAAAATAGAGCTTCCCCATACAGGCTCAAAAAAAAAAAAGTTACAACCACTTTGGAAAAGACTTTGGCTTTTTTGGGAAAGCCAAAAATAGATACACCCTGTGGCCAGCAATAATAGTTCTAGGTACATACCTTAACCAAATTCATGCATTTATGTATCATAAAAACGTATAAGAGTGTTTTTAGAAGCACAGAAGCACGTTCATACCAGCTAAAAATTGAAAACGACCCAAAGATCCATCAAGAGTAAAATGTGGCATATACATTTTAGTGGGATAATATGCGCCAATAAAGATGCATAAACCACAGTTACACACAACGACAGGAAGAGTATTGGAAACATAAGTCTGAAAGGAAGAAAGAAGACGTGGGAAAATGCACTCAGGGTGACTCCATCAATATAAAGTTCAAATATAGGAAAAACTAAATTATAATATAAATACATATATTTTCTTCTTAGTGTTTACAAGAAACTTTTGAGTGCTGGCAGTGCTATTTCTTGGCCAAGATGAAAATTTCTTGGGTGTTTATTCGTTAAATTAGTTTTTTGGGGAGGGTTTTTTTTTTTTTTTTTTTTGCATACTTTCCACTCAAAAGAATGTGGCTAGGCACCTGGATGAATAATGGTGCCAATGTCAGATCTGGAAAGTTTCAGGAGAAGGGATGAAGTGAGAAGATGGAAAATCCATTTTTGCCATATAAAGGTTAACGTATCCATTGGACATTCAAGAGGTGATCTTGAGTGTGCAATTGATTATAGGATTTCAGAAGAGACCCAACTCTCCATTTTGACTGAATGGAAGAAGATATTTATAATAGACATATCTAACAAAGAACTCACATCCAGACTCATAAAGAACTTCAACAAATGAAGGAAAAGATAGACCACCTTCTAGAAAAGTGGGCAAGACTTGAGCACACTTAAGTATTAATGTAAGAAATTACACAATGGGTAGTTTTATGGGAATAGAGTGAAATGCAGTGGCATGGAATCCCCCTTGTTGATCTGAGAGACTGTCACTTCCAGGAAAGGACCTAAGATGCAAGAAATTGAAACCTGTATTTTTGGTTAAGTTCCAGTCCAAAGGCAAGAGTTCAGAAAGTCCTGAAGACATGGCCAACAGAACTTTCACTCAAGAAGGAGGCCAACCCAGCTGATACCTGAAACGTCCACCATGCTTGGACCTCTACTGGCCTTGAGCATTTCTTACTGGTGTCCCATGGCCCAAACTTCAAGATTTAACCAAATAAAGTCACCCCACCCATGTCATGGACCTGGGTCTTCTACCAAGTAACCTTAGCTTTAATGCAAAATAATAATGTAGTTAATCTTAACTGGGGTGAGAAATTAAGTTAACTCACATGTTTCTTTTTAACATAGTAAGGCAATAAAGAAATGAATCATAGTATCAGTACTTTTATAAAGCTGTGTTTACAGTTGTAGTGAATTTTATAATCACTGTTTTGTTTTATGGATGTTCTACTTGGGTTTTTTTATGGTGTATGAAATGAATTCTGAGCAACTAATTTTATGTCTGATTAGATTTACAGAAATTGTGTAAGTGCTTAGGAATAATTTGTTCGTTATATTTGAAAGTCTCCCTTGTCAGGTGTTTGAAGTGTTTGAATCAGATAAATTGAATTTGTAATTGTAGTTTGGAATATCTAAAGGAATTTGCTTAATTAAATGTGTAAATGGTGTTAAAAGTCTATGGGAATTTAGTCTATCAAATGTATGAGTTAATTGAATATGAATCAATGAACAAGTAAATGTGATCTTGCTTTTATACAAAAATTACTAAGTTCATAAGTAAAATATCAAGATCTGTAAGTTGAAAGAGAAAGTTAAAGAAAGGGCTAGGTTTTAGGATCTATAACTTTAATAAATTGAATTGTGATAGGAACGTAAGTGATTGTAATTCTGTCACACTAGCTGAATCCTAACATCTGAATGGCTTACCAAAAAAAATAGAAAATTTGTGGTAATTAATACACGTGTGCTCCTCATTGCCAGAGCATTTGCACTGTACACAGGTCCAGGTGGGAAAATGCAGTGTACACTGCAGATGAGTCTCCGCTCTTCTCTCACAGGGATCAGCATTTTGCCTGATTCTTTTCCATACATTTTCCTTGTTTCTGCCAGACACCTGGGGGCACTCCCAGCCCAAGTCCCATTCAGACAGCCCCAAGCATCTTAACCTATCCCTGAACTGGTTATTTACAGAAGGAAAGGGCAACCCATTCCAGTATTCTGCCTGGAGAATCCCCACGGACAGAGGATCCTGGCAGGCTACAGTCCATAGGGTCGCAAAGAGTCAGACACGACTGCAGCTAAGCACAGCACATGTTCATTGTGGCCCCGAAGGAAAACCACAGCCCACACTGTGTATATCAGCCTACACTGTGTATATCACTGTGTATACACAACAGATGTGTATAAGAGACTACTCCAGTATTCTGCCTGGAGAATCCCCACGGACAGAGGATCCTGGCAGGCTACAGTCCATAGGGTCGCAGAGAGTCAGACACGACTGCAGCTAAGCACAGCACATGTTCATTGTGGCACCGAAGGAAAACCACAGCTACACTGTGTATATCACTGTGTATACGCAACCCTACTCCCCATTTGTTCACACACGGTTAAATAATTGGGTAATATTTTAACGATAAAAAGTAGGAAATAACTTCTTATTGATTTCAATTTTTTAATGCTTTATTTGAGGAAGACATCCTTGAAAGATTATTATCTAGGTGTTTAACAGTGTTTCTGAAATATTTGGGTTAATTTATTGGCAATTGGATGAGCTGTGAAACTGTCTAGTCTTCAAAGTGTCACTTTCTTACACATCTTCAGGGTCAGAGTCCATCTGTGTGACGAGAAATGCTGTACTTCCCTTCTGGGCAGAGAGTCCTTCTCGAAGAGAGGAGGCAGCCTTCACATCTCTCTCGTCACTGGAACGCCTTAGTTTTCCATTTGTTTTTCATCTTTGCACACACACATGCCTGGGGAATCTCTAGGGAGGAGGGCTGGTGTGCCAGGAGGCATTTTCCATCCCTGGGTCCTTGGCCGAGTCGCCATATTTATACCAAAAGGACCTCACCTACTGCTCCAACGAGATGTTGATGGATGTCATTACAGACACTGAGAAATGATTCAGCTCTTCCTACACAAAGGACAGGCCTTGGGGCAGCTTTCTGAAGGTCAAGGTTCAGTTCCTAGAATGCTAATATGTGTCCGAGCTAGTGTGAGCATGAGTTGTCATCATCTCTTTTAACCCTTGAGTTTTACAGTGTTGGACCTTGAGGGTCAGAGGAGGAAGTGAGCTTTCCCAGGGCACCGCATTAAGGAGAGTGAGCCCCCAGACAGGCCAGCGCTTGCTCTTCCTCACTGCCTGTGTTTCTTCGTACATTGATTAGATTTCTGTCTCCTGGTGCCATGCTGAGGAGCTTCACACACAGGCTGGGCTGTATGGTTGCCATTTGTCAAATGAGAAAACTGAATACAGACTCAGTAAGCAACTTGCCCAAGGATCCCAACCTGGTTCTGGCAATACCAAAGCCCCTCTTTGTTCCGATATCCGGATCTGAGCGTGCATGCTCGGTCACTTCAGTCCCGTCCAACTCTTTGAGACCCTACAGACTAAACCCCGCCAGGCTTCTCTGTCCATGGGATGCTCCAGGCAAGAATACTGGAGTGGGTTGCCATGCCCTCCTCCAGGGGATCTTCCTGACCCAGGGATCAAACCTGCGTCTCCTACATCCTCTGCATCGGAGGCGAATTCTTTATCCACTGAGCCACCGGGGAAGCCCCTATCCAGATCTACTCATAACTATGGGCACGTGGGCAGATTACCAGAAGGGACCAACATAATGATGAGTGGAGAAAGGCTCGACACTCCAGCTGACAAAAGAGGCTCTGAGGTCCTTTATATACGAGGGTCAATGCAGGGAACTTGGTGTTAGACTTTTCTCCACGGTAGTAAAATGACTCAGTGAGCTTTCATGCTGCCCTTGAGGGTGGAGAACTGATTCTTCCAGGAAGTATGAACCATTTCCAAGTTGATTTATGAGGCCATGATGCTGGTGAGCTTTACCATCCTCTATCTGGGAGCTATAACCGTGGACAGTAGGTATGATGGGGTCTCCGTGTGAATGTGGGGATGCTGAAATATTATGTAGCCTGAATGCCAGCCTCTTCTGCCTCTGAGGAGACGCCACTCTCTACCCTGAACTGAGAGACAATCATCCATATTGAACGTTTTCCTTGTCTACTGCTGGAAAAGTCTGCAACTGCAAACTGGGGGCAACTGTTCCAGACTCAAGAAAACTCTGGAAAACTTGATTCCTAGGCCTGAGAAAACTTCTGTCCATGGCTCTGGAAAAACCCTCCATCCTTGGGTCTGGGAAGCATTGCTTCTTGGGCACAGAAATGTACCTCAGTACAGACTCTGAAAAACGTTGGTCCTGACCTTGGGAATCACTGCATTGCTGGCTCTGGAAAGCATACCATCCTAAGCGGTACAGAATACTCCCTTCATGACTGAAAACTACTCTGCCTAGGGCTCTAGAAAACACAGTATCCAAAAATCTAGAAAAACGTTCATCACAAGATCTGGAGAGCTTCCCACTCTAAGTCTGGAGGTCTGAGCAGGATGCTGGTAACCTTAGCAATGGGCTCTTGGTGGGAGAGGGGAGCTACTGATGGGTAGTGTTTGCTGATTTTCGTGGCAATTGGAATACTCCCATCATGGCTCATTTCGAATTAGCAGTTTGACATTGCTGCAAGTGGATTTAGGAGGGGACACTACAGTCACTCCATGCAATCACCAGTAAGAGCCAGCTGCCTTATCCTTCGTTTCTAGCCCCGGAGGGTGGAGGGTCATAACGGTAGGGTGTGGAGGATTCTGAGTCACTGGGTGTGAAAGACCTGGAGCCTAAGAGTGGAGAAGACTCAGTCTGGAGTGATCGCAGCTNAAGAGCCAGCTGCCTTATCCTTCGTTTCTAGCCCCGGAGGGTGGAGGGTCATAACGGTAGGGTGTGGAGGACTCTGAGTCACTGGGTGTGAAAGACCTGGAGCCTAAGAGTGGAGAAGACTCAGTCTGGAGTGATCGCAGCTCAGGGGGCTGAGAGAATACCAGGCCCTGGATGAAGAGGATGCTGAGCCACGCATGTAGCTAGTCCCTTGTCTCTTGATTTATGGTGTCCCTCCGTCAGGGAACCAGTGATCGTTAACCGAAACCACCCGCCTGGGCCAGGTACGATGATAACAGGAGATCCCAATAAAGAACTCGGTGCCGATGAAAACTAACCGGAAGAATTGAGGAGAGGCCAAAAGGAGGAAAGAGGACAGGATATGTCTTGCCCTAACCTCCCAGAAGCCCTCAGAACTGGAATCCCGCTTGGCTGAGAGATGCCCCCACCACCAAGACGATTGGCCAGAGAGCACCTGGAAACGAATCCCTTTACCATAAAGCCTGAGACTGCGAGCCACGTGGCAGAGCAGCTCCCCTGGGCCCCTCACCCTGCTGCCGTCCACCAGGCACCCCTCCTTCCCAGTAGCCTCTTGCTTTGTCAGTACGTGTGTCTCCTCGGACAATTCGTTTCCAAGTGTCAGACAAGAACCTGCTCTGAAGCTCTGGAAGGGGCTCCCCTTTCTACTACCCCTCCCTAAACCAATAATTTCAACTCAAAGATTTAAGGGGACATGATAGGCAAGAAAGTTCTGAAAACCTGACATTCCTAACGTTCTGATATGTCCTGCCTGCGATTAATATGTACATATTGAAGACATCTCCTCCTGTCTGTGAGGTCTGGACTTCGATCGTCTGGAAGGTGAGGTCCATTTCAGGCTGTCGCATGGATGGAAATGGTTGTTATTACAGGCCCACAGCTCCGTCTGTGTGAGCAGTGAGGTGTGGGACGTGGCATGGTGAGTTGAGGGGAGGCTACCAGTGTGAATTTGGAGGTCCTAAGATGTTGCATAGACCAGTAACAAGCTCTGTGTATATCGGAGTTGAAGTGTCAGGGGAAAGATTGTTGTTCAGTCGCTCAGTCGTGTCCGACTCTTTGAGACCCAATGGACTGCAACACGCCAGGCTTCCCTGTTCTTCACCATCTCCCCGAGCTTGCTCAAACTCATGTCCATTGAGTTGACGATGCCATCCAACCATCTAGTCCTCTGTTGTCCCCTTCTTCTCCTGCCTTCAATATTTCCCAGCATCAGGGTCTTTTCTAATGAGTCGGTTTTCGCATCAGGTGGCCAAAGTATTGGAGTTTCAGTTTCAGCATCATTTCAGAACTTTCCACAGTTTATTGTGATCCACACAGTCAAAGGCTTTGGCATAGTCAATGAAGCAGAAGATAATTTTCTGGAATTCTCTGGCTTTTTCTATGATCCAGCGGATGTTAGCAATTTGATCTCTGGTTCCTCTGCCTTTTCTAAATCCAACTTGAAAATCTGGAATTTCTCGGTTCACATACTACTGAAGCCTGGCTTGGAGAATTTTGAGCATTACTTTGCTAACATGTGAAATACATGCAATTTTGTGGTAGTTGAACATTCTTTGGCATTGCCTTTTTTTGAAATTGGAATGAAAACTGATCTTTTTCAGTCCTGTGGCCACTGCTGAGTTTTCTAAATTTGCTGGTATGCTGTGTACAGCACTTTCACAGCATCGTCTTTCAGAATTTGAAAAAGCTCAGCTAGAATTCCGTCACCTCCACTAGCTTTGTTTGTAGTGATGCTTCCTAAGGCCCGCTTGACTTCGGACTCCGAGATGTCTGGCTCTGGGTGAGTGATCACACCATCGTGGTTATCTGGGTCATTAAGATCTTTTTGGTATAGTTGTGTGTATTCTTGCCACCTCTTCTTAATATCTTCTGTTTCTGTTAGGTCCATACCAGGAGGAAGAGTGGGCCTGACTGAAAGGTGGGGGGCATCTGTATCAAAGATAAATTCACATCTGCTGATCAGACAACCCCTGGAGGGCTGGCCAGAGACATTGACCAACTCAGCAGAGCAAAGGCCTGCCCTGGGGTCCAGATGCCTACTCTGTGCTGAGCACAGCGTAGTTCCATCCTACCTGGTCCAGAAGACACCCCGCCTGGAGACTGTGACACCCTGCCCCAGCTCTGCACAATGCCCATCATGAGCTCCAGAAAATGCTCCATCTGTGGTTCTGAAAGGCCCTGCCTGGTCTCCAGAAAGCACTTCTTTTCTTCAGAAGGAGCTCTTCACCAACCCTGACCCCAGCGAACTCCCCACCCCGGCCCTGAGCAAGGCCCGAGGGACAGTCCATCCCTGCCCCCAGAGACCATTTGGTCTCTGACTTTGGAGGGCTCGTCTGACAAATGCAGGAAAAAGCACTTTGTAAAACTAAAAGGCTGTGCCTGGCATGCCGCAGATGCTCCATAAACGTGTGTGGAATGAAGGAGTGGTCCTGGGAGATCTTTGCAAACTGCAATGCACAGCACGATCTTCAGATATTATTCTTACTGTGACTAAATAAAGCGCTTATCGGAGGTATTATGGGAAACTCCATATTTCTCCCTAACGAGATCTTTTTCCTGTGAGTTCCCACCAGACGGGTTGCACAGGGCCCGGCTCACAGTGGGCATCAATAAACGTTTGATAGATGAATGGACGCATGGATGGATAAATGAGGGATGTAGGGATGGATGAATCGCCGTGTGGATAATGAGTGAATGGCAAGATGGATGGAGCGGCTGACACATTTGCCTACTCAACAGCCACCTCCCTCTCCCCTTGTCTTCTTCTTTGCTAAATGAATCCCAATTTTATTCACGTCTGTGGCAGCTAGGGAGGAGACTGGGGCCCCAGGCAGCGCATCTTGTTTAGTTCAAGGCCATCATGATGATATGTTTTCCCTCGCCAGAGGGTTGTTTAGAAATATCCATGTGATGCAATTCTGACCCAGGAGATACAAGGGAAATTCTACTGAGGATCCTCCAGGAAAGTTTTCCTCATTAAAGGAACACAGTTCTCTCTCTGGGCTTTGAATACTGATGAGTGAGGATGAGATGCTGAAAGGTGCTGCATCTAGGAGGAGATCCCATAGCCGTGAGATGATAAATGGAGGAGGGCAAAAGCCTGACATTCTGAGTACCACAGAGCAAACACAGAGACACAGCCTGGGTCCTCAAAGCTTCTTACTGAAGCATGAATTAACCCATGAGTGTGTGATGGTAGAGGTGGGTGGTGGATGGATGAACTGAGAGTGGATGAACAGGTAGATGGATGGATGGATTGGTTGCTGAATCAGAAGCCTGATGGAAAATGTTCATGGGAATGGGGATAAATGAGCAGATGGATAGATTGATGGATGGATGGTTATGTATGTTAAAATATAGAAGACCATCAGTAGTATTACTGTTCCCCCTTGAAGAGCACTCATTCCAAGGCACTACAGGACAGAACCGGCTGAAAAGAACTGAGCTTTTTCACATTTTCCTCCAGACCCTCAGGACTGCTCCCTGCTTGATGTGCCTGGGGCCCCCTGTCAGGGCCAACACTCACCTTCAGGATCAGTTACTTGTCTGGACGGACTCGTCCCCACCTGACCCTTTTGTGCAGGGTCTTTTCCTTGCCAGAGAAATGTTTGGTCTGTTAAGAACCTCAGGTGAGTTTGGAAAGCCTGGCACAGTGAACTTGAACAGTCCCAGGTCCAAATGCTGTCCCCACAGCTTATGAGCTGTGTGTCCACAGGTCAGCCTCCTAATCCTCCCCTCACTGGCACCAGCCTTCTCATCTCTGACATGGGGAATAACAGCGCTACCACAGGGCTGAGATGTGAAACTCAGATCTTGTATGAAAGCTCCCAGCACCACCATGTATAGCCCCCAGCAAGTTCTCAAAAACTGCTGAGCCCTCCTGGTTCTTCCAGCCAACTCAGCTGCAGCTGGGTGCTCACGGATGGTGCCAGGCAGCGGCCAGCACATGAATGCAAAGGAGCCCCAGGCAGGAAGAGCGATCTCTGCCTCTCTATCCATGCTGCTGTGTGAACTGTCTCGAGGAATTGCTCCTTGGAGCCAGCACAGGGATTACGGAAGGACCAGAGGAAACGGAGCAAGCCCAGATTGCTTCCTCCTTTCCCATGCCACGGATGCGGCCGGGGGTGCCAGCGCCCCAGAGCCTCAGTAACTTGCAGGTTCAGAGCCGCAGAGTCTGGCTGAGCAGACTGGGGCGGGGGCAGTGCAAGGTCGCAACCTCCCATCCAGTCACTTCTGGCACCCCCTCCTGGACCGACAAGTCATCGCAGCAGGGCCAGCAAGTGTTGCCTCACCCGGCACAGGGAGTTCTCTCTGGTTCGTGTCAAGTACTCCAGGAAACCTTTCCTGGTTCACCCCAGGTCAAACCACACGCAGGACCCTGAAATTCTGCATCTACTGAACGTGTCGTATTGTCTTTTCCCATCTGTCGCCCCCCTAGCCCAGACGTTCCTTAAGTTTAGAGACGACGTCTCATGGATGTCTGTATCATGCCAGTGTGTAAAACGGTGCCTGACACGTCATCAGCCCATCCATTCTTCCATTTCTGAATGTTTATTCTCAGGCATCCTAATGCTCCTCTTTTCTGTGGGCACGTGGGCAGGCAGTGATGCTGCCAGTGCCTCAGCCCATCCTTGGTCCTGTACACTTTTCAGAGCACTTGAACTCTCTCCTCTCATTAGTATGAAGCACTCAAACAGATTGATTCCTGATTCTGGGAATTATTAACTCTGTGTCCTCGGGCAAGTTACTGAACCCCCATGAGCTTTAGTTTCCTTATCTGTCATTCATTGACTCAACAAACATTTATGGAGACTCTTCTAGAGGCCTGTCCCAGGTGATGGAAATGCCAACATGAGTCTAAAGTTATCCTGGCCTTTGCAGAGCTCACAGTCCAGGCAAAGAGATGAACAACAGTTCAACCCCCAGGACAGTAAAGATCCCACCAAAGTCTGGAAGTCAAAAGATATAGGGTCAGCTGGGCTGACCTGAAGGCTCCAGGAGGACATGACATCTTGGACAAGTCCTGTTTGGAGGATGAAGTGATATCCCATCTGTGATACCAGGAAGGGCTCTCACAGCATGGATGAACGGCTGGCCACAGCATCAAACACAGAGAGGAACGTGCTGCGTCTCAGCTTCCCTTCTTTCCCTGTGAAATGAGCAAGGCGGAGAGTTGCCTCCACTCTCTTCCATAGGAAGAGGCTGGGATCAGGGGGAGGAAGTGAGAGGCTCAAAACCCCTTGCAAGCCAGCAGCAGGGCAGGAACCAGACCTCACCCTGCTCATCGCTGGGACCAGGGAGGACCTCCCCAGACCCCTATGCAGGTTGGTCTTCCCTCTGGTGGTCTCTGGGGTGCCAGTCAGACCCTGGACCATCCACAACTCCTCGCAGTTCTCCTGAGACACTTCATAACCACACATCATTCTGAGTTTGATAAATAAAGGTAATTGTGGGACAATTACACTCTCTTCTCTTCCAACATCATAATTGGAGCAAGATGCATGATTCTGTCTTGCACATGTTTTTGCCAGGCGTGTCTGAAGCTTTTTCATCTGGGCCTCTTCCTGCAGCACAGAAGAGTGATAGCCTGGAAGCCAGCAGGCAGCCCCCCGCTGCCCCTGACTGATCGTCATGGACGTCTCCTGTCACATGCCGGGAGGGCTCCCAGGAAGATCACGGCCTTGTAACCGCTGCCATCAATCGCATGGTCGTGGTGCTCCCCATGGAGCCTGTGCAAGTGAGAAGCTAAAGATCTTTAGGACACTGAAGATCCAAGTTCAAATCCTAGTTCCATTACCAATTTTCTGTGTGACCTTGAACAAATTGCTTATCTTCTCTGAGCTCCAGTTGCCCCAGATGGGAGCGGGATCATCCTTAACACTATCAAATGAAGCAACACATGGGATCATGCTTCCTAAAGGACTGACCAGGCATCACCTCCATGCAACCTCCCCTCAGAACTGGCAGCAAAAACTCAGACCAAAGAGAAGGAAAGGTGAAAGCCGCTCAGTTGTGTCTGACTCTTTGTGACCCCCATGGACTATAGCCTGTCAGGCTCCTTTGTGCACGGAATTCTCCAGGCCAGAATACTGGAGTGGGTAGCCTTTCCCTTCTCCAGGGGATCTTCCCACCCAGGGATCAAACCCAAGGTCTCCCACGTGGCAGGCAGGTTCTTTCACCGTCTGAGCCACCAGGGAAGCCCAAAGATAAGGAAGGACAAACATAAAGACGGACAGGTCCCACTCTTAGTACTGGCAGCTCAGAACTGCCCATGGTCACGCAGGCGCACAAAGGAAACAGAAGTGGAGCTTTCTTAGACTTCTCGCAGATGACCTCACCTCGCTCTCCGACACCCATCCCGGTGGTGATGGGAGCTGGGGAGGAAGGCAGCGACGGCTCTGATGTTTCTGTCTTTGCTTTGGTTGCACCAGGCTTTAGCTGTGGCCTGTGGGAACCTAGTTCCCTGACCTGGGATCAAACCCCGGGCTCCCTGGATTGGGAGCGTGGAGTCTTAGTCGTGGGCCCACCACGGAAGTCCTGAGAGGGGCTCTCAACTGGCAAGTTCATCACCAATCAAATATGACTCTGTCTCCCTCTCTCCAGTGTAGCACGGTGTCTCTGGCGTTCTCAGTTGCCTTAAGGTGAACGCTCAGCGTTTCGGAATTTCCCTTTCCCATCCCACCTTCCAAATAATGGCAGCCGGGTAAAGACAAGCGGGAAAAGTTGATAGAACTTCTTGGAGGCAACAGGGTGGGGTCTCCCATCCAGGTGTTGCCCACCTGGTCCACACTGGCACCCATCTGAGGCCCCTCTTCCTGCTCCCCTTGGCACTGGCTGCGGTCCACACTGGCAGTCGCCGCTGGTGACAGCACTCATCCAGCAGACCAGCCTCCACTGCCTGGCCGAGAGCGCCCCAAACTGCACCAGTCACAGGGTGTCCGTGACTGCTGGTCCGTTTTGGGGGGCGCTGTGCTGGGTCTTCATTGCAGCGAGGGCTTCTCTCTAGTTGCGGTGAGCAGCAGCTATTCTCTAGTCCCGGGGTACGGTCTTATTGCAGCGGCTTCTTCTGTTGCTGTCCCCAGGCTCTAGAAAATAGGGTCAGCAGCTGTGACGCACAGGCTTACTTGCTCCACAGCATGTGGGAGCCTCCTGGACCAAGGATCGAACCCCTGTCTCCTGCGTTGGCAAGCGGATTCTTTACCACTGAGCCACCAGGGAAGACTGTCTGCTGGTCTCTTGACTCTGGGGGCATACTGAAATTCTTGACCTCCAGGTCACCCTACTCAGGTCACGGGGACCCAGCAATGCTAGCTCAGCCTTGTCAAACCAGACACTCCCTCCCACCAGCGTCGTGTTCCCAGCTCCACAATCCTACCCCCTTCCCCACACTGGATAAGTGGCATAAAGGACTATCAGCACTGATGTTCTCGGACCCTGGGTTTCTAGTATCTCTGGTTCCATCCTCCCTGTGGGCTGATGCCCAGGAGGGTGGGTCCCTGGGTCTTTCTTTGGGACCCAGGCCCTGTCCCCAGCCCTGATGCTCCTCACAAGGTTCTGCCTTGCCCCTTCTATGATGGCAGATCCTGACTTCCTCTCCTTGTCTGGCAGGAATTTCCGTCTCTTTATCTCCTCCATCCTCCCCACACTCCTCTTGTGATCTCAGAAGCAGCCAGACTGGGCTCTTGATATGCAAAGAGGACTTCAGGGACTTAAAAAGGCTTTCCTCTCTCTCAACAAAGCCTGGCTTTCAAGACCATTATCTGGCTAAGGGCTGCAGGATCCTATTCAGTCAAAAGCTGAACATCAATTCTTCCCTTTTGTGCTCTCGATCCCCAATCCTGTTTCTCTCTAAGACCCTGGAAGCCTCTGGCTGAAAAGGAAGACAGTCGCATAAAAGCAGTGAAGTGACACACGGGTACATTCAAAACACGGTATCGTTCCCATTACACCAGACTCCCCAGGTGTCAGAGCAAACCAAGTCCATGGAGAGAGATTCCCCCACCCACTCCAGAGACCCAGAGAGGGCAAAGACTGGCTTCAGGCCACACAGCAAAGCCAGGGCAGGGCAGGAACTGGAAGCCGTGTCCCGAAGCTCTTCTCAGCATGTCTCCTCTAGGGATGGGGGTGCTGGCTCTCTTCCTCTATTGGACGCTGTTGTCTGAACACTGTTCAGCTGCTGGGGTCCAGCCCCAGTGGATCCAGGGTGATTCGAAGGTGGTGACGGAGTCGGCGTCCTTGGAAAAATACATATTTAATTACAGATATATAGAGAGATTAGAAACGGATAGTGTAGTAGGAAAATTAGTGGAGAAAAAGAGGCTGCATAACTTAGTTTACATGGAATAGCATCCATGCTCCAGATGGGAATTCAGCCAGAAAAACAGGGAGCAAGAAAGAAATGACATGGGGGAATCAGTCTTTCCAGAAACTGATTCCATTTCTTTATTTTTTAGGTTTGTTTATATACCTTTTGTTACACATAGGGATGAATACAGANCAAAAACTCAGACCAAAGAGAAGGAAAGGTGAAAGCCGCTCAGTTGTGTCTGACTCTTTGTGACCCCCATGGACTATAGCCTGTCAGGCTCCTTTGTGCACGGAATTCTCCAGGCCAGAATACTGGAGTGGGTAGCCTTTCCCTTCTCCAGGGGATCTTCCCACCCAGGGATCAAACCCAAGGTCTCCCACGTGGCAGGCAGGTTCTTTCACCGTCTGAGCCACCAGGGAAGCCCAAAGATAAGGAAGGACAAACATAAAGACGGACAGGTCCCACTCTTAGTACTGGCAGCTCAGAACTGCCCATGGTCACGCAGGCGCACAAAGGAAACAGAAGTGGAGCTTTCTTAGACTTCTCGCAGATGACCTCACCTCGCTCTCCGACACCCATCCCGGTGGTGATGGGAGCTGGGGAGGAAGGCAGCGACGGCTCTGATGTTTCTGTCTTTGCTTTGGTTGCACCAGGCTTTAGCTGTGGCCTGTGGGAACCTAGTTCCCTGACCTGGGATCAAACCCCGGGCTCCCTGGATTGGGAGCGTGGAGTCTTAGTCGTGGGCCCACCACGGAAGTCCTGAGAGGGGCTCTCAACTGGCAAGTTCATCACCAATCAAATATGACTCTGTCTCCCTCTCTCCAGTGTAGCACGGTGTCTCTGGCGTTCTCAGTTGCCTTAAGGTGAACGCTCAGCGTTTCGGAATTTCCCTTTCCCATCCCACCTTCCAAATAATGGCAGCCGGGTAAAGACAAGCGGGAAAAGTTGATAGAACTTCTTGGAGGCAACAGGGTGGGGTCTCCCATCCAGGTGTTGCCCACCTGGTCCACACTGGCACCCATCTGAGGCCCCTCTTCCTGCTCCCCTTGGCACTGGCTCCGGTCCACACTGGCAGTCGCCGCTGGTGACAGCACTCATCCAGCAGACCAGCCTCCACTGCCTGGCCGAGAGCGCCCCAAACTGCACCAGTCACAGGGTGTCCGTGACTGCTGGTCCGTTTTGGGGGGCGCTGTGCTGGGTCTTCATTGCAGCGAGGGCTTCTCTCTAGTTGCGGTGAGCAGCAGCTATTCTCTAGTCCCGGGGTACGGTCTTATTGCAGCGGCTTCTTCTGTTGCTGTCCCCAGGCTCTAGAAAATAGGGTCAGCAGCTGTGACGCACAGGCTTACTTGCTCCACAGCATGTGGGAGCCTCCTGGACCAAGGATCGAACCCCTGTCTCCTGCGTTGGCAAGCGGATTCTTTACCACTGAGCCACCAGGGAAGACTGTCTGCTGGTCTCTTGACTCTGGGGGCATACTGAAATTCTTGACCTCCAGGTCACCCTACTCAGGTCACGGGGACCCAGCAATGCTAGCTCAGCCTTGTCAAACCAGACACTCCCTCCCACCAGCGTCGTGTTCCCAGCTCCACAATCCTACCCCCTTCCCCACACTGGATAAGTGGCATAAAGGACTATCAGCACTGATGTTCTCGGACCCTGGGTTTCTAGTATCTCTGGTTCCATCCTCCCTGTGGGCTGATGCCCAGGAGGGTGGGTCCCTGGGTCTTTCTTTGGGACCCAGGCCCTGTCCCCAGCCCTGATGCTCCTCACAAGGTTCTGCCTTGCCCCTTCTATGATGGCAGATCCTGACTTCCTCTCCTTGTCTGGCAGGAATTTCCGTCTCTTTATCTCCTCCATCCTCCCCACACTCCTCTTGTGATCTCAGAAGCAGCCAGACTGGGCTCTTGATATGCAAAGAGGACTTCAGGGACTTAAAAAGGCTTTCCTCTCTCTCAACAAAGCCTGGCTTTCAAGACCATTATCTGGCTAAGGGCTGCAGGATCCTATTCAGTCAAAAGCTGAACATCAATTCTTCCCTTTTGTGCTCTCGATCCCCAATCCTGTTTCTCTCTAAGACCCTGGAAGCCTCTGGCTGAAAAGGAAGACAGTCGCATAAAAGCAGTGAAGTGACACACGGGTACATTCAAAACACGGTATCGTTCCCATTACACCAGACTCCCCAGGTGTCAGAGCAAACCAAGTCCATGGAGAGAGATTCCCCCACCCACTCCAGAGACCCAGAGAGGGCAAAGACTGGCTTCAGGCCACACAGCAAAGCCAGGGCAGGGCAGGAACTGGAAGCCGTGTCCCGAAGCTCTTCTCAGCATGTCTCCTCTAGGGATGGGGGTGCTGGCTCTCTTCCTCTATTGGACGCTGTTGTCTGAACACTGTTCAGCTGCTGGGGTCCAGCCCCAGTGGATCCAGGGTGATTCGAAGGTGGTGACGGAGTCGGCGTCCTTGGAAAAATACATATTTAATTACAGATATATAGAGAGATTAGAAACGGATAGTGTAGTAGGAAAATTAGTGGAGAAAAAGAGGCTGCATAACTTAGTTTACATGGAATAGCATCCATGCTCCAGATGGGAATTCAGCCAGAAAAACAGGGAGCAAGAAAGAAATGACATGGGGGAATCAGTCTTTCCAGAAACTGATTCCATTTCTTTATTTTTTAGGTTTGTTTATATACCTTTTGTTACACATAGGGATGAATACAGAGTCACGTGGGGGTCAGCAGTTCTGACCTTTATCAAAATCAGGTGCTTTACATAAATGTATTTTAAAAAAAAAAAGGTCTTAAGAGTTTTACATCATCTTCTGGCCATGAGGCCTGCTGATATTTTATGACCTTTTCTTTCTGATAACCAAAAAACTTATTTTTTCCAAGGGTGTTTTTTCTTAAACCAGGCACCACCCTCCAAATAAAGTTGCATTCCTATAGGGTGAGGGTGTAGTGAGTTACAATCAAGAAAGTAATTTATTTAACCCAAGGTTAACATGATTAATCTTAAAGGTTAATACTTATTTCTCCTATATGCTAGTTATATTCATTATAAGGGCAGGGAATATGGAGATTTAGCAGCAAACATCAGCCCAACAAATGAAAATCCTTTCACCAATGTTCCCCTTAAGATCTACTTAGTCTTAAGATAGTGATAAAGTTACATTTTTACATAGCAAGGACACAGTGATTTATAACAAAGTACAGTGATCTATAACAAAAGAGAAAATTCATTAACTCAAAAAGTCTAGTATTGCTAACATCAAAAACTACTATATTTCCTTTTCTATATTCCAAATACATTGATTAATATA
>SJYX01024876.1:1098354-1129259 GCA_006410675.1 Oreotragus oreotragus
GTCATGTATGGATCTGAAAGTTGGACTGTGAAGAAAGCTGAGCGCCGAAGAATTGATGCTTTTGAACTGTGGTGTTGGAGAAGACTCATGAGAGTCCCTTGGACTGCAAGGAGATCCAACCAGTCCCTTCTGAAGGAGATCAGCCCTGGGTGTTCTTTGGAAGGAATGATGCTAAAGCTGAAACTCCAGTACTTTGGCCACTTCATGCGAAGAATTGACTCATTGGAAAAGACGCTGATGCAGGGAGGGATTGGGGGCAGGAGGAGAAGGGGACGACCAGGATGAGATGGCTGGATGCATCACGGACTCGATGGACGTGAGTCTGAGTGAACTCCGGGAGATGGTGAACAGGGAGGCCTGGTGTGCTGCGATTCATGGAGTCGCAAAGAGTTGGACACGACTGAGCGACTGAACTGAACTGAACTGAAACAATCATGTGCTAGTGGCAGGAGTATGGATAATCCTGTCACACAAGCTAGTTTGCCAGCAGACAGGTTTGACCTGAAACACCCTTGTCACACCCAGGGCAGGGAATTAGCAGCAATTATTGGCACAACAAATGAAAAACCCTTCACCAATATAATTCCTAACCAACCCACTATACTAATAATTTCTAGGTAGACTCTGGCTTTGGGGGTAGATGCTCGGGAACAGGGGGTTTCCTGAGGCTTGATCACGCCTTTGCGTATGCCAAGCCTCCTTCTAATGACCTTTGCCATGGGCTGAGTTCCTCACGCTGGCTCCCTGCAGCAGTGAACTGAAAGCCGTGTCCGAAGCTCTTCTCAGCATGTCTCCTCTAGGGATGGGGGTGCTGGCTCTCTTCCTCTATTGGACACTGTTGTCTGAACACTGTTCAGCCACTCTTGGACATGCTCATGATACACCCCCAGCCCCCAGCCCAGGCTCTAGAACATAGTGACTGGGACTTCTCCTCCCATTCCACACCCCTGCCCAGTTACATCACTGCCCCCTTTTCCTGCTCTGTCACGATTCATCCCTCCCTCCAGGTACATCTGCGGCTCAACTTTGCTTTCCCTGAGGCACCTGCATTCACAGGGATGCTTGCTGTCTGACACAGAATCATCCTTCCCTGCCAGCCCCTTCCTCCTGGGGAGGGCCAGTGAGGCTTTTTCATCCCCATTCTGCTCTTCCCCACTGCTGTTCTCAGCTTCAGTCAAGCATCGTCTCACTGAGTTTCAGATTCCCCACATTTAAACATTAGAACCTGATGAGATGATGGCCTTCAGACATTTTTACTAGTGGAAAAACAGAGTTGCCCTCTTTTAAGCAAAGAGACAGAACCCTTGCATAGTGCCTGGAAACTGAGATAGGTGGATGGATAGGTAGAGGCTCGATAGACGGATGACATAGATAGATTAGATAGACAGACAGAAAGGTAGATATCCAATCAGTGGTTTTCTAGGCCCCTTAAAGCACAAAATTTGAAAATCCCTGAACTGGATATTTCTTCAGCGTCCTCCTGACAACTTGATTAGTACTTAAGATTCAGAATCTAAACACAGGAAGTCAGAACTACACTTAACAGCAAGTAATTAAATTGCAAAACTGAACTGGGGTTTAAATCCAAGAGGATGTTCTTGTTCTCAAGTAACAGGAAGTCCTGAAGAAGGCAATCCCAGGCTGAGAGACGCACCCTCATGCCACTGGGCTCCTAACCTCTCTCTTCTCGGCTTTCCTCAGCGTATGACAGTATTCTCAGACACACAGCCTCAGGGTGACAGAATGACTATTTCTACTCCAACATCGCTTACTCCTTGGAAGGAAAGTTATGACCAACCTAGACAGCATATTAAAAAGCAGAGACATTACTTTGCCAACAAAGATCTGTCTAGTCAAGGCTATGATTTTTCCTGTGGTCATGTATGGATGTGAGAGTTGGACTGTGAAGAAAGCTGAGCGCCGAAGAATTGATGCTTTTGAACTGTGGTGTTGGAGAAGACTCATGAGAGTCCCTTGGACTGCAAGGAGATCCAACCAGTCCCTTCTGAAGGAGATCAGCCCTGGGTGTTCTTTGGAAGGAATGATGCTAAAGCTGAAACTCCAGTACTTTGGCCACCTCATATGAAGAGTTGACTCATTGGAAAAGACTCTGATGCTGGGAGGGATTGGGGGCAGGAGGAGAAGGGGACGACAGAGGATGAGATGGCTGGATGGCATCACTGACTCGATGGACATGAGTTTGGGTGAATTCCGGGAGTTGGTGATGGACAGGGAGGCCTGGCTGCTGCGATTCATGGGGTTGCAAAGAGTCGGACACGACTGAGCGACTGAACTGACTGACTGACTCCAACACCTTGTCTGTGTTCTAAATGGGAAGAAAGGGACCAGCAAAGAGCTAAAGTGAAGTTGCTCAGTTATGTCTGATTCTTTGCAACCCCATGGACTGTAGCCTACCAGGCTCCTCCATTCATGGGATTTTCCAGGCAAGAGTACTGGAGTGGGTTACAATTTCCTTCTCCAGGGAATCTCCCTGACCCAGGGATCAAACGCTGTTCTCCCGCACTCCAGGCAGATGCTTTACCATCTGAGCCACCAGGGAAGCCCATACCAGTTGGGTGATCTCCATTTAAAGACTCTTCTGGAAGCCTCAACCAGTAAATCTGCTAAGATTTTATGGGATAGAATTTGTCACATGGCAACCCAATATGCTAGGAAGAATAAGAAAAACTGTTTGGGCTTTTTCCATCTGTGCGCACTGCTACCATGAAGAATGCCTGGGTCCTGTGAGTAGAGACAAAGAGGAAGATGGTAAGCAATTAACCGTCAGCCACAAGAGGCCTGGGGCCAGTGCTTGTCTGACATTTACATGTGTGGTTTGGCGTATGTCTCTTCACCACTTGAGGCCTCAATTTCCCTATTTCAGTGACAAGAGAATTGGGTCAGACGCTATAGGGCTCTATCTGGCTCCTATTTTTTGTGCTGTATGCTTGGTTGTGTTTGACTCTGCCACCCTGTAGACTATAGCCCGCCAGCCTCCTCTGTCCATGGGATTTCCCAGGCAAGAATTCTGGAGTGGATTGCCATTTCCTCCTCCAGGGGATCTTCCTGACCCAGGGATCAAACCTGCATCTCCTTTCTCCTGCACTGCAAGCAGATTCTTTACCACTGGGCCATCGGGGAAGACTTTCATAACAGAAGCCCAGCTCCTGTTGCCTGAGTGTAACTCTTGACTCTACTGCCTACTAGCAGTATGGCCTGGGGTGCCTCATCTGTAAAACAGGGGTCATCACTGTGCCTACACTGCAGGGGTGTGAGGACTGGATAAGCTCTCATATGTAACATATGCAGCTAAGTCTGAATGAAAGTCAGAGACCAAGATCCATTATCACCACAGCAGCTGCTGAGCTTCTGAGAGTCACAGGTCCTGAGTTCCACTCCTGTCTCCCCTGGGAGCTGTGTGTCCTGGGGCAAGTCCCTTCCCCTCTCTAGGCCTCAGCAGCCCATCCTATAAAATGGGGCAACTGGATACTATCTTGGGCCCCAGCAGCTCTGAGAGTCACTCTCAGAAACTGCACTGGGCTGTTGATCATACAGCAAGTCCCTTCCTGGGGTGGGATGGGAGAGGAGAGGATCAGCTGGTTTCCTGTGGCTGGGGCGGTGACCTGGGCAGCCTAAACTTCCTGTTTCCCAGAGGGAATCCAGGGCCAGCCCCTCCCATCCCTGGGGCAACCATCCCTACATCACCTCCTGGCGGGGGGAGCCCTGAGGGTGAGGGTGGGGCCAGCCACAATGGTTCTTTGTCTCCTGCCCTGCTGCCCACCCCAAGAGCCTCGGGCCCATCTTCCAGATGAGGAAACTGTGCCCTGGAGAGGTGAGGTCACTTACCCAAGGACAGGAGGCTGGAGAAAAGGAAGGCTGAGATTAGAACCTGAGTCTTCTGAGACCATGGGCTGGCCTCATCTAGGGCCCTCAGCACCGGCTAGATGCTCCTTCAGACCCACGCCCCCCCAGACACAAAGAGCCTGAAGCCTGTAGGCCCGAGGACCTACAATGTGGCTCACAGGGCACTCCCTGCGCACAAGGCTCGGGGTCTCCGGCCGGACCCCCGTGCCTGCCTTTAGTCTGCCCATGCTGAGCAGCCCTTTGACCCAGCCCTGGGTGCACAGGGACCCATGCGAGCCCTGGGCACAAAGAACCACAAAACAATGTGATCAGGCCAACATGCCCTTGATCAGGGGCAGGAGTTTTGGAGAAAGGCATCCCCAGGTTCAGACCTTGACCTTGACACTTGCCAGCTGTGTGCCTTGGGCTGATGGCTTAACCTCTCTGAGTCTCAGTTTCCTCATCTGTGAAATGGGGCTGTGTTCACTTCCTATGTCTGCTGTAAACAGATTACCACAAACTTGGTGGCTTCAAGCAATGGATATTTATCATCTCCCAGTTCCGGAGGCCAGAACTCTGATGCCAAGGTGTCGGCAGGACTGGTTCCTTCTTGAGGACCCTGAGGGAGAATCTCTTCCATGCCTCTCTCCCAGCTTCTGATTGTTGCAGCCCTCCTTGGCCTTCCTTGACCTGTAGCAGCAAAACTCCAATGGCTGCCTCCATGGTCACATGGCCAGCTTCCCTCCGTGTGTGTATCCGAATTTTCCTCTCTTACAAGTTCACCAATCATCAGATTAAGGTCCCCTCTAAAATAGTCTGACCTCATTGTAATGTGATTACATCTGCAAATGTGAGGAAGTAACCTGTAAGATTTAGGGATTTTCCAGACCAACTGAAAGGTTATCTCTGTTATTTGTGACTCACAGACCCTGACCTGGAGGCTTACAGACCCTGACCTGGAAGGTTTGACTTTCCAGAGAGTCAGAAAAACAAGTTGTGTAAACTGTGTGTTATCCGCAGAATTATGTCGCCAGACCCTCACAAGCCTATCCTTGTAAAGGTCAGCAGTATTGTGACCAATCATGATATATCTATACCTCCCCGCCCAATGTGGTTTTTTGTGCTTAAAAACTGTTCTGTAACTGTCATCGGGGTTCGCTCCTTGCTTAAGGAGGACAGAACCCCGGCGCGCCGGTTCAATAAATCCTCTTGCTATTTGCATCGATCCTGTGTCTTGGTGGTCTTGGGCGACGGACTCCAGGGCGGAACCGTGCGGTTCAACACAAAGACCCTGTATTCAGATAAGGTAGCAGGGGTTAGGGCTTGAACATGTTTTCCGTGGAGACATGATTCACTCTCCAACAGGGTCCATGAGAACATACTTGTGTTGCCGGATTGTGATGCAGATTTTATGAGTAATTCCTACAAAATGCCCACTCCGAGTCAAACCCATAGAAAGTCCCCAAATAGTATATGCTATTAGTATTCTTATTTGGTTCTCCCATCCAAGCCACAAGCTGCAGCTTTGAAACTGTCTGCCTGGAGCCCAGCACCTGTGGGTCTGAAGTCCTGACTTGTATCTGTCAAATGCCCAGAGTCTGCACTAATAAAGGCCGTCATCTGTTGTGCATTTACTGTATGCTACCCACTGTCTACACACGAAATGAGTATCATATATCATTCTGTCCTCACAATCATCCTATGAAGTAGCAACTACTTCAGTCCCCATTGAAAAAGGCAGAAACGGGCTCAGGGAGGTAAAGTAACTGGCCTGAGGTCACCACAAAGAAGCTAGCCTCAAATCCAGCAAGTCCAGCTCACTTACCTACCAGCCTCCCTGCCTCCCAAATAGCAGTCCTTGTGCCAAGACCCACTGGCCACCTGCAAACAGCCCATCTGCCTGCCTGGTTCTCCTCTTGTCCTCATGGAAACCTTTCCTGAGCATTTTTCTGGGAGGAGGGGCTCTGCCTGAATCTCTATCCCTGCCCTCCCACTGCTGAGCCAGCCTGGTTCTGGCTATGCCATCATGCCAGGCCCAGGGCCAGCCGTGTAGCTGGATCTTGAAGGATAGGCTACATTTTAAGTGTTGTAGCCACAGGAGAGGACCATCCAGGCGGGAAAACGGCAGCAGCCAAAGTGTGGAATCTGAAAGAAGGGAGCATGTGGAGATAGGGTGGTGAAGGCTAAACAAAGCACAGTGGGAGTAAGGTCAAGTTGGACTTTGAAAGTCAACTAAGGCTTCTGGTTGGGACCTGGCAGTGATGGGGCACCCTGGAGGGCGTGGGAGCAGGCCAGGGCTGGGCTCAGATCAACACTATGGAAACTCTCCCTCCAGCAGTGGGGGCAGGGTGGGGTGGCAGAGAGGTCCAGGAGGCGGGCCCCAGAGAGGAAGTTGTCACCAGCGGTCTGCAGATGAGGGGCACATGGGCTGATGTTTCCTGCAGGTGGGCCCTCCACCCCTGCCTGGGCACAGCTCCCGACGTGCTGCCTCATCACCAGGATGGGCCCCGCCTGGGTGGTCCTATCTGTCCTCACCAGGCAGGAAGAGAGGGCAGGCATATAGGTGACCTGAGACCGAGGCCACTGACCCCACTCCTGTCCTGAGCTGAGCCCTTGGAGCAGGACAGTTATCAGTAATGGCTAAAAAACAAAACAAGACCTAACTGAGCAGTTATGATGCTCCAGGTGCTGTTTCAAGCCTTCTATGTCGACTGATTTGTTTATTCTGACAAGCAGCCCTAGGAAGCAGGTGGCACTATTATATACCCACTTCACAGGCGAGAAAAATTGAGGTGGAGAGATTTGTTAAGCAAGTGTTGAAGCTGGACCAGGAGTACACACCCAGGGGGTGCTGAGAGTGAGCCAAGCTGGACGACTAGGAGTTGGGAACAGGGGACAGTGTAGCTGTGACATCTGAGGGCTGATCTCAAAGGCCAAGGAGGCAGGAGAGCATCTCAGTGGGGGCCAGTGTGGGGTAGTGACAAGCCAGGGGGTATGCCCTCACCCCTTCACCTGCCACTGAAAACTCACCTGTGCTCTCCCCACTGCAGACACAGCCCCCAGCGAGGGGCCCCCAGATGACTGAGATTCTGCTTCTGCTACAATGAAATGGGGGCTCAAAATATAAATCCACATCAGTGATAAAGAGGAAAGTTACAATTCTTATAAGCCAACCTCGTGCCCTCATACCTGATATCCAATTATTCAACCCATTGTACAGACAAGGCAACTGAGACTAAGTAGTGAAGATAGACTTGGAGGACCTCCAGGCCCCTTGGCTTACTGGGGGCAATAAGAACTGCCTGAGAACTCACGGTTTACTCAGTTCAGTCTGAGTAAACTTGAATGAGCAATGAGACTTGATGCCTAAACTGGGGCTTGAGACTCCCACAGTTCCTGGGTTCAGTTTCCATCTCTGTCTCTTGGTTGACTCATGACCTTGAGCAAATCGCCTTTCTGAACCTCAATTTCCATGTCTGCAAAATGAAACTAATAGTCATCTCCTTTGTTACTTTTATCCTAATACATTTATTGAGCATCTAGTGTGTGCTAAACACTGTGCTAAGGACTGGGGATCCAGCCACGAATAACCCTGTCGGAATGTGTCAGGATCCAAAAATAAATGATGAGCCACTTCCCCTTCTCCCCCTACCCCTGTGGGTGTGGCCCACAGCACCTGACCCATGGCCCTGCACCCATACATATAATCCCACAAATGCCCGTCATAGTGGTTCTGAGAGGCTGTAAGTGGAGTCAGTGGTGCTCCGGCTGTGTTGCCTGAGAAGACCGACAGCTGGGTGAGAATTCCTTTCCCAAGGCCCTATTACCTCTGTGTTTTCCTAAACTGCTGGCCTGCAGGGCCAGTCTGTCGTCCTGATGTCAAAGTGCGGCCGTGTGGATGGCCACAGGAGCCACAGGACCAGCTGGCTCTCAGCCACTGCCTGGGCACAAGAAAACATTCCCATCCAGGGAGGAAGCCATTCACTCAGCCTGCCAGGTGAGGGCTTCCAGCCTTTCTTCTGGAGGGCAGCCCCGTGTAAGAGCTAACCCCATGGCTAGCTCTGGTGGAGCCAGCCCTGGGCAGGGCCTTAGAGGCCTCCAGACAGACACGTGTGTGTGCGTGTGTGTGCGCGTGTGAGACTACCATGTCTGTTTCTATATATCTGTGTTTCTGTGTGAGTTCAACTGTGCCTCTATGCGTGTGTGTGTGTGTGCCTCTGTGTGAGTCTGTGAGTGTTTTTGTGCGTGTGCATCTCAAATTTACCAAGCCCCAGAGGAGAGTGGGGCCTCAATGACAGCTGAAGGCCAGATTCTGCAAGACTGATTTCCAGGCCTAGGTTTGCAGGAACATATAGGGCAGGCCTTTACAGAGTCCCTTGGACCACAAGACTGACCAGTTTCCCAGACATCCATGGTCTCAAGAAACTGATCGCTGGAGTCAAAAGGGAATTGAATTCCCAGATTTGATTTTTAAAATATCTTGTGTCATAAACAGTTTTTAGTATCGTAAACAGTTGACTTTATATTTTAAGGGTATTAACTGTTTAACAAATTTTAAATATAACTGTTTAGAATGTATGTAAATAAATGGCTGCAGAGATTTTAGAGAACCCTGTTTCTGACCTACACTAACAGAGCAATACTGCCTCCCCCCATAAATGGTCATTCTTAATTGTTCCCTTTAACCACTATCTATTCATTCTTTTAATCACCTCATTCAAAGTAATTCAGTCCACATGTTTGAGGACCAACTCAGTGACTGCTTCCTTTTTGACCCAGTACATGGAAAAGCTTGAAGCAGACTGTGACTTTTCCTAGTTGAGCTGCTGTCCCTGCAGTCTTGGCTCACTTAAGAGGGCAGGGTGAAGAGAGAGCAGCAAGCATGTTGTAATAAATATGGTGAAGGGGGGTTGCCGGGGAGATAAACGGGACATGATTAAGTTACTTAGGATTGCTATGTTTTGATTTTTTTAAATTTCCAATTGAAATAATCTGTAAATATTAACTAGGGTGGGAAAATGATTTCTTGTCCTGTTTAAAATGTATGTAAATAAATCTGTAATCTTTTCAGTCCTAAAGGAAATCAGTCCTGAAGATTTATTGGAAGGACTGATGCTGAAGCTGAACCTCCAATACTTTGGCTATATGATGCAAAGAACTGACTCCTTAGAAAAGACCCAGATGCTGGGAAAGATTGAAGGCAGGAGGAGAAGGAAACGAGAAGATGAGATGGTTGGATGGCGTCACCAACTCAATGGACATGAGTTTGAACAAGCTCCAAGAGTTGGTGATGGACAGGGAGACCTGGCGTGCTGCAGTCCATGGGTTTGCAAAGAGTCAGACACTACTGAGCGACTGAACTGACTGATAGATCAGGCATGCTCTGGGTCAGACCTGGATATCTCTGCCCCATTCTAAGGCATCACCACCTTCTCTGGTCTCCTGGCCTCCTGTTTCTCTTCCTTCCAAACCATCTTATGCTCTGCAGTCAGACAGATCTTCCAAAATTGCAAATCTGACAGTGTCAAACCCATTTCTCCTACCCCCGCCACAACCTCGCAGAACTCTGACCAATCTCTGGGCCCTAGGGCATAATAGCCTTTAGCCTGGCTATTAGCTAGGGTATAGGTTTAGCTTCTAAGGCAGAGATGCCAAATAGCACTGGCTTGAATAAGAAAGTTTATTTGTCCCTCATAAAGTAATTCATACATAAACAGTCCAATGGCTGGTTGCTTCTGTCTTGTTGCTCTGTCTTTCCTGGGCTGTTGCCTTGGTTCACATGGTCCAAGGCGAGACAAGTTCACCTTCTGGCCAATGAGAAGAAAAGGTAGAGGAGAGGGCAGACCACTCTCCTTTAAGGGAACAAACCTAAAACTACCTACTGTACTACTGCTCAATCCTAATTGGCCACATGAGTCACATGGCTCCCCTAGAGGCAAAGGAGGCTGGGAAATGTAGTCTTTATTCCAAGCAGCCATGTCTCATTACTGTGGAAAGAAAGGAGTATGGATATTAGAGGACAGCCAGTCTCTGCTACAGGCTGACATTCAGGGCCTTTCCCAGCAGCTTTACTCTGGGGCTTTGTACTTTTGAGCATGCTCTGAACCTTTGCCCACCTCCCCTTTCCTGCCTCCAATTTTGGAAAATCTTCCCTGACTACCACCGCCCCAGCCTGGAATAAGGGTCTCAGTATCCATTGATCACATGGTGTTGTGTTTAAGGGCCCGTCTCCCACCCTAGACTGTGAGCAACTCCAGGGCAGGGACCACAACTGATTTAATTCTGTGTCCCCCTGCCCAACACCAAGCCTGAAAGGGGATGGGCATCAGGGAATAGAGGATAAAGGAATGGAGGAGAAGGTGAACCATCTCAATTAGAAATTTCCAATTGATAAATGATCATTGATTGAATGAATGAATGAGCCTGGGGGGCGCCTGTGTGTTGACGTGGGACTGGCTAGGCAGGCGAGGCTTCCTCGGGATCTCAGCTCTACATACGCTCTCCCCTCTGACAGGAGTGCTCCCCACACCCCTCTGTGACAGCCCAGCTCGGGCTCAGCCTGTATGTCTCACCTAGAATGTCACTTCTGGAGAGAGGTCTTCCCTGACACATCTCCACTCGAGTGTACAGCAGCCCCTCCACAGGCTGGCCCATTCCACACCCCGCCCCCTTCCACTTGCCCCTGCCTGTCATTTGGAGGGCTCAGTCCAACTGTAATTTTAAAGTGTGCCCACACTGATTTATCCCCAAGACTGAAAATTCCATAAGGTGACTCCATCTCTCTCACTGTGTCCCCAGGGCCTGGCACAGGGCTGGATGCACAGCAGCCTGTCAGTGAGAGTGTATAGTGAAACTGACCTCAACAAGTATATTTCAAGGGGTTGATATTTGGTCCAAAGGAGGGTCAGTATACCGGTTGTCATGTAAGTGAGCAGGTGGCAGCTTCAACTGCATGGCTGGTGGCACCAAGGATCTGTGCCCAGGACTAAGCCTGCCTGGAGGGCTAATGGAGACAAGGGACAAGGAGAAAACTGCTCGCCAGCCCCCAGTCACAGAGCCCTGTGCTCAGCCTGCTACACAGAGAGAAACAAAGCGTTTGGGAGCCCACCTTCGCCTCCACTGCTGGGAGGAGAGGGACCCAGTGCAGGCAGAGGACACTGGGGCACTAGTGGTGAGCTACTCAGCTGCTGTGGGCCTCGATTCCCCACCACGGAGGTCAATCACAATAGTACCTTCCTCATGAGGTCGCTGTGAAGATTAAAGGGTTAACCCACAGACAGTGTCAATCCAGGCAAATCGCTCCTTTGTAAATGTTTGAGAGTCATATAAAGGAGTCATGAAAATACATGTGCTCTGGGCTCAGGCTTGAGAAGAGCCCCGTTCACCCTCACGGAGCCTCATTTTTCTCATCCTAAAGTGATGGACACCAATACCTGACCCCAGAGGCTTGAAGAGAAGCAGTGAGGTGAGAATGTCACCTGTGGGCTTGGCATCACACGCAGCACCAGGGAACCCTCTCCTCTTCCCCCAGGACAGAGAGGGACGGGGCAGAGAATGCCTGTCTGCCTCGCCAGCCGGAGGCAGGAGGCCTGGGGAGAGGGGAGGCCGCCTGGTGAATAATCTCATTAATGGTAATCATCACCCTGATGCTTGTTAATATAATAACACTGGGCTCCCAGCCGCTGCTTGGCTTAGAGCTGGCTCCTCAGCGCCTCTCATCTCTGCCTGGCGGGGGCTCCGTAAACACTCATTACACTCCCGTCTCCGGGGAGGCCGCCAGGAGAAGCAGCTATTCCAGGCATACAGCTCAACTCTGGGGCTGCAGGCTCTGCTTTTAATAAGCATCATCACCCACACTCAGGGACACACACACACACAATTTTGCAACACTTTCCAAGCTCCTCGCTGACCACCAATAATTGCTCACAATGGTTGAGCCTCTTACTGTAGCAATGATAGTGGGTACTCATTAAACACTCCCTGCTTGAAGGGCCCTGGTCTAAAAGCTCCACTTGTATTAACCCACTTAATCTAATGAGCATTCCTGTCATGTCCATTTTGCAGCCGAGGAAACTGAGGTACCTGAAGTAACCTTCAGCCTTGGTGGAACCACTGACCTGTGAGCGGCAAAGCTGGGGCCTGATGCTGTCTTACAGAGTCTTCACTCTTTCAGTCCTCTTGGCAATTCAAATCCTCCTTCTCCTCACTGCACTCATGAGGGAATGGGCTTGGAGAAGTGATGTCATCTGCCCAGGAACACACAGCTAGGACCTGAGGGCCATGGGCTGTCTGACTTCAGAGCCTGCCATATTGTTCCCCCAGTGTTGAAAGCAAAGAAGGAAACCCAGAGATTAAGGGACTTGCCCCAAATCACAGAGGCCTTGCTGCAGAGAGTGAAGGCTAGCTCAAAGCCTGGATTCCTGGCCACCTCTTCTCTGCCTCCCACCCTCAGCCCCACCAAGGAGCCTCTTGCTCAGAGACCCTAATTCAGGCACAGAATCAGCTGGCTCCTACACAAGGGAGCTCAGCATCAGAGGGCCTGAGCCCACGAGGGATTCCCTCCAGGCCACGGTCACTCTGTCACCACTAACTTGCTAGCTGTGTGCCCCTGAGGATGTTACATCACCTCTCCAGAACTGAGTTTCCTCAAAATGGAGACACGGCAGCTCACCCCGTCAGTGGGTCAGCTGACACTTAGGGAGCATTTACAATGCTCCAGGACTGGTCTATGTATTGGCAACGTAATATCTCATTTTATCCCCACTGCAACCCTAAAACAAAGAGTCTATGATTTTTAAGAATCTGTTATCCTCCAGGATTCTATGGTTCCCATAGGATCTGTTATGAAAGACTCTGCTCCTAAAAAGATTCTAAAAAGATTCCATTAGTCTAGGATTCTCAGGTGCTAGAAAGTTCCATCCGTTGGTCTGTGAATCGTAATGTTAAAGGATTTTATGAATTAGTGATTTGAGGAACCTCAAGGGCAAGAGGCAATTTATCACTCATTGGGCAGCACTGAAGTCCACCCCCTGCCCCTGCCTCCTCCCTCCACTATGACATTAGGGCCAGCCAAGGCAGAGCAACCTGCCTCTATGACAAAACTCAAATCCAAGGCCAGCGAGGACTGTGGAGGCTGCCTGAGTGCTTGGGGGGTGAGGGTGGGGGGTGGCTTGCAGACAAAGGGCTCCATGGACCCGCCTCCACTGCCCTGGCCAGGCCTCTCACACAATGGAACGACCTTTAGAGGCTTCATGCAGCTCGCCCCCTCCCTCAGCTCAGAGGCACTCAGAAATGTAGTTCTCCAACTCAGAGCAGTCCCTTCTGTGCTCAGAAGGGCCCCAGCAAGGAGATGGGGAGCAGAGGGACCAGAAGGGCAGTCGCCTCTTCTTCCTCCCAGTCTGACCTCTCTGCCTTTGCTCGTGCCATTCCCCTGCCTGGCCTGCCCCTCTTCCTCTTGAAGCATCCTTCAAGGGTCAACTCAAGCCCCACCTCCTCCAGGAAGACCTGCCTGGTTACTCCCTCTCCAAAGTCCTGTCACATGGCATTGGGTGCTAATGTGGAACTCAGAGATTCCAGAGCCTCCTTTCCTCTCCAGTCCATCCTCCCTGCTACCAAAAGAATGATCTTTCGGGGACACAGGTGATCTTGTCACTCACTTTCTACAGATCTCGACTACTCTCAAGCATGGCACAAAGACCATTGCTAACTCTGGTCCCACCCTTTCTGTCTGACTCCATTTCCTGCCCCAGGTTCCTGCACACCAAGGCTTAACCAGGTGATGTGGGCAGATTTTGTGGGCACCCGGGAAGCCCTTCTGAGGCTGGGGCAACTGGTACCCTGCCTTGACCCCAAGAGACAGATGTTGAAGGTCTCCTTCCCCACCTCATTCTATACACACACACACACACAACCCAAGCTGCCACCAGGGAGCCCACTGGGGTTTGCAGCCTTAGAGCTCATATTAGCACCATGGACAGCACCACGAGCAGGCTATGGGTGCTACTAAAATCCACCAGCACGCATGGGTGTCCTAGGGCATGCATGGGTTTCATACAGCAGGCATTTCTCGAGCACCAGCTGCATGCCCCACACCTGCTAGGTGTTATGGAAACATACCAGAGGGAGATCTTTCTGTATCTACTGACTTAACGCTTCACCCAAGAAACGTACAGTCTGGTTGGGGAATTGATGGTCCTGGCACCAACTCTTTCCCTGCAGATTCCCAGAGCCATGGTTACAAATCATAAATCTGATCATATCACTCTCTAAAAAACTCCATGCGCACGCACACACACACCAGTGTTTATAGAGTCAATTCCAAGCCATTTAGCCTGACACTCAAGGCCCTCTGTGTCCCAGACCCAGTTATTCATCTGCCTTGGCCACCTTCTGCAAGCCCAGCACTTCAGCCTCACTTGATTTCCATCCATCCCCACACACCCAGGGTGCTTTTCTCACTCTTTTTCCCACATTCAAGGAGTTTTCCCCTCTTCTTTTCACAGAGAACTCCTACGTATCCTTCAAAACTCAAAGCAAATATCTCCTTCTCCTGGAAGCCCCAAAGCTAATTGCTCCCTACTCTGTACCTGCATCACTGAATTCTAACTTACCGTGCATCCCTCACGTCAGACAGAATTTAGCTAAATTTGTCCAGGCCAGTTAGACGGCATTGGCGGGTACCAGAGTGTTATGACTTTCTAGGAACTGTATGCAATTAGCCACGATGCCAGTAATACTCCTATGCAACAACTTCAGATTTACTTGGAAGTCTAAAAATAATGTCAAAGCTGTGCTTTTTGTGTCGTTTTTTTCACTCTAGGAATCTGTCTGCCTTGTCTTTGAGAAGAGAGAGCATTATTTATGACAGAGCTCCGGTGCCCAATAATTGTTAGTCTGTGATTAAATAAACATAGCCTCTAATGAAAGGACTTCCCAGGTGGGTTAGCAGTAACAAAACCACCTGCCGACGCAGGAGACGTGGGAAACATGGGTTCAATCCCCGGGTCAGGAAGACACTCTGGAGGAGGAAATGGCAACCCATTCCAGTATGCTTGCTTGGACAATCCCATGGACAGAGGACCCTGGAGGGCTATAGTCCATGGGATCGCAAGAGTCAGCTACTTACTGAGCATGCACACACATGTACATAGCCTCTAATGAATCTAACACAGAAATGAGGTCAAGCACTATTCCTTTCACATCATCAATATTCTAAGATATCTGATTCCAAGTCTGTCTTCTCCACCCCGCCCTGTGAGTTCCCTGAGGGCCAGAACTGTGTGTCTTTAATTCCGTATCCGATACCTAGCACTGTGGCTGGCACAGAGCAGCCGTCTATCAATATCGGGTGAATGATTAACAAACTAGAATGAATCACATGAGCTTGAGTTAAGATTGCCTAGGTTCAAATCCCCATTCTACCATGTGTTAGCTATGTAACTTTAGACATTTTAAAGAGACCTCAATTTTCTAATCTGTAAAATGGGCATGTTAATAGTATCGACCTCATGAGATTATTATATCTAAATGGAACACTGTATATGAAGGACCAGGCATAGAGCCTGACCAAAAGTAAGTGCCCAATAATGGTTCATTATTATTATCAATGCTGTTGGGTTGAATTGCATGCTTTATACTCAAGTTTATTGGAGAATACCATGGAGTTATCCAAGATGAGGTTATGAGCTAATATTTATAAAGCCTTTTCTATGTGCCATGTATTATTAACTAAGCCCCAGGACTATTGTAAGAGACGGGTACTGTGATACCCCCACTTTATCCCCACAAGGAAACTGAGGCACGAGGGGTTAACCTGCTTGAGGTTACATAGCCGAAGGATAGATAAGTCATCACGTGATGAAGAACTGGGAAGCCTGGCATGCTGCAGCCCATAGTGTCATAAAGAGTCTGACACAAATGAGCAACTGAACAGCAACAACACTAACAAAAGCAGAGGAGCCAGGATTCAAGCCAGGACGGTGTGGCGTCAGTCCGTTTCTTAACGTGGATGCCGCACAGCTACCCTCAAGAAAGCTGGAGGCTGAGCTGGGCCTTGGGGGGCAAGCCACAGGACAGAGCCATCCATGACAGGAAGAAGGGCTAAGCACTTTCCCCTTCACACCTTCCTGACAGCCAACCCAGGGACTCTCCTGCAAACCTTCTCTCCGATTCTCTTGCTCATCCGACAACCTCTATCAGGCCCTCCTTTCTCTCGATGCTCCGCTTTCCCAGGTCTAAATATTTCTCCCTGGCCTCTCTTTCTCCCCTTTTTAGCCCCAAGGACTAACAGTGCCTGGAGAAGGCGATGGCACCCCACTCCAGTACTCTTGCCTGGAAAATCCCGTGGACAGAGAAGCCTGGTGGGCTGCAGTCCATGGGGTCGCTAAGAGTCGGAAACAACTGAGCGACTTCACTTTCACTTTTCACTTTCATTCATTGGAGAAGGCAATGGCAACCCACTCCAGTGTTCTTGCCTGGAGAATCCCAGGGACGGGGGAGCCTGGTGGGCTGCCGTCTATGGGGTCACACAGAGTCGGACACGACTGGAGTGACTTAGCAGCAGTAGCAGCAACTAACTGTGCCTAGGAGTTCCCAGAGTGGGTAACGTCGGAGTAGGGCTTTGAAGGACCCATAGGAGTTGGCCAAAAGGGTGGGTGGTGGGGATGGGTCAAGGTTCATTGTACTATTTTCTTATTTACATCCTCAGCCTTCTCAGAATCTCCATGTGTCAGTTTCCTCCTCTGTAGACATGAGAGCATTCAGAGTACCTACTGCCTCTCAGTTATTACAAAGATTAAAGCTATTACTCTGCTTGGGCTGTCATAACCATATACATAAGATTGAGTTTCCTAGCATAAACAAGAGCATATCACACACCTACTGACCTGGGGAGTTCATCTTTCAGTATCATATACTTTTGCCTTTTCCTATTTAATAAGCACACTGCATACACTTACTAGGGGCCATTTGTCACCTTTCTAAATGCCACACACTTTTAAAAGTGCTGAGGTCATGCCCAGCACATGGTAAGTACACTCTACGTGTTCTGTGATTGTATTACTGTGAAGACCATCACTCTTACTGTTGTGCACCTACTGTGTGTCAGTCATTGTGTTGAACACTTAGATCTGCCTCCTCTTTGGATCCCCACAAACTCTGCAGGGGCCTTCACTATGTCTATTATGCAGAAGAGGAAGCCAAGACTCCAGGACAAGCCAGGAGGAAGGCATTTATTTTCTCACAGTTCTGGAAGCTGGAAGTCCAAGGTCCAGCTGACACCCTGGCTGGGTTCTAGCGAGGACTCTCTCTGATTTGCAGACGGCTGCCTTGTCACAGCGCCTCACGCGAGCCTTCCCTGTGTGCTTGCAGAGGTGAGCAGGGGCACACACGTTTTCTGGGGTCTCTTCTTATCAGGTAAGGACACCGATCCTTTTGGACAAGGGCCTTACTCTTATGACCTCATTTAATCTTAACTACTTAGAGGCCAAAATACAGTCACTTTGGGGGGTTAGGGCTTCAGCATATGAATTGTACAGGGGGGTGGGGAAACAATTCAGTCCATTGCATTAAATATGCTAATAACACAAAGTTCCGATCAGTTCAGTCACTCAGTCGTGTCCAACTCTGTGACGCCATGGACTGGAGCACGCCAGGTTTCCCTGTCCATCACCACCTCCCAGAGCTTGCTCAAACTCACGTCCATCAAGTCGTTGATGTCATCCAACCATCTCATCCTCTGTCGTCCCCTTCTGCTCTTGCGTTCAATCTTTCCCAGCATCAGGGTCTTTTCCAATTACTCAGTTCCTCACGTCAGAATATAATCAGTCTAATTTCAGTATTGACTGTCTGGTGATGTCCATGTGTAGAGACTTCTCTTGTGTTGTTGGAAGAGGGTGTTTGCTATGACCTGTACATTCTCTTGGCAAAACTCGGTTAGACTTTGCCCTGCTTCATTTTGTACTTCAAGGCCAAACTTGCCTGTAACTCCAGGTATCTCTTGACTTCCTACTTTTGCATTCCAGTCCCCTATAATGAAAAAAACATCTTTTGGGGGTGTTAGTTCTAGAAGGTCCTATCGTTCTTCATAGAACCGTTCAACTTCAGCTTCTTCAGCATTAGTGATTGGGGCATAGACTTGGATTACTGTGATAATGAATGGCTTGCCTTGGAAATGAACAGAGATCATTCTGTCGTTTTTGAGATTGCACCCAAGTACTGCATTTTGAACTCTTGCTGCCCATGAGGGCTACTCCATTTCAAGGGACTCTTGCCCGCAGCAGTAGATATAATGGTCATCTGAATCAAATTCACACATTCCAGTTCATTTTAGTTCACCGATACCTAAAATGTCGATGTTCACTCTTGCCATCTCCTGTTTGACCACTTCCAATTTACCTTGATTCATGGACCTAACATTCCAGGTTCCTATGCAATATTGTAATTTATGGCACTGGACTTTATCTCCAACATCAGTCACATCTGCAACTGGGCGTTGCTTTTGCTTTAGCTCCATCTCTTCATTCTTTCTGGAGTTATTTCTCCACTTTTCTCCAGTAGCATATGGGGCACCTACTGACCTGGGGGGTTCATCTTTCAGTGTCATATCCTTTTGCCTTTTCATAGTTAATAAGCACACTGCATACACTTACTAGGGGCCATTTGCCACTTTTCTAAATGCCACACACTTTTAAAAGTGCTGAGGTCATGCCCAGCACATGGTAAATACACTCTACGTGTTCTGTGATTGTATTACTGTGAAGGCCATCACTCTTACTGTTGTGCACCTACTGTGTGTCAGTCATTGTGTTGAACACTTAGATCTGCCTCCTCTTTGGATCTCCACAAACTCTGCAGGGGCCTTCACTGTGTCTACTATGCAGAAGAGGAAGCCAAGACTCCAGGACAAGCCAGGAGGAACTCACTGAGGCTGATGGAGAACCAACTTCTCTCGAGTCTCTTTCAGTATTTCCAGCAAGGTACAGTAAAGGTCTAGACTTGGCCTGAGCCTTGAAAATGGGGAGAAGTGACCAAGTCCAAAGTCCTTCAAAGTGAGAGGAGTCATTCCCAACCATCCCACCTCCTGAGACTGGTGTGGACAGTAAGCAAGGCCAAGGGTGCCCTGGAGAGTATCATGAACTATAACACCCCACCCATCAGGAAGGGCCATTGCCATTACTCCCTCTGGCAGAAGGCAAGCGCCACTGGAGGAAGCCATAGCTGAAGCCACATCTCTCATCACAGTTTCATGCAAATTCCTGCATCACAGTCATTCATGAAAGTCAGTTTCCATAAAAGAGGAGGGGGCAGGGCCCCTAAAGGAGCTGGCCATCTGGAAGTGGAGGACATCGGGCCAGGGAAAATGGGACATTGCAGGAGTGCAGAGCAGGGATGGGTGAGGGCCAGGGGGCTGGACTTGGAGTCAGAAGAGCCGGCTCTGCATTTCCATGGGGGAGTGTGACCCCTGGCAAGTCTTCATGCCCCCTGGGAATCGATTCCTTTCTTTAATATTTTATTATGAAGAATTTAACATTTAAACTCAGAGTTGACAGAATAACATAGTAAGCCCCCTATGTAGCCTGCTACTCAACTTGTACAATTATCAACTCAAGTCCTGTCTTACATCCTCCGTTCTCTCACCCACTCCTCCCCCATATTTTTTCAGCCAATTCCAGACATCCAATCACTTCATCTGCCAAAATTTAGTCTGTTTAAAGATAAAGACTCTTTTTAAAAAACATAACTACAGGGCCATTATCACTTCTAAGAACACTGACAATGAGTCCCTTATGACAAATATTCATTCAATATACAAATTTCCACTTGCCCCATAATTAACTTTTTTTTTTTTAATAGAATTTGTTGAAACAGGATCCGAATCAAGTTCCCACATGATTTGGTTAACATGCCTTTTAGGCTTATCTATAAAGTCCCTCTTCATCTCTTTCTTTCCCCTTCCTTACAATGTATTTGTTGAAGAAGCTGGGTCATTTGTCCTATAGAAGTGTCCCACAGTGTGGATTCTGCTCACAGGGCCAACGTCTTTATCTGTTAAGCAAGGGGACCGTTCTCTCCAAGAACTGAGATTATGTCTGCAAACAGGCTGTGACTCTTGCAAGGCACCCACAGTTGTCATGTGTTAATGTCTCTTTTGAGCCTTTCAATACCCTGTGCTTCTGTTTTTCTGATGATATAGCTGAGATTCAGAGAAGCTTAGTTGCCTGCCCACGCTCACACAGTAGAGGGAGGAAAGGGCAGGTGGAACTGTAAAAACACTGACTCCATGTGGAGACTCAGACTCGAATCCCACTGCACCCTTTAATAGCTTTATGGCCTCAGGTTTCTGTAAACTTGCAGTTTCTTCATTGGCAAAAAAAAAACCTGCATGAAGCTAAAATGAGTTAATATGAGAAGAGCCGGTCTCAGGGTGCCTGGCAGTCGGTGCCTCACGCCATCCCTTCTGCTGTCTGCTCTGGCCCAGCCTCCTTCCTCCCTGCGTGCGAATAAGGCCCCCGTGATAAATCTGGACCCTCTGTCTGCCCCAAGCGCACCCTTAAGCCAGCAGAGACAGGGTGGGCGGCCCTCGGAAGCTGAGCACGCTCTGTTCTTGGGGCAGCTTGGCAAGCAGCTGTGGCCTCTTGGGTTTCAGGAAACAATCAGCTATTCTTCCTCCTTCCCCCTCTGTTTGTTGCTCATCCCTGGACCAGGGGGCCCTGAGAGAAATGCTCCAAGTTTCAGCAACTCCCAGCCCATCTGTACATTCTATGTGGATGATTTCCAGGTGTCCGCCTCAGCTTGAAGAAGCCTCAGCCTAAATCATCGTTCACTCCAAAGCTGACACCAATATCTTGATTTCCACCCAGATTCCGTGTCATTTATTCATTCAATAGGCAGCAGGCTGGACTCTGCAGATAATGACAATAATAATGACAACAATAATAATGACACCTAATCTGCCTCTTGAGAAATCTGTATGCAGGTCAGGAAGCAACAGTTAGAACTGGACATGGAACAACAGACTGGTTCCAAATAGGAAAAGGAGTACGTCAAAGCTGTATATTGTCTCCCTGCTTATTTAACTTATATGCAGAGTACATCATGAGAAATGCTGGAATGGAAGAAACACAAGCTGGAATCAAGATTGCCGGGAGAAATATCAATAACCTCAGATATGCTGATGACACCACCCTTATGGCAGAAAGTGAGGAGGAGCTAAAAAGCCTCTTGATGAAAGTGAAGGAGGAGAGCGAAAAAGTTGGCTTAAAGCTCAACATTCAGAAAACGAAGATCATGGCATCCGGTCCCATCACTTCATGGGAAATAGATGGGGAAACAGTGGAAACAGTGTCAGACTTTATTTTTTGGGGCTCCAAAATCACTGCAGATGGTGACTGCAGCCATGAAATTAGAAGACGCTTACTCCTTGGAAGAAAAGTTATGACCAACCTGGATAGTATATTCAAAAGCAGAGACATTACTTTGCCGACTAAGGTCCGCCTAGTCAAGGCTATGGTTTTTCCTGTGGTCATGTATGGATGTGAAAGTTGGACTGTGAAGAAAGCTGAGTGGCATGCTGCGATTCATGGGGTGGCAAAGAGTCGGACACGACTGAGCGACTGAACTGAACTGAACTGAATGACAGCAACAACAACAGTGCGAATAATGGCCCACAGTTACACAGCACCTACTGTGTGTCGGGCACAGTTCTGAGCACCATGCCTTTGAGGCAGGTACTATTACTGTCCGCAGCTTACAGGTGAGGAGGCTGAGCACTGTGAGTTGGAATAAGCCACCCAGGGTCCCGGAGCTAGTCAGTGGCAGAGTTAGCACTTGAATAAAGGTTTACCTGTTAAAGGCAGACCGTACAAAGCGGGACTGAAGTCCCGCAGCTGGCAGCCATATATGGCTGCCCAACTCCATGCTAGTTGTTTTCAATGTTATATCATTTAATCCTCACAGGGGTCTCCAAATAGCGACCTTATTGTTTGCATTTACTCGTAAGGGAACAGGCTCAGAGAGGTAGAACATTGTGCTCAAGTGCACACAGCTGGGTCCTCTTGACCCCAGGATCAGACTCTTTGAGGACACGACATGATGCATGTCACTCGAATTCAAATGAGAAGGTGAGGAGGCACCTGCCGGAAGGGAGATAATTCTAGACTATAGGAACTCAGGGAGGATGGAACCCACTTCCCAAAGCTTCCTAGAGGAGGGAACCACATCAGGAGCTGGGACTCGAATGGTGGCAAACCAACCCCTCACATCATAGCGGGCTTCTAACTGGGGCCCAGTCCTCTGTAAGACCCTCAAGTGACATTGCTGGCTCCTTCACCCCAGCTGACAACCGCGCTCCCCGAGACTGTCAGGGGCCACGTGGTCAGAGGTTCCAAAGGGAAGCCTGGGCCTTGGAGCTCTGATCCTGAACTGTCTGGCAGTAAGAGGGACACTTGGCAGGGGTTGGTTGGAGACGGTGGCTGAGCAGGGAAGACACCTCCTGACCAGCATCATTACACAGTCATGAGACCCTGGCTATTGGCTCTCTCCCCAATATGTGTAAGTGCTCCCCACAATGGCACAGGGTGGCACTTAAGGAACTTGAGTGAAGGAGGAAGGTGGGATGGGTAGGATCTTGAACCAAATCCAAGGGCCTCAGCCTCTAACCCACCCCAGAACCATCAGGGCCCCTGTGAATATCCCACTGCAAGAGGAGTAAATCCCTGGAGGACATGCAGAGGACTCCTTTGGAGGAGGAAAGGTTTTGACCCTGACACTCATGCCTGGGGCTATCTCATGGTGAGGGGGCAGAGCCCCATGTGCCTCCACAGAAAGAAAACACAGGAGATGCAGATTTGGGCTAAAAATAAAGGACTTTCCAACAGGCAGCGTGACCTGCTGGTCTCCAGCATGCACCAAGCCCGTTATGAGGTATGCGGGCAAATTCCCCAAGGGGTGCTGAAGAAAGGATTTCTACCTTGAGGAGCCCAGGGCTGGCTCTAAAGCCCTCCCAGCTCCATGACCCGGCAACCCCAGGAGGCCATCCAGGCTCCCAGGCCCCAGAACGCCTCCGGGCCTAGGGTTCTGTTCTATTCCAATGCCATTATCCAAGATCTTGTGAGCTGAGACTGATAGTTCCAGTCCCTCTGCTTAATGTTCCTCCTCTCACAATCCCACTACCTTCCATCTAGGGGCGTGTCATTAATGCTTATCCCATTTATCAGGTGAGAACGCTGAGGCTCAGGCCAAGCTAAGGCTCAGGCTAAGTCAGAATTAGGAAACGTCACCTGGGTTTGAAACCAGGCCCTTCAGAACCTAAAGACATCTCACCTCAGCCAACTGATTCCAATATCCTGCAGTTCCAGGTTTCTCTCCTTGTGGCCTGAAACCAGTTCTTCCCCTGGGGGTGGACCACAGAGCCCCCAACGCCAGCACATCCTGGCCCCTGCCCAACCGCAGCCCCCATTCAGCCTGGCCGCAGTCAGCTCCGTGGTTTCCTGAACACTCTAAACCAAGAGCAGCTGTTACCATAATGGTTCCCACGAGGGATTGTCGGCCAATTTTCTCTGCTTGCTTCTCAATTTCCTTTAAAGGGGGATGTGGCGGAGACCCAAGTAGGGCCACGAACAGCCCCTCCCCAAATGACCTCCATGCTTATCTCACACTCTGACCACAATGCATCATTTCAGCTTAATTTTATTTCCTCTTATAAATGGGCACAGCACGGGAAGTGAATTTTTTTTTTTTTTTTGGAAACAAACAGTTCCTTCACAAGGCTGGGACAGGTGAGCACCCACAGTGGGGTAGGTGCCTTGGTTTCTTTTTCCAGTCTTTTTCCACCGCTTTTTCCTACTGAAAGTTTTGGCCATGAACTCGGGACAGGTATGGTTAATAAACAGGTTAGGGGGAAGAGAAGGGGCAGAGAAGGCCTGGGGGAGGGAAGGACAAATTCCCCCCGCCCCAGGCTGGGTTCTTGGAGGATCTGTACAGGAGAAAGGACGTAGCGGAAGGCGGGGGGTGGGGGTGGGGACACAGTCTTCAGGGGGCTCTCTGGAGCCGCACTGCCTACGAAAAATATTTACATGCATTCACCAAGCTGGGGCCACTGCGCTGAGCTGCCTGCTGGGCACCCCGGGGGATGCTGAGGCCATAGGGCCTTTGATGGCGACTCTGGGGCCCAGCCTCAGCATCTCCGTAAATCTGTACACAGTTTGTGGGCTTCTATTTACAGGCAGGAGGCCTGGGGAAGCAAGTCCAGGGCAGTGGCTGGCAGGAGAAGGAATTCAGGAGCGTCAAGGAGGTGGTGGCCCCTTCTGCCCTGTGACAGAGGTGTGTCTGCTCCCTGTGCCCAGGGCCCCAGCCTTGAGGCCTGGACAGATGGCTTTGCCAACCCCAGGTGGGTCTGGTCTGAGCACCCCAAGCCACTGCCCACCGACCTGCCCGGCCTGGGCCCCAGTGATCACCCGTCTGCTTCGTATCGAGGGGACCAACCCTTCCGGGGAGGTACCCCTCTCACCCCCTAGGAAGACAGAGCCTGGGCTCTAGAAGTCACATTTGGGGATGGGGGTTGACCCCGGCCCGCCTCGTCCTCTCTGGCAGCAGAGGCTGTCAAGCACACAAGCCCCTCTTCCTTTGGAATCGCCCGTGTTTCCTGGAAACACTAGGCCCTTGCAGGACACCTCCCCAGGAGCACCAGGGTGCCTGGGGACATATTCGGGCAGGCCCTGCATGCATCACACCGTGTACAGGCAGGGTGAGGCCTGCACTCATATCCAGCTCATCCTTTTCACGGCCTGCTCTCGGATTGCTGTGCTGGACTTGGACGGTTTTTTAAACTTCATGAAGATAAAGCCTGGACATTTGTCTCAGGGCCAGGGCTCAATGAATGAAGCCCTCAGTCTCTTCTCTCCAATGCTAAGGATGCAGAAAGAGACATCGGGTGTCGGGTGGCAAAGCCCCAGGCCCCAGGTTAGAGGCTGGCCCACAGAAGGTGAGGAGTCAGGCCTGCTGGGGTCAGGCTGGACCCATGCAGCCCCTCCTAGCCCACTCCAGCCAGCCCAGGCCCTGCTCAGCCGTCCTGTGCTGAACCCTGCCCCCACCAGGGGCTGTATGGAGGCCATGCCCACTGCTGGGCCTCCAACCCTGGTCCCACCATCCCTGGATGGCCCAGATCCTCTCTCCTCCACGTTCCCTGGCTTCTCAGCCTTGGCCTGCCCAGGCCTTCTCACCAGAGCTGCTGCCCCAAGACAGCAGCCTGCCAAGGGGCAGGGTAGAGGGAGGGGAGGCTGGGGCTGGCTTTGGTCTCCCTCGTACCCCCACCCTTCCGCTCCAGGAACGACTGAGGCCAGGTCACCTCCAACAGATCGTGAGCCTAGGATGCCTCCTGCCCCGCAAAGACTTGGACCAGGGGGGTTCCTCACCAGCCTCCCAGCCTTGCCAAGGTGGCCTATAGGTCTGAGAGATGGAGCCTCAGCCTGGGAAGACGGTGGAAGACAGGCTGCAGGAGCTCCCTGGAACCTCACCCTCACTGCCTCAGGTACCCCCGGCCCTCACCCTGCAGAAGCTTCCTGCCAGCAAGTCTTCAAAAGGGAACAGAAATAAAACCCGGCTTTCTGACTTTAACCGGGGTTGTGGGCAAGGGGTGGAGGAGTGAGCCCCAGCCACCCACGACTCAGACCGCATCCCTTGGTTCCAAGACCCCTCTCAAAGCACAGCCCCCATGGGAGATTTGTGACCCCACGTTTAAAATATCTACAGAAGTGGCCCCATTTGAAGAGTAACAAAGAAGAGGGAGGCGGGCTGGAGCCTGGGATACCCCCAACCCCGCCTGTCCTCAGCCCTCAGCCAAGGACAGTGTCTGGATGGACTGCTTCTGCTGCAGCCAGCAGAAACATCAGGTTGTCTGGCCAAATGCATGGGCACAGGTCCACCGGAAGGTCCCCAAGAAGGCCCAGGGGTGGGGCTGAGGTGGGCCTGGTGAGGCCAAAGGGAGAGGGTGCAGAGGGCCCAGGCACCAGGCCCACCCTCACAGGCACTTTGGAGACTTGTGTCCTGGGAGGCAGAGTCGACCCCCTAGCTCAGAGCAAGAGGAGGATGGAAGGAGACCAGGAGCCTCACCACATGCCCCCTCCCCACCAGGAGCCTTTGGTCCTGGGAGACCCAAGCCCCCTCTCTAGCCCAAGACTGAATTCCAAGAACCAGCCTGCCTTCCTCAGCAAGTGGGGAACTTACTACCCAACCAAGCCCTTTGCAGGCTTCAGAGGGGAGGGAGCAGGTAGGATGAAGCCAGGTTCAGCCAGTGTGCAATGCCCTGAGGGGGCTTGTGGCCATGTCCCCCACACTACACTTAATTCCAGGAAAGGCAGGTGTCCAAGCATGACAGCAGGGCTGTGTGGGTGTGGGTAAGATTGCGCACCCACATGCGATTGCGTCCAATTCACTGGGGTTCAGTGGCAATGTGGTTGGTAATGGGTCGTGAAGGCTGAGCGTGACGGGGCAACTTGGGGACCCAATATGGGCTGATTGTTTCGGCCTAATTGCACCCTCCCCAGTGAGCCTGAAAGCTGGAGGCAACACGTGTGGTGTCAAGAGTGTATGTGAGTGGGCAGGAGTAGGGATGGCGGGATGGCAGAGAGAGAGGCAGGCCACACGGTTACCATTAGGTTATGATGATTAGTGACTTGCATTGTCATAAGCATTTTTTTGGGGGGGGGGCGGGGGGGAGCACATAAGAAACATATGAGAATAAACATCTTTGGAAGAATGTGTGTGTCTGTGACGTATCTGGATTAGTTAGGTGGTCAAGATTACATGTGATTTTGTCATTGCGTGCTTTTCTGTGTGTGTGACAATACATGTAACCATGTGAGAGACAGTGTCTGTGCAGAGTCCACTAGGAAGAAGGAGGTGCAAACCCCTCCTCACCAGTGGCTGCCAGAGCACTCTCAAGAAGCTGGGGCAGACCAGGAAGGAAGTAAAGCCTGTGGGTGCATGTGCATTGAGCAGAGGTGAGGGAAAATGACCCCATAACCCCAGAGAGGCCAGGACAAAACAGGCTGGTGGGTGAGGGGTACCGTCTCACCCAGGCAGAGAGTGAGCCTGGGACAGAAGCAACAGGGTGCAGTGTCCCAGTGATTTCAAGGGCTGGGCTTGCCAAATGCTTGTCCTGGAAACCAGCCAGAGTGCCTCTCTGCCTCCAAAAGGAAACCTCAGCCAGCCCTGTGGGGCCAGGTTGGGGCTGAAGTCCCACCCCTTTGTCCACCAGCCAATCAGGAGTTCCCTTCCTCCTGTCCATCTGATGTGAGGTCCTAAAGCCCCAAGCTGGTGGTGGGGGGAGGAGTATGTGGAACAAGTGATGAGCTCATAAGGGCACAGTCTGGAGCAGACGGCAGTGCCCCCTTGTCCCTTGGGGAAGAGCTGCATGAAGCTGGCAGTCTGGGCAGACCTTGGGAGGGTGGCAGAGATGAAGTGGGGCCAGGATGTCTCCTAGGCCCAGTCCCAGGCCGGGGCTGGGGGTGCCAGGCCAGGGACTGGATATAGGGGTGGTGCTGAGGCTACAGGGAGGCACTCTGGCTCCGCTAGGCGTAGAACTCCTCTTGCTTGTCAGGCTTCTGGTATGTGACGCTCGCCTGCTTGGGCTCCTCCAGCGTGTAGCTGCCCTCATCCTTCTTCTTCATGCGGTAGATGAGCAGGGTGACCAGGAAGGCAGCAAAGAGGGCGCCTACAACCCCACCCACGATCACAGCTGCGGAGAAAGAGGGCAAAGGTCAAGGCCACGGGAAGGGCAAGACATGCTTAGAGCCTGAGGAAAGGGCAGAGAGTCCCTGCAGGTAGAAGCAAGAGTTGGGAGAGGGCTGGGAATCTCAAACCTGAGACCAGAGTCGGACTGAAGTCTGGAGTCAATGCTAGAACACCAGCACTGGCTGCCATTGACGCTCTGCACTTCAGCCTGGCACTGTTCTAACCATATGAGCACGTGGAATCTTCATACAGTGCTACTGGGGAGGTGCTGTGCTAAGGTCCTCATCAAATGTAAGGTGCCATCAATAAGAAGATGCTCCAGTATTTTAAATGCCCTTAGGAAAGAAAAAACTCTGCCATCTGAACTAGGACACATCCCAGCTGTGGAGGAGTTGGCATGAACACACATGCGCTGAGACTGGTTAAGAGCAAATGATTACACCCATTTTGCAGATGAAGAAAAAGCGTGCCTGGAAAGGTGAAGGGCCTGCGCAAGGCCACGCTGCTCATAAGAGGGGAACAGGGCTTGGACCACAAATCCAGAGACTCTTCGGGAGAGAAGGCCAAGGGCAGGTCCTCAGGGCTGGTATGAAGGGTGGGAGCAGATCAAACCTAGGATGGGGCCCTAGATTAGGATCCAGGGGATAAGGTCCAGGAGGGGTAAACCAGCATGGCCCAGGGAGGTCTGAGAAGAGGTCAGAGGGTGCTGAGGAAAGTGCGGGAGGTAGGACAAAGTCAGGGCCAGACTCTGGGATCAGAAGGGTCAGAAGAGGAACTAGAGGGTGGGTCCTGGGGTCCCCAAACCCCCAGCATCCCCTTCCTAGGAAACTAGGCTCCTAGGAAACCCACACCCTACCCTCCCTCCTGGGTTCCTAGGGGGAAAACTGAGGCCCCACCAGCTGCCCCCTCTGGGCTCCTCCCAGGCCCCAAGTCTCACCTACGAGCACCTCCTTCCGCTCCAGGATGCTCTTCTGGGGCAGCTGAGCCGCCGAGCTGCCTGAGTCGATGGCATTGTCCAGGAGGCCAGGGCCTGGGCGGGCACCCTTGGGCAGCGTCCCAGGCGGAGGTGATGGCTTGGCTGCAGCCCCACCCACAGCCACCACCTCATTGGCTGTGTCTGGCTGTGTGGTCTCTTCCTCTGACAGCTCAAAGTCCCCGCTGGGTCCCCCGCTCACTGGCATCTCTGGCTCATCCCGGATGGTGGTCAGGAAGGACTCTGGAGTTGGGGTCTGTAGGGAGGGTAGCATGAGCCCAGGAGCCAGGCCCAGAACCCCTGCCACAGGACAGCCATACACACATGCACACTAGCCCACTGCCACTACTCCACTTCCCTGGGAGGGCTGACACTCACTAGGCACTCACCACAGGCCAGGCCCTGTGCTAAGCACATCACGGGCCTTTTCCCCATTAAGAAGGTAGCGCCCCTACACTGCAGAGTAGGAAATAGGCTCAGAAAGGTTAAATGACTTGCCCAAGGACACACAGCTGGTAAGTGGTAGAAGCAGAACTAAAATCCAGATCTGTCCAACTCCAGAATATGTGTCCCTAACCACTACACTACACTACCTCTGTTCTCATCCTGGCCACATCCTGCTCCCCATCCCATCTCCATCCCTTCCTTCTCCAGCTGCCTCTGTAATAACCCTTAGCAGATTACGGTCAGGGACTGTTGTCTGGGGACAGCTGGGTGCAGACATTAAATACTTTGGCCTGATCTTCGATCCATGTGCCTGGGGCAAGGCTGAGTCCCTTAGCCTGAAGGTCAGTCCAGTAAGTAAGTGTAAGTTGCTCACTCACGCCCAACTCTTTGCGACCCCATGGACTGCAGCCCACCAGGCTCCTCTGTCCATGAGATTTTCCAGGCAAGGATACTGGAGCGGGTGGCCATTTCCTTCCTGACCCAGGGATTGAACCCAGGTCTCCCTCATTGCAGGCAGATTCTCTACCAGCTGAGCCACAAGAGAAGCCCCAAGGTCAGTCCAAGAGCACCACAAATCTCGGTGGCTCCCAGCATCTGGAGGCAGGATCCCAACTAGAGCTGGGGTCGCAGCAGGATGGGGCTGCTTCACAGGTGCGCATGGAGAGAGTGGGTCCGGTGTCCAGGCCCAGGAAAGGCCATGCACATGCCCAGAGGCTGCACCAGCGACCTGCTCTCCATGCCCCAGCACTGCGTCCCCAGCCTGCCTGGCCAAGCATCTGTGAAACACCAGGTTCCCCTAGCTGCTCAGAGGAGTCTGGAGCAGGGCCTGTGGTCCGCTGGGGCTGGCTGGGGAGCTGGATGGGCTAATGCTGACCCAAAGGCAGCTCCACAACCTGGGGGGTCCTCCTCGATGAGGCGAATGCAAAGGGCTTTAGTAACCCAGTCAATGTCACTACATCCGCTCCTTGCCCAGCAGCGCCAGCAAGGATCAGGCTACTGCTCCCACTTCCTTGATCCCCTCCCCATCCTGGCATTCCTGGTATCCTCATCCTCTTCCCTGAAACACCGCCCCCATCCATAACACCCCAAACACACACACATACACACACACCATCCATAACACCCCCCTCACACACACATACACACCCTAGAGCTGACTGCCAGGTTCAAATCCTGACTCTGCCACTGCTGCCTGTGAAGGCTTGGAAAGCAGCCCCACCTTAAGGGAGGATGGTGGCAATGCCCCTCCCCGCCCCGGTGGGGCAGACATGAGAGGGAGGGATGGTGGCACAGCTAAGTGCCTAGCACTGCGCCTCCACCCAGGCAGCCTCCAGGAACGAGGCTTGCAGTATTCCTCCCCCACCACCTAACTCTTAATCCCCCTCAGATGGACAAACAGCAAGACGGTGGCAATAACAAAGTGAACCTTTTTGTGTGTTTAGTATTGCCAAGCACTGCTCTAAGAGCCTTGGCCCTGTTGGGGAAGTTAATTCTCACAACCCTGTGATTTGCATTCTATTCTTTTCTCCTTTTCACAGATAAGGAAACAAAGGTATAAAAAGGATCAGTGACTTCCTGAAGTCACATGGTGGTAGAAGCATTCCAATCCTGGCTGCAGGGCTCCTGAGTCTGAGCTTTTAACCAGAACACACAGGCCCTTGGCCCCTGCCCCTTTTAACACTCCCATTCTCCCAGTTCTTTCCCCATTAATGTCTTCATCTAACATCTAAAGACCCAGGCCGGGGTCCCTCTTCCATCCCCATCCATCTCGACCTCTGTCCTCATCCTGTGACTCACCCCTAGCCCTGGCCTCACATCTCTCTCACCCTCCCGCTCCCTGTCTGGCTCACCTCCAGAACCTCCTAGATCTCCAACCCTGTCCAGCTCCATCCTCCTCCCCCACCCACCCCCA
>SJYX01024876.1:1131348-1165315 GCA_006410675.1 Oreotragus oreotragus
CACCCCCACCCCCGAGCCCCGACCCACCCTCCTCTGCCCTGTGACTCCCTGTCCTCTCCACACCGGCTCACCTGAGCCACCTCCATGGGTCCAGGGGCGGTGGTCCCCAGGGGCAGGGTGCTCTTCTCAGGGATATCAGGCTTCTGGGTGGTAGCCGGCCTGGGAAGGGCCCTTGGCCTGGAGGTAGCTGTGCTGACCAGCCTGGGCGTTGGGGCCTCTGTGTCCAAGACAGCCACCGTGGTGGGAGGTGAGGGCGCCGCTGGGGTGGTGGCCCGGGCTGTGGCCGCTGTGGTCAGTGGCAGAGGCAGAAGCCTGCGTACGCCGGTGGTCCTTACGACAGAGGTGGTGGCCGCGGACGGGGGCGCCGCAGGGATGCTGGGCGCGGCGGTGGCCGCTGTGGCGGGTGCTGTGGCCGCCGTCGGGGGCCCTGTGGCGGTGGCAGTGGTGGTAGCCGTCGGGGTGGAGACGGTGGTGGCTCTCTGGCTGGGCTCTTCTGGCACCTCTGTCACCAGTGGGGGGCTGGTGGCTGGCTCCGGGGTGGGGCGCTCAGAGGGGAGCTCTTCAAACGGGGTGCCCACAGGCTGGATGTCCATGGTGGGCAGCACCGCGGGGGTGGTGGACATTGCCAGGGCGACATCTGGGCTGAACCGCATGGCTGTCTCAATGCCCGACTCCTGCTCAAAGTCTGAGGGGGTGGGGGAGGGGGAGAAGGAGAGAGCTAGGAAGCTGGGTGATTTGAAGGCATGAGGATCCCAGATAAGCAACAGCCATCAAGATGGGAGGCTCCCAACCCTCACCCTTTGCATAATTTTCCCAAGACAAGAGGAGGGAAAGGAGGAAGGCACAGTCTGGTCAAAGCTTACCAGCTGACTGATGGGGCTAGTGATGCTTCCCAGCTCCTCTCTGCCTAGCCAAAAATTCTAAGGGACCACCTCTTCCAGGGAGACTTCCCTGACTATTCCAGCCCACCTAGTCTGGAGCTTTTCTGAAGTGAAGTGAAGTGAAGTCGCTCAGTCGTGTCCGACTTTTTGCGACCCCGTGGACTGTAGCCCACCAGGCTCCTCCATCCATGGGATTCTCCAGGCAAGAATACAGGAGTGGGTTGCCATTTCCTTCTCCAGGGGATCTTCCCGACCCAGGGATCGAACCTAGGTCTCCCGCATTGCAGGCAGATGCTTTAACCTCTGAGCCACCAGGAGAGCTTTTCTAGCATACTGAATCTAGGCAGTGGCAACTCAGGCCCTGCTCACTTCAGATCTTGCTGGAGGTTGCAGGCAGGGGAGGGGAGGATGGCTGTGGCATTCTGGGAAGAGGCAGACATGCACACAAGCTACATGAGTACCCCCAGAGGCACAAGCAGACAGCAAGCAGGAGAACAAGCCCCTCCCATAGAGGCTGCTTGAGCAGTCTGGACTCCAAACCTAGACAGGTAAAGGGAAGGCCTTGGGAGAAAATAAGGAGAGAGAGAGATAAGCCATGCCAGCTCCCAGGGGGGACTGAACCAGGCAGAGCAGGGGTGGGGAGGAGCCTGAGAGGTGTGTAAGTAGAGATGTCACCAACCATCAGGATGGAATTTATAAAGATTCTCACGAGATTTATAACTCAGAAGATGCTTAAAGGAATGGGCTAAAGTGAGGAGACTAGAGGAGAGGGGCTGTAGGTGGCCAGCTGCAAAGCACACAGACCCCACCATTCCATTAGACTCAGCCTGCCCCCTCCAGGGCCCCAATCTCAACACACCCCTTTTTACTACCAGTTGCAGAGCTTCATCTCTGTGCCAGGCCCTGACTCTTAAACTGAAGCCTTCCAGAGGCTCGGCGTGTGTGAGAGGGTGCCAAGTCGCTTCAGTCCTGGCTGACTCTGCGATCCCGTGGACTGAAGTGGGCTGCCGTGCCCTCTTCCGGGGAACCTTCCCCATCCAGGGGTCAAACCAGCCATTCTTACTGTCTCCTGCATTGGCGGGCAGGTTCTTAACCACCTGCCACCTGGGAGGAGCCCCCAGCGGCCCCGAGAAGAAGGCAAATTTACCACCATTTACAGATAAGAATACAGACTCGGGGGGAGGGAAAACGGCTAAAGACAGCACAGCCATTAGGTAGAGAAACGGATTCACCTTAGCGCGCCTCGCTTATCTCAGGCTACTCTGGGGCCGTTCTGGGCGGGACCATGGAACTGCTTTGTCCCAGGCACCACTGAGGCCGCTCCTGTTTTCCGTCACTGTCCTAACCCCGCCCTTGGCCACCGCTGATTGGACAGAGGGCGGGGCCACCTGACCCAAGTTGAGCCAATCAAATGGTCTCTGCTCACTGCACCTGAAAAGTTGACCACTAAGTTCCTCCAAGTGGTCTCAACAGTATGAAACCTGGGTTACTGAGAAGCGTGTGTTCCTTGACAGAGGCTGGAGGTCTGCAGGGAGACCCAAACAGTGCAAACAGAGACGCAGAGACAGAGAAACGGGGAGTGCTGGGCTCCTTAAGGCCCCGGTTCCACCCCGGGGGAGGACGGCCTGCCCTTCACGTGCTTAAGGTCCAGGAGCTGCCCCTGAATGACCTCTCCCTCCCCCGCCCCACGTTTAAGGGAGCCTACCCTATGAAGGCTCCTCTTCCTTGCCATCAAAGCCTCGGATGGGGCACTGGAGAGAGACTGGTACTGCTGACATGACACGTAGGAAAAGGGAAGGGGATACTTACAGCCGGAGCCCGACCCGGAGTAGAGGTCGTCCAGCTCGTCATCGGGGAAGGAGTCGTCATCCCCAGAGCCCTCGAGGTCCACGGGCCTCTCGAAGTTCTCACTGCGCCAGCGCGGGGCCTGCGGAGGGCAGAGTTGGGCACAGGGCTCAGCACCTGAGGCCAGTAGCCTGGAAACGCCCAGAGGAGCAACCGGCACTCTCCAAGGCCAAGTGGCAGTGGAGGGACAGCATCAGATGTGGCCTCCAGAGGCCAACAGAGAGCCGCGGTAGGCCGGATCACCACTTCCTGCCTTGTCGGGGTGCTGTGGGCATGCAGTGTGCCAATGTGTGCTGAGCGCGCCTCAAAGCAGCAGGGGCTCAGCACAGGGCAGCCCATCTGCCCCCTTCCCCAGCCGAGAAGACTGAGGCCCCACTGCCCCAGGCCACCAGAGCATGTGATGTGCCGAGATCCAGACTCTGCTAGGGACGCAGTGCCTCACACCTCAAAATCCCAAAGGCAGGACCATTTGTCCCATCAGACAGACAGAGGTGTTGGGGAGGGCTGGGGCTCTGGGAGGGAAGAAACTTGGGTAATGGGGGAGGGAGAGAAGGGAGTGGAGTTCCTGGCTCTGGTCTTCCCCAAAACAAAGTCAGCTCCCCCGTCTAGACCTCCCTGCAAAGTATGTCACTGCTCAGAGTCAGCTCAGGGCATGGACGCCGCTTCTCTATCTGCCAACAAGGGTCTCCGGGGGTCTGCCGGGGTGAGGGGAGTCCAGCCCTCCAGGTCCAAGACTCTTCCCAGAATCAGAACCTGGGAAGGTGGGGTGCTGTGGCTCCTGGGCCCAGATCATCCCCCCATCCCGCCCCGCCCCATTGCAACCCCGGCCCGAGAGCCAGCACTAAGAACATCAAAGACAGGAGCGCAAACCTGGATCCAGACCGAGCCCGGCCACAGGCCCTGCGTCCAGAGAGCTTTCAGAGAAAGATGAGCTGGTGCTCAGCTCTAGAGGGTTATTAGCACCTGGGTCTTAAACAATTGAGCTAGAGAGAAAAAAAAGAAATAGAGCAAGGCATCTCAAGCAGGGGGACCAGAATAAGCAAAGGCTCCAAGGTGTGCCACCAGAGCCGGGTCTGGGGGCCTCATCCAGGGCCCCTCAGAACCCCTGCAGTCACTGCAGTCCAGGCACCCGGTCCCAGTCTGCTGGAACGTGCCTGCCTGGTGTCTCCTGCCTCCTTAACTCATGCTGTTCCCTCCACCTAGAACATTCTTCCCTCCCATCCTCTCATCCTCCAACTTCCCACCAGCTAGCTCTCACTCCCCATCCCTTCTTCCGAGAAGCCCTCCTACTTTGAGCTTTCAGAGCATCCATCTGGTGCTTCTGAATTCACATCTCTCACCGCCTGTGAGCTGGGCAAGCATGGGTATATACTTCTTCTGTGACTGTGCCCACCCCCAGTAAACTATACCTTGATGGAGCAGGACCATGTCAGACACACAGTGGGTATCAGCAAGTATCTGGGAAGGAATGGGCTTGGTGTTGGAGGATGCAATTCCTGGGTAGTGGGGGTAGGGGGGTGGGTGGGCGCAGGACAGGCCAGAGTTGAGTTTGGGGAAGCCCCATCACAGGCTCTCAGGGTTCGGCTGGCAACTTTTCTCTTGGAAACTGGTCAGGTTTTATTCTGACTGCACGTCAGAATGTTGTAAAAACAGTACTCAGCAGTTTAGAAGGTCTGACGCAGAATCTGAATACCCCTACTGTTTGACTGACATGGGGAGCCATGGAAGGTATGTTAGCAGGAGAGGGGCTAGCTCAATATCACGACCTGTGCTCAGCCTCTCACACCTCTGCCCCTGACAGCCCCCTCCTGGAGTTCCTATGGAGCTAGAGAGAGGATCCTGATCCTGGCTTCCAGGCCCCGAGCCTCGACCACCTGCTCTAAAGCCCTACCCAGGCCAGGCAGGGCAGGAGGCCAGGGCAGGGAGCCAGGAGATTCCCCCCAGCATACCCGTCACCCTCCCCCCAACACACACACACACACACACACACACACACACACACACACACACACACTAGCTCTCACTCCCCATCCCTTCTTCCGAGAAGCCCTCCTACTTTGAGCTTTCAGAGCATCCATCTGGTGCTTCTGAATTCACATCTCTCACCGCCTGTGAGCTGGGCAAGCATGGGTATATACTTCTTCTGTGACTGTGCCCACCCCCAGTAAACTATACCTTGATGGAGCAGGACCATGTCAGACACACAGTGGGTATCAGCAAGTATCTGGGAAGGAATGGGCTTGGTGTTGGAGGATGCAATTCCTGGGTAGTGGGGGTAGGGGGGTGGGTGGGCGCAGGACAGGCCAGAGTTGAGTTTGGGGAAGCCCCATCACAGGCTCTCAGGGTTCGGCTGGCAACTTTTCTCTTGGAAACTGGTCAGGTTTTATTCTGACTGCACGTCAGAATGTTGTAAAAACAGTACTCAGCAGTTTAGAAGGTCTGACGCAGAATCTGAATACCCCTACTGTTTGACTGACATGGGGAGCCATGGAAGGTATGTTAGCAGGAGAGGGGCTAGCTCAATATCACGACCTGTGCTCAGCCTCTCACACCTCTGCCCCTGACAGCCCCCTCCTGGAGTTCCTATGGAGCTAGAGAGAGGATCCTGATCCTGGCTTCCAGGCCCCGAGCCTCGACCACCTGCTCTAAAGCCCTACCCAGGCCAGGCAGGGCAGGAGGCCAGGGCAGGGAGCCAGGAGATTCCCCCCAGCATACCCGTCACCCTCCCCCCAACACACACACACACACACACACACACACACACACACACACACACACACACGAGTCTCAAAGTAATGAATTAATCAGTATTTACTTGCTACCAGTGAGTCATGGAGTGGAACAATTAGAGTAATTGCTCCGTGACTAATTGCTGGGTCTTCCTCTGTTTTAGACATTTCAGGAGCTCAGAGCAGCTACCATCCAACCTTCCCTAGCTGCCATCTCTGCTCCCACTTACCAGAGGAATAAATCCCCAGGACCCAAAGGGAAGGGGCTAGGTGGTCCCCCACCACCAGCCTCTTTGACCCCAGCTTGGCTGGGGTCCCTTGGAGATTTTCTGCTCCATTCTTAGGCCAGCAGCCTAAAGCCAGAGATGTGCAGCATGTTGGGGCCTGAGCAGGGGTGGGGCCCAGACTGTCTCTCCCCCAGAGCATCTTCACTGTCTCTATGTCCTTCCAAGCAACTCAGGGAAGCTGAAAGCCATTTAGCTGGGAGGAAAGGGCCCAAGAAGTCTGCAGTTGACCCCCAAACTGGGGTAAAGCTGGGGGGCCAAAATAGGGAGTCCTCATGATTCCACAGTGACCAGCACCACACAGCAGCCCCTAACAACCTGCTCCCAGAGAGGCTTGCACAAATTCAAACCCCTCACCCCTGCAACGCCACACAGAGCCTTGAAATGACATACCCAGACACACCCTGACACACTCACCTAAAGGCAGCCAGAGGGAGGCGGCCAGAGGGAGGCACTGCGTGTTGGCATGCCTTTGGGTGCAAACAGGCACATACATGGGAGGGGGGGTGCAGACACCAAAAGGGGGCAAGCGCGGTGCAGCTCTGAGGCTCAGAAACAAGTATGGAGCCTCCTGTGAACTCGTCAGCCTCCACTCAGGTAGCTCTCACCTACATACTATTCATCCCTAGCTCAGTAGCCATCGACATGACAACCGTTACCATGACGACCATCTACTCCATGCTAAGGACCAGGAGCTCCAGCTCCCCACAGAGATGCGGGGGGCGGAGGGGGGGTGTGGAGCAGGAGAGGGAGAGATCCTGGAAGAACAGAGAGAATGACAGGGAGGGGGAGGGTCAGGCACCGGATGGGGACAGAGAGGCAAGGACAGAGGGAAGCCGTGTGTCAGAGGGGCAGGGGCGGGGGTGACAGGGAGGAGGGAGTGGAGGGAGGGCTGGGTGTGCAAGAGAAAGAGAGAAGGCAAGAGTGGGAGGTGGAGGGAGAGAATTCTCTCACATCTTAATTTAGCCTCACGCTCATCAGACACAAAGCTGGGGAAGGGGCCACCTCAGTGATTTTCCAAACCTGCATCCAAGAGAACATTCTTTCCAAAAAATGAGCAGCCCCCGGATGGGGTAGAGGGGGCTACCCCTGAGTTCACCCCAGGAAACTTAACCCTGGGACACCTGAGACCTGTGGGGTGGGGGTGGGGTGCAGGATTCCATCTTGCTCGCACACCCCCCAAGCCTAAGTGCCAGCTGTATCCCTCCCTGGGGGACTAGCGCTCACAGGGCCCTCCCAGGAACGCGATAGGGGTGCTGGTGGCGGCTGAAGCTACCAGGGCTGCCAAAAAGGGCGGGTGGGGAACAGAACCCGGGAGACAGCAGGGAAAGCCTGAAGTCACAAGTACCAGACGGGGTGATGACAAACAGCCTTGGACCCCCAAACGACCTCTCTGCATAATTAGCATAATTCCCTTAAAAGAGCACCCAAGTCAAATGCCAGCCTCCCCCAACCCTCACTGTGTCCCTTCCAGGTAAACCACACACCCTCCCATGCCTGATAAACATATCCCAAACAAGAGTGCCTGTATGCGTGCCTGCATACACACACACACACACACACACACATCCAGCACAGACACGCACACACAGTCGTGATCCACATTTACCAACCCCAACCTGTGTACCCACAATTCACAGACAACAGCCTAGCACATTCCACCACGGGCTCACCCATTTGCTGCCCCCCAGCTGCACACACACAGACACACAGCTGCACCCCTCTCCTCAACTAATACACACCCCACACAAGCTCGGCAAGATCCACAACCACACGGGTGGCAGGCACAGACCCTCCCCACGACCAAGCATTGCTACTCATATTCCCCATGGCAGTGACCCCTTGGACTCTGACCAAACCTCACAACCTGTAAACAACCTTTTTTCACGCTTGCACTCCCCACACACACACAGCCCACTGCGGAAGCCTCTGCATCTTCTGCTTCCTGCCACCACCTGTCCGGGCCAAGACACCCACCCAGGGGCTCTCCCAGCAGCAAGGGAAACGCCAGGCTAGCTGGGGGAGCTCCTGAGGGTCCTCAGAGGGCTCTAGAGACCAGTGCCCACCCTTGTGGAGGCTCCATCCCAGGTCAGGTGCTGGAAGCACTCTAACCTGTGCCACTGGCTTCAACCAGCACTGCCTCCCACGACTTCATTATACCCACTTCGCAGAGGCAGGCATTGAGCCTGGGGTCTAGAACTGAGACACGACCGTGGGTCCTCAGCCTCTGGGTCCTTCCAAACCTCCCAGGTCGCCCTCAACCTGCTGCTCATCTAGAGTTCCTAAACCTGTGACCCACAGCCCCTGGACAACCTCAGCTCAGAACTACCACCCGCCCACACCATACACACACTGGCACATGGCAAACACCCCAAATGCTCCCAAATACCCACTGCCCACAAGCTGCACCCATGCATCTCTGAAAAGGCACCCACGGCACCACACATATGCGCCCCCACTCAGACAACCAGCTACAGGCCCCTGACACCTGCCTCCACTCCCCTCCACACACGCGCACCATGCACACACCACGCAGACTTTCCCTCCAGGGTACATACAAGCACACACACGCCAGGTGAGACGTGGCACCTTTCCCAATGGACATACCCCCTGCCATTTTTCCTCACTTCCCCCTTGTCACCGTCTTACTTTATGCTGACCCACAGAAGTAACTCAGGCTCCCTGCCCCATGGGACCAGCAGTGACGTGAGCTGCCAGCCACTGGCTCTCTCCACCCCCACCTGATCCTCTCATAGGGTTTTAGAGCCACTGGGGTGGGTAACTTTCACCACCGTCCCTCTCTAGTGGGATTGGGAGGAGGGGATGTGTTCAGGCAGAAAGGCAAGGCATCTCCTTCCTCCGGTCCCCAGCCTCCTTCCAAGCCTTCCTTGGAGACCAGAAGTCCAGGATCTCTCATGCCCAGCAACCCCCCACCTGCCCCCCCCCCACCTCATCGCGAGCCTGCCCAGAGAAACAGGATAACACAGAGCTTAAACCAGAATGAATCAGCTCCTCCCCTCACTACCCATTGAACATCAGGCAAGCCATTGAATCTCTTGGCACCTCAGTTTTTTCATCTGTAAAATGGGGATGACAACTGCAGTATGTGACTCGCAGGGGTGCTGTGAGGATCAAAGAAGATCATGCATGTAATAGGCTCAAGGACAGGACCCAACACTGGGAGCTGAATAAAGAAATGTACCTGGGATTATTGCTAGGTGGAAGTTAATATTTCCATTGTAAATTCTGAAGATTTTATCCCATGTAAGCCTCAGTGAACTCCTGAGGGGAGTAGAATCAAGACAGTTACACCCAGGCTGCAGATGGGACTATTCATGCCCAGAGAGCCTAAGTGGGCTTGCCGAAGCCACACAGCAGGGGAGCGCACAGAGGCAGAAAAAGGAGATGCTGGGGGAGGGGGCAGGAAGGGCGAGTTACAGAAACAGACACACAAATTAGGTCAGCTGGCAGGGGGCCAGGAGCCCAGCACCCTGCACAGCGCTAATCATGCTGCAGAAACTAAGAATAAATTCAAGTATAATTAATTCTGCCCGTGCTTCCTTCCCCACATTAGCCAGACTTGGGCTGCCCTCTCCTGTGACTAGAGGGCATGTGAGCAATGGTTGGGAGCCCAACTTTGGGTTCTTGAACCCAAGCTGGACTTGGGTTCAAGCCCAGCTCTGCTTACTTGCTGGGCGACCCTGGGCAAGTTACTCAACCTCTCTGAGCCTCTGTTTGGTTAAATAATAATACGTTTTTCATGGAGCTGTTGTGAGAATCAAGTAACATAATGCACCAAAAGCACTCTTGTTGCTCAGCACACAGCTGGCACTTAATAACCATTTGGTACTATTACTGTGGTACGTCCCGCAACCCTGACCCCACCTTCAGGCCTGAGTGATCACTAAGTTCACTCTCCCTTCAAACAGAGGCGGACACGGAGGCTCAGAAAGGGGATGAGAGGGTGGTGGGGAATTAGCCCACAACACAGCATGCAGAGAGGGGACGTGATCAGTCCAGTGACACACAGTGGGACCTCACACCCGCTCCCGGAAGCAGGGTGGTCTCGGCAGAGCCCTCTAGATCCCCAGAGGCTCCATCCCCACCAGCGCCCCCCCACCCCCGTCCCCAAAAGGCCCTCAGTCCTGTGAGAACTCAATGCCCCTCACGCTCACCAGCTCCAGCCCGGAGACCCGGAGCGTCACCACAGGAATGTGGGCCGGGGCCAGGCTCTGGGCGGCAGGACAGCCAAGGGGGCAACACAATGCGGAGTCCAGACCCGGGAAGGGGGACGCCTCGGTCTCCACCCTGCCACCTTCCACAGCTGCTGGCTGGAGACCCAGCAGCCGCCACATTTACTGGCTGCCGGAGGGGTGAGGGGCACAGAGGCAGCATCGGTGGGAAGGGGCCACGGACCCCAAGTCCCGGGGAGCAGAGGGGCCTGGGGAAGGAGAAGGGGGCACAAGGGCTGAGAAGGCCCCTCTACAAACAACCAGCACAGCCCAGACACACACCCAGTCCCCACACACATTTCCCCACCTCCCTTATTCCAAACACTCGCCCCCAAATCTCCCGCAAGGGTAGCCTAGAGGGCAGGAAAACAGCCCTTTGGGTCCATCCCCTCTCAGCCAACTGCTCTTCAAAGAGACGTCCTGACAGCAGAGCCTCCCCACAGCATAGCCGCATTCCATCAGCTCCATCACCTTCTCCACTACCCACCCCTGCGCTCCCAACCATCCTCCCCAGAACGCCCTCCCCACGATGGCACTATTCCTCATCTACATCAGACCAGAGAGCAGGCAGCATCCTGGCTCAGGTGCCCCCAGACCCAGACAAGCTACCTCCGACCCCCTAACCCCCTACCCCTGTCTCTGCATTTTCGAGTCTCATTTGGAAATGAACCAGGACTTGGAGCTCTAAGCCGCCTTTCTGATTCGGACACTCTGGGTGCCCAAGAATTCAGCCCTTGGGTCAAAGAGAGCCAGGGCAGTGTTATTTATAAGAGAGAAAGTGGGAAATAACCTACTTTCCCAACATCATGGGACTAGTTAAGAACTTAGGGCACACCCATGACGTGGAGTATTATGCAGCTATCAATGACCGTGTTTTCACAAATCCACACCGTCTAATCAGGTTATTAAAAGGCATAAACGCATAACAAAAGGTTTTTTTAAAAACTCATTTCAAAGAATATGCAAGGACATGGGGAAATGTACACTCTGGTTGTCAGGAGGCAATGCGGCATGACTGCTGATAGGATCATACAGACAGTTCTGTCTCTCAATACCTGGGTGACCTTGGACAGGTACTTAACTCTGTCAGCCTGGTTTTCCTACACAAAGATAATAACCACCTTGTGGGGTTCACTGTAATAGGCTTAGGGTGCCCACACATTAATGAATTACTCAATAAATGTTGGCTGTTAGTACTATGATCATCATTAAGTTTAAAAAAATAGGTTAAAGAAAAAATACGTAGAACTTGATCCTGGTGATGAACATTATCAAAAGTTCATTTGGTAAGGAACTCAATACCAAAGAGTATTTCTAAACACTGACTTCTACTAAAGCTTCCCAGGGGGCTCTCTCTGGGTGGTGGGATTACAAGTGGTTTTTCATTTCTCACTCAGGATCTGTTTGTATTTTCCAAATTTTCTACAACAAACTCAGAGTACTTTTGTCATTAGAAATAGCATGCTCTGAGTTCCCCTGTCTGCTCTTCCCTGGTTCTCTGAAACTCCTTGCATTCTGCTGAGACCCCTGTTGGGGCTGGTCATGAGTTACGAGCAAACGGAGGAACCAGCAGAAAGGAAATGAACACAAAAGCCTCCGAGGGAGCTGGCAAGCCCAGTGCCTAAAGAGCTGCATCTCACTGCAGACTGGCTGGCTTGGCAGGGCCCAGCTCCCTCCCCCGGCACTGACCGGCTGGCAGCCATGGTTGGCTTACAGCGATCAGACATCTCGACCACAGGCCACACGCCAGCTTCTTGCAACAACCCAGTTCCCACCCTGCCAGCCCCAGGCCCTCACCGTTGTCGCCTACACCTGGACAGAGGGTGACAGCGCAATCCTGGGAAGAGCAGCCTCCCCCTCAGCCCAGGGCTGGGACGCCCCTGTCACCGCTCCATCCATCAAGCCGCCTGCCCTCTAGTGTCACCCTCTCAGCCACTCTGACTCACCCTGCTCGATTATTCCTGTCCCCAAGCTTGTGTCTGAGAGCAGGACCACCCACTGAGGCCCCCAGCTGCCCAGCCCGCATGCTCCTCCCACACTGAATCCTTTGTGGATTCCCTCCAGGCCTTGCACGGGCTATTCCTGCTTCCTGGAACACTCTTCCACAGCTCTGCCCAGCCAGCAACTACTTGACCAGCCAGTCAGGACAAGCAGTACTTTTTATGAAGCACCTCCTGGGTACAAGGTACTATTACAGATACCCAGGTTCCTGAGAGCCACAGGACAGGGACATGTTCAGCAAGCTCTGGCAGCTCAAATTCTGCCTCCCCTGCGAGGCCACCTCCTGCCAACCACCTGCCTGTTCTGAAGTGGGAGGCTCCTTCTTGGGGATCATCCTCCACTGCGTTGTCATTTCCGGGGGCAGGGGGCCACAACCGTCTCCCGTCACTCCAGTAGGCCCCTTCTACCAGACCTCATGGAACCCACTAGGCCACCCTGGGAAGCAGATTCTACTGCCCCCATCTACAGATGAGGAGAATGAGGCTGTTAAGCCACCATTAGGGACACAATGGGAATTTTTTATCCCCCTGACCGTGAGCAATAGTTATAGCTCCCACAGAGGGTGCAGGCACTTAATATACGCACCTGGCCTCATTTCTCTTCACGAACATCTTACCAGTAGGGATTATGAGCCCCATTTCACAGATGGGCAAACCAAAGTTCAGAGAAGTGAAGCAACTAGCCCAAAGTCACACAGCAACTGGGGCCAAATATGAACTCTGGATTAGTTGGACCTGCACACCTGCTTCCACCCCTCATCAGGAAGTTCCTCAAGGTCGGGGGGAGCGGGGACAGGGCAGGAAAGCTTCAGAGTCTATATACCACCCCCCACATCCAGCCCAGCACCCTGCACAAAGACAGACAGATAAGGAATGAGAAGAAATGGAAAGGTAAGTCCTGTTCCCATGACAGGTGACCCAGTGAGCTGCCACCCACCACCCCACAACTCACCAGCAGGTACCCCTGGGATTGAGTCTCCAGGCTCTGCCAACAGACTCAGCCCCGGGAAACATCTCCTGGACTGACTGACAAAAACCTATCCTGACTTCCAGAGAGCCCTGGTCAGGTTCTGTCACCTCACTGGGCCTCAGTCTGCCTCCCCACAAAATGGGATGATGATACCCAATGTACCCAGACTCCAGCTGCGACACACTGAGCAGTTACCAGGCAACTCGTAAGTGCTGGAGCATGACCCCGTGGCTCACCTCCTCAGCGCCGCCCTCCCCACACATCCTCACTCTGTCAACACCAGGCTTACTCCTCATAGCCCACCACAGACTGAAATTAGCTTGTTTATTTATTGACCTCCTTGTCTAATGCCTAGCTCCCCCTTGAAGAGCTCCTGGGGACAGTGACTGGGACACAGTCAGCCTCCATCAATAGTCATTCACTGAATACTGTGAATGGGATCACCCCGACAGACCCGCTTCACCCACTTTTCTAATTACTATAGGCAGGGCCCTCTCCTCTGGCCTCCGTCTTCTCATCCATCAAACCAGATGGGTAGACATAGTTCTCTCCGATCCCTCCAAAAGCCAACCAGGGCTCCAAGTCATCCGGGAGGAGGGAAGAGAGACAGAACTGATCCCAGCTGTTTGTCATAAAATGAATATGCAAATTATATGCAAAACATGCAGGAGAGTAGGTTCCCAGGGGAGCCTGCAGTTCTGGTCCCTTTACAACCAGGCGTGGGCTGGGAGGGCTGGAGCATTTACTGAGCACCCACCAAGCGCCACGCCCCTATGGACAGGACCAGGCAAAATGGGCCTCCTTACTCCATAGACTCAAGCCAGTCGACCTGCTGAAGTGAGAGAACTCAGCTGGCAAAGTCAGGATGGAGTTGAGGGGAGCAAGGCAGGTGGGACGGGGAGCAAGGCAGGTGGGACGGGGAGCAAGGCAGGTGGGACGGGGAGCAAGGCAGGTGGGAGGGGGGAGCAAGGCAGGTGGGAGAGGGGAGCTGGTAGTCGGGGAGGGACTGGGAAAGCAGAGAGACCCCACTGTGGTGTGTCTGGTCCTCACCCCACAGAATGAGACCTCAGGAAACACAAGCCCACAGGGCACAGGGTGCTTCTGCCCTGTCTTGGGGGCCACCTGAAGCCAGAGGTGGAGGTCACAGGGACTTGGCCAGCCCTGGGGATCCTCTGGGACTCCAGAAACCCAGACAGACCCTGCCAGTGCTTCCAGCTGTGCTGGGACACACAGCTCTGCCATCCCCCTCAGAGCCGCCCCAGGCACACGCTAGGCACACACCACCCACACACATGAAATGTGCCCATCTGGGAGTGAGTGTGCAGCCTCCTGAGGAGTCTAGCTGTGGTCTCCCTTCCATTTGCCAAGGTATTTAGAACCAGCACAAACTCACCCACAGTGGAGATGCAACTCCCCACCCCCAGCCCAGGGTGACTCCCCTGGCTTCTGAGAGGCTCCATGGGACAGAACAAGCTAGGCTCCATATGAGTCATGGGGACCTCAGGGGCCCCCAACCCCACTGCCTAGACAAGAAACTGAGGCACAGAGCAAGGAGTCAGGAAGAAACAGGAGGAGGCCTGCCTAGGGCACATTTGCCACCAGGGCCACTGTCAGCCCAAGATGACACGCTGTGAGATTTGCCCCAGCCCTCACCCTCATCTCCTGGGTCCTAGGAGACAGGTGGGACCTCACCTCACAGTAAGCAGGGGCTTTGAAGCTAGACTGCCTGGATCCAAATCCCAGCACTAACCCTAGACAAGAAAGTCCACCTCTACCTCTCTGAGCCTCATTCTCTTCTACAAAATAAGCAAAGTGATAGTACCAATCTCCAAGGGCTGGAAAGAATAAATGAAGTGATCCAAACAGACTCTCAGACTAACGTCTAACTATCTCTCGCTGGGTGCATGGTGCAAGGTGCATGGCCAGAGCCTCAGTTTTCCCACCTGCAAATGGGCCAACAGGATAGCCCAGAGGTCATGAGAACTGAAGCAAAGGTTCTGACACAGAGTTTGCGGTCAGAGCACAAAGATTTCTTTCTCTTTCCCTCTGCTCTCAGAGGCCCCAGGATTCCTGACCACCCTCAGCTTCTCCCCTTGATAATCGCAATCTGTCACTAAGCGCATGGAGGTTTTTCCAGCTGGTGCTGTTAAACCTTCTACACAACTCAAGGGATACATTTTCTTCTCAGTTTTGCAGTGAGCACCCTGACTTGTCAAATACAGGCATTTTATAAATACCTGAAGCAAGAATGGACGCAAGAATAATGTGATCAGAAAGTCAGAGAAAGCAAGTAGTGGTGAGGATGTGGAGGAGTTTGAACCCTCATGCACCACGGCGATGGAGAATGGCTCAGTCACTCTCGAACAGGCTGGAAGGTCCTCAAAAGGTTAGACAGAGTTACCACCATGTGGCCCAATAACTCGACCCCTAGGGCATATGTTAATGCATCCAAGGGAAGTGAAAACATATGTCCCCACATTTTAAAAATATCAGCATTATTTGTAACAGCTAAAATGTAGAAATAACCCAAATATCTGTCAACTGACAGAAGAAAAAAAAGTGGTGTGTCCATATAATGGCATATTATTCGATTAAAAAAGTGAGGTCTTGACACATGCTGCCACACGCATGAACCCTGAAAATATTCGCTAAGAGAAAGAAGCCAGTCACAAAAGACCACATGCTATACGATTCCACTAATATTGAACGTCCAGGATAGGCGGATCCACAGACACAGAAGGTAGATTAGCAATTGCTCAGGATTAGGTGACTGTGGGCAAAAAGGGAGTGACTGTTAATAGGTATAGGGCTTCTTTTCGGGGGTAATAAAAATGAATAATATTGGGGGTGGTTGCAAACTGTATATATACTAAAACCCCTTTAATTATATGTTTTAAATGGGTGGATTGTACAGAATATGAGTTAAATCATAACAAAGCTGTTGTTTAAAAGAGAAGAATGAATGTATGATGGCCATTCAGAGAGGGTGAGATACTTGCCCAGGGTCACACAGCAGAGCCTCAGCTCAAATGCTCAGATGGCAGAGGAGGTGAGCCTTGTCCTGGCCCACCTCCTTGCCTTGTCTGCTGCTGCTGCTGCTGCTGCTGCCGAGTCGCTTCAGTCGTGTCCGACTCTGTGCGACACCACAGACGGCAGCCCACCAGGCTCCCCCGTCCCTGGGATTCTCCAGGGAAGAACACTGGAGTGGGTTGCCATTTCCTTCTCCAATGCATGAAAGAGAAAAGTGAAAGTGAAGTCGCTCAGTTGTGTCTGACTCTTCGAGACCCCGTGGACTGCAGCCCACCAGGCTCCTCCGCCCATGGGATGTTCCAGGCAAGAGTACTGGAGTGGGGTGCCATTGCCTTTTCCTTACCTTGTTTAGTAAACCCTAACTAAGCCCCAGGTTAGCTTCCCTAGCCTCGACCTCCAAAGGGCAAAAACTGATCCTGCAGACCACAAGTGGGAGAGCCCCAGCAGAGCAGCTGCCTCCCCCGTGCTTGCCAAAGACTACTTTGTCAGGTGGGGCCACTGGAAGGGGCGGGCTCAGCCAAGAGTGAGCCCAGAGAAGGCAGATGGCTCCAAACTCAGGCTGGCTTTCACCTGCATTGCTAGATCCCAGTGTCCCCAGCTCCAGCCTTTGGTGGTGCCGGGATGTCTCCACTTGGACCCTCTGGGCACGTGGCTGGCCCCTGGCTGCCCTCAGGAAGAGACCTGAGGATACGTCCCTGCCAGGAAGGGGTTAGGAGGACGGAGGGTCCCAGCGGTGACATGCAGGTGGGTCTGAAAACGAGTCCATCTGCCCCTGCCCCTGTGTGTCTGTCTGGGACCGTGGGAGGACAGACAGGTCGCGGGGCCCACCCCCATGCCCCGCCCCGCCCTGCCTGCACACAGCTCCGAAGCACCCGCCTCCCCCCAGCCCAGCTGGCAGCCGCCAAGCCCCAGGCTGGTTTCCACTCCCTATTCGCTGCGCAGAGGCCCGTCTGTCCTGCCGGCTGGGCCTCTGACAGGTGTTCTGCATCCCCCAAACCCCAACCAGGCTGAATCCAAGTTTGAAGCCCACGTCGCCTGAGTTCCGAGCCTCTAGTTCACCACCTCATCATCCCTGTTCCCCGTCTGGTCACTGAGAGGGGAGGAGGGCCCCTCAGAGCTCAGGCTGCAGGGCAGGGGGCCACAACAAACCCGGAGGGTGGGGGAAGCCAGGAGCCCCATAGGGACCCCACCCCCCAGCCCTCTGTCTCAGCTGTGGGTGGAGGGAACCAGAGGAAACCTCAGCATCCCCCTGTCATCGCCCCAGTATCCTCACCACTTTCCTACCAGACCAGGGCACCCTGGTGTCCAGCCAGCCCATCCCCAGGCCCCGCCATAGGCTCTGCCCCCGTCCTGAGTTCAGATGAAGTCCAAACACCCACAGGGTTTTAGGGACCCTGAGTGCCCAGCCCTCACGAGCCCCACAGTCCAAGAAGGAGACATGTCCTCCTCTTCTCACTTAAATATGACTCCCGGACCAAAAACTCCTTCAGCTGACCCATCAACCTGACCCTCTGCAGGCAGGCTCAGAGGCCCTGTTCTGGGCGTCTGCCATCAGAGCCCCAATCATACCAACCTGGTCCCCCTCTGCACAGCGGGGGCTTCACCATGAGCAGCCCCACACCAGAGCAAGAGCCCAGGGACCCCCAGATGAGTGTGCCCAAATGGTCCAGCCCTGGAGCTAGAGCAGACAGAGCCTGTGGGAGAAAGGACCGGACTGGAAAAGTCAGGCTCCAGATGGACACGCGGCAGAGGGCTGTGCCCAGGACCAGCTTGCCCCCCAAACCCCAGATGGCTGTCACCTCTGCAGTGACAGAAGCCTCTCATGACCACTGCCCCCACGATGACCACTACTGGCCGCCAGCTCTGGGTGCAACAACACGCTGGCTGGACTCTGAGTAAAAGAAACCCACATTCTCAAAACCACCCCACAGCTGCCCAAGGTCACCCAGCTGATGAGCGGCCATCAGAGTCTGAAACCAGAACCACCCTTCTTCCGCCATTATCACAGCCACCCCTTATAGACTCACACAGACACATCCAAGCAGGGAGGCCAGGCTAGGACTCCTGCACAGCCTCGGTGCCCCTCTACGGCGCCCTGGGCAGTATGCACGGCCTTCCCTCCTGCAGCACCCTGGGGATAGTCTCACCTCTGAGCTGTGGCCCACGCTGACCCCTCCCAGGTTGCCTGACCTGACAGCAGTTCTCAACAGGAGCACTGCGGACGCTGGAGTGGGACAGTTCTCCCAGCCCTGTAGCAGCCCTGACCCCCACCCAGTGAATGCCACCAGCAGCAACCCCCACTACTGTGACAGCCCGTGTCCTCTTGTATCTTCGAACGCCCCAGGCACAGACACCTTCGAGGCCCAGCTCAGCCCTCACTTCCTCCCCATCCCACCCTTGTCTCAGTGACCACCTTCCTTCCCACTCAGGACCCCAAATTCAGCATATCCCAGTTGGACCTCATTTTCCTGCTTGGTCCAGAAGTGCTCCAGCCAGAAACAAGGTTCCCAGGGTCAGAATGCCCAGAAGGCTTCCCACTGAGGCCCAGCAGGCAGGTGGTTAAATAAACGGACTGCCTCCCCTGGCCTGACGCAGCTGTCACTCTCCCTGGAGACACACCAGCCACAGCCCTGGTGGCCTCCCCAGCAGGTCTCACCCCAGGGTTGGTAAATTCCATGTAACCAAGTCTCAGATGGAACCCAAGCTCTGAGCTCTGTGGCATCCCTGGAGGTCAGGCAGAAGACAAGCTCTGCGTCCCCTGCACCCGCCCCCGCCCATGCCTTAATCACCTCTAAGGAGGCCGGCTGACCAGCTGCCCCTTTGGCCTGGGCTCCCTGGACTCTGGGATTAAGAGCTGGGATTAAGGACGGACACATTCCTGGTAGTTTAGAAGCCCAGCAACACATGTATATATGTGTGTGTGTGTGTGTGTGCACATGCGCCCGTGTGCATGCAGTCATGCAGAGGCACGCAGGTGGCACTTGCAGGGGCATTTGTGGGCAGGCGTGCAGCTGCATCTGTGCGCACACACCTTCAGGTAGTCTTCGGTGGGCTGAGATACATAAGATGCGGGCCTAGGCGTGCAGCTGCATCTGTGCGCACACACCTTCAGGTAGTCTTAGTTGGGCTGAGATGCCTGAAATGCGGGCCTAGGCGTGCAGCTGCATCTGTGCACACACATCTTCAGGTAGTCTTCGGTGGGCTGAGATGCCTGAGATGCGGGCCTAGGCGTGCAGCTGCATCTGTGCACACACACCTTCAGGTAGTCTTCGGTGGGCTGAGATGCCTGAGATGCGGGTCTAGGGTGCAGCTGCATCTGTGCGCACACCCCTTCAGGTTGACTTAGGTGGGCTGAGACGCCTGAGATGCGGGTCTAGGGTGCAGTTGCATCTGTGCACACACCTTCAGGTAGTCTTAGGTGGGCTGAGATGCCTGAGATGCGGGTCTATGGTGCAGCTGCATCTGTGCACACACCTTCAGGTAGTCTTCGGTGGGCTGAGATGCCTGAGATGCGGGCCTAGGCGTGCAGCTGCACCTGTGCGCACACACCTTCAGGTAGTCTTAGGTGGGCTGAGATGCCTGAGATGCGGGTCTAGGGTGCAGCTGCATCTGTGCACACACCTTCAGGTAGTCTTCGGTGGGCTGAGATGCCTGAGATGCGGGCCTAGGCGTGCAGCTGCATCTGTGCGCACACACCTTCAGGTAGTCTTAGGTGGGCTGAGATGCCTGAGATGCGGGCCTAGGCGTGCAGCTGCATCTGTGCGCACACACCTTCAGGTAGTCTTAGGTGGGCTGAGATGCCTGAGATGCGGGCCTAGGCGTGCAGCTGCATCTGTGCGCACACACCTTCAGGTAGTCTTAGGTGGGCTGAGATGCCTGAGATGCGGGCCTAGGCGTGCAGCTGCATCTGTGCGCACACACCTTCAGGTAGTCTTAGGTGGGCTGAGATGCCTGAGATGCGGGCCTAGGCGTGCAGCTGCATCTGTGCGCACACACCTTCAGGTAGTCTTAGGTGGGCTGAGATGCCTGAGATGTGGGTCTAGGGTGCAGCTGCATCTGTGCACACACCTTCAGGTAGTCTTAGGTGGACTGAGATGCCTGAGATGCGGGTCTATGGTGCAGCTGCATCTGTGCACACACCTTCAGGTAGTCTTCGGTGGGCTGAGATGCCTGAGATGCGGGCCTAGGGTGCAGCTGCATCTGTGCGCACACACCTTCAGGTTGACTTAGGTGGGCTGAGATGCCTGAGATGCGGGCTTAGGGTGCAGCTGCATCTGTGTGAACACACCTTCAGGTAGTCTTCGGTGGGCTGAGATGCCTGAGATGCGGGCCTAGAGTGCAGCTGCACCTGTGCGCACACACCTTCAGGTTGACTTAGGTAGGCTGAGATGCCTGAGATGCGGGTCTAGGGTGCAGCTGCATCTGTGCGCACACACCTTCAGGTTGACTTAGGTGGGCTGAGATGCCTGAGATGCGGGCTTAGGGTGCAGCTGCATCTGTGTGAACACACCTTCAGGTAGTCTTCGGTGGGCTGAGATGCCTGAGATGCGGGCCTAGAGTGCAGCTGCACCTGTGCGCACACACCTTCAGGTTGACTTAGGTAGGCTGAGATGCCTGAGATGCGGGTCTAGGGTGCAGCTGCACCTGTGCGCACACACCTTCAGGTTGACTTAGGTGGGCTGAGATGCCTGAGATGCGGGCTTAGGGTGCAGCTGCATCTGTGTGAACACACCTTCAGGTAGTCTTCGGTGGGCTGAGATGCCTGAGATGCGGGCCTAGAGTGCAGCTGCACCTGTGCGCACACACCTTCAGGTTGACTTAGGTAGGCTGAGATGCCTGAGATGCGGGTCTAGGGTGCAGCTGCACCTGTGCGCACACACCTTCAGGTTGACTTAGGTGGGCTGAGATGCCTGAGATGCGGGTCTGGGCGTGCTCGGGTGAGCGCAAGGGCTGTCTCCCTGTGAGCAGCTCATGTGCACTCGGGGGAATGTGTACATATCCCTGTCTCTGAGTTGCCTGTGTGTCCACATACAGGGGTCTGTGTCTCCGCACGTGTGCGCAGGACAGGTGTGTGCTCTTCCACACACACAAATGGGTCTGCATGGGCACGTGCTTCTAGCCGTGCATCAATCCCCCCACGCTGAGGTGGGAGAGTGGCTCCTGGCAGACACTGTCTGCTGTCCTCCTGGGAGCAGCTAATACCATGGCCACCCCAGGTGTTGGAAGCACGCCCCCTTACAGCCGAGAAAGGGGGGCTCCTGATTCCCCCAGCCTCGCATCAGAGCCACCCAAACAGCTGATGGCAAAGGAGCAGCCACAAACCTCCTCCCTACCCACGGGAACCCCTGGGCCCCTCGTGCACCAGCACAGACACCAGCACCACGCGCACCCACAAACCCAGCCCCTCACCCGAACCGAAACAGAAATGCGGCCTTAGCTCCACACAGATATAGGATCACTGGGCACAACCACAGCCTTGCAGGCAGCCCCCTAGACACAGACTGGATCTGAGATGGTCCCCAACGGGTGTTCCAGCTCCCCACCTCACGGGACAACAGAACTCAGCCAAGCCAGGGCTCAGCTCCCTGGAGGAGACGTTCTGCCTCTCACTGCTGGGGATCCTGAACATCCAAGCTCCGTCTCTGGGCACCACATCCTCATCCAAACAGTGCGACCAGGGGCTCACTTCCTGTGGCCCTTTGTCCGGGAAACTACGCTTCTGGAGGGGAGGATGAAGGGAAAGAGTGGAGGTGTGGGGTTCCTGGGCCCAGTGAGGAGTAGAGTCGCCCCTCTAGCCCTGACCCTAAACACCCCTCGGCCCCCAAAGACTCCTGTCCCCCTTCAGGTCCTACCCGCCCTGGGTCGCAGTCAGAGAGATGGGAGGCTCCAGGGAGGGAATGAAGCAGAGCCCTCGGGGGAACCAGGGCAGGAGGAGGGAGGCAGGAAAGGATGGAGGGAAGGAGAGGTGCGTACAGTGGACAGACAGACAGACAGAGGAGGGGGTGGGCAGGAGATGGCCGGGAGACAGAGGACAGAGGGGCAGGAGCTCCCGTAACCAAGCCTGAGCCTTGGGTAAGGAGGCAGCAGGTGCCCACTGCTCCCCACTCGCCTCTTCTCCAGGCTTGGGGGCCACAGGAGCAGGGCGCTGGGGAGACAGGAGGCGTGTGACAGCAGGGGAGAGCCAGAAGTAAAACAGGCTGAGGAGGCTCCAGAAGAGGAGGAAACAGCGTAGCAATGTCTGAATTGAGGGAAAGGAAACAAACTAATAAGTGTGAGGCCGACCAGCGAGATGATGTAATGCAGGGGCCGCTGCTGCAACCATGTATCCAGGCGAGGGCTCCCGAGAGGTAAGCCTGGAGCCCTGTGGGGAGACAGACACTGTAGAGCTGACGTCACAGAGCTCGGCCGTGAATCCTATCGCTTGTAGAAGAGCGGTGCCTGGGACTCTAGAATGGGGAGGCAGGAGGGAAGGGGCTGAAGAAGGGCTCACTGTGCTTGGGAGCTGGGAGGAGAGGTTCGTATATGATCCCCAGAGAAGGGGACATTTGTGCTGGGTTTTGGAAGATGAGTAGGAGTTTGCTGGAGAATGCAGTCCACGGAGAGTGAAGAGCGTGTGGGTAGACTGGAAAGCAAGAGCGATAACCTTGCGCTCTGTACTCAGGGAATAGTCAGGAGTCTTGGGTGGTAGTGGGGTGTGGGGCGAAAGGATGAGGCTCGAAAAGCACCCTGAGAGCACTGAACGGAGTCAGTTTGGCACAGGGGCCTCCCTGGTGGCTCAGAGGGTAAAGCCTCTGCCTGCAGTGCGGGAGACCCGGGTTCGATTCCTGGGTCGGGAAGAACCCCGGAGAAGGAAATGGCACCCCACTCCAGTACCCTTGCCTAGAAAATCCCATGGATGGAGAAGCCTGGTAGGCTACAGGCCATGGGGTCGCAAAGAGTCAGACGCGACTGAGCGACTTCACTTTCAGTTTCTTGAAGAGGTTAGGAAAGGCTTCCTGGGAGAGGTGAGTGGGAGCCGGGCCTGCAGTCTTCGCACAAAGAGACAGGTAAAGAGAAGAGACACGGTCCTGCCTGGGAGTCGGGAGACACAGTTTAGTCCCAGCTCAGCCACAGCCTTGCTGTGTTACTTCATACAAGTCACTGTACCTCTCTGAGCCTCAACTTCCTTGTAGGTTAAACAAAAAGGTTGAACTGTTTGAACTGTGCTGTGCTTAGTTGCTCAGTGTGCCCAGCTCTGCGGCCCCATGGACTGTAGCCCACCAGGCCGCTGTCCGTGGGGATTCTCCAGGCAACAGTACGGGAGTGGGCTGCCACGCCCTCCTCCAGAAAGGATGAACTGCTAGCTCTCAAAAGACCCAAGGGAATGAGGTCATTCTCTTGGTCTCAGTTTCCCCTTCAGGACCATGAAAAAGTTGGACAACGGTGTTTCCAAGGCCCTTCCAGTGCAAATCATCTTTAGTCCTCTGATCTTTCCTGAGTCTGGGGTGGCCTCAGCCCACGGCCCAACCTGAACAGAAAACACGCGACAGAGAAGCCCCGTATGGAAGCCAGGGCTCCCCCACAGCACCCCCCAGGCTTGCCCAGCAGGACCTGCATGGCCCTAAACTCATCCTCCCAGGGCACCACCCTTCACAGCTCATAGCACACAGGGTAGCCTGAAGCAGCACTTACGTGCCGGGTAGACTCTGGCACCAGGCTGGTGGTGTGGCTCACTCGCTAAACCACGTCTGGCTCTTGCAACCCCAGGTAGACTGCCTGGGTGCAAATCCTAGTAAGTGTGCCACTTACTGGCTCTGTGATCTTGGACATATTTTTTAACCTCTCCATGCCTCAACTCCCTCTTTTGTAGAATCAAGGTAATAATGCTGTCTCCTTCATAAGCTTGTAAGGATTAAGTGAGCTTTTATACATAAGACATTAGGCAGAGTATATCACACATGGCAGGCCCTCAACAGGCATCATTCAGTATTAATACTATCACGCCCATGCTCCTGTTGGCATCACATGCCAGCCCCCCCAGGGCAGGATGGGCCTGCACCCATTTTACAGACCAATGTCCTCCACCTTGAGGATGGAACCCAATGCCTTGCTTTGGACTGAAGCCCACCTTGTGAGCCAATGCCTTGTGACCCATGCCAAGGCACTACACTGTTCAACTGTTCAGCCCCGAAACACCCTGTGGCACAGGGCCAGGCACCCAGGAGGTGCCCATTGAATGTCTGTTAAATGCAAGGAGCAACATACTCTCATTAGAAACAGCACGCCCTCCAGCAATGGCTCCTCCCCCCTCCAAGGGAAATATGTTCCCACTTTCACATATGGCTCCCTTCCCCCAGCTGGGAGTTGCTGTCTTTAACCACATTTCACTTCCCTATTATACTATGACCTTTCCCACCTCTGAGCCTTTGTCCATCTTGATCCTTCTGCCTATCAATCTGCTGCCATCCTTCAAGGCCTGAAACAAAGGACACCTCCTCCAGGGAGCCCTCCCTGATTCCCTAGAGCCAAAAACCAACTTCTCTTTCCCCTGACTCACTTCCTCAGCCCCTCACCTCACTGGAAGCTTCCTGAGGTCAGGGACCAGGCTGAGCCCCCTCAGAGTTCCTAGTGCTCAGCACAAGCCAGACACAGAAGGGACATCAGTAAACAGCAGCTAAAAGTGACTGGCAGGTCAGCACCAGAGTACAGACAAGACTTCAGGCACTGGACTCCCTGCCCAGGAAACTCTCTGCCCAGGAAACCAGACTTGCAGCCCAGCCTCCAACTGGCCTGGATCATGTCCCAGAGGCTGGGACAGAAGTGCTCAGTGTGATGGGCAAGGAAAGGGCACCTCCTACCCTGGCCCAGGAGGAACGACAGACAGCGCACCTGAAGGAAGCAGGCCTCCTGCCCTCTGCCCAGCCCAGCCGGCCTGCCCTCCCTTCCCAGCTGGGCTACCCCAGGTCAGCTCCTGCCCTCTCTGGCTTCTGGTCTTTCTGAGAGTTCCTCAAATGTGAAGACTGGAGGAGCCACTGGGTCACCCAGCCCCATTTCCCCACTTTACAGATGTGAAAGTAGATGCTGAGGATGGGGGTGGGAGGGAGGACATTGCCCCATAGTCATAAGACACGCCTGAAGCAGGTTCACTCTGAGACACAATCTTAGGGAAAGTATACCCATCAAAACAAGTAAAACACAAGTAACTATGCAGCAGCAGCTTCCTTTTAACTAGCTACTAACTCATTAACTAGCTGCCCCTCCCCCAGCACTGCTCCTCATCCCAGCCTAGTGAACGAGAAGTTACTGGCCCAGGTGACAGAGGAGGAGAAAAGGCAAACTCAAGGAGTCGCGTGCCCAGATTCACACAGCTTCTGTGGCAGAGCTGGGATTCGAACCTGTCAGGGAGGAAAGCAGGGCCTCCTCCCTGCTTCTCTTCAATGCCTGCCCTCACACGGACATAAACCCACCAAACAAGGCTCACCGACAAGAGGTAGGACACACACAAGATAACCCTGCACACCCCCACCCCCCAGCACAGGGCCAGGCACACAGCAAGTGCTCAATTCATGTTTGCAGAATGAACAGAGTAGTCCATCAAGAGACAGGCCCCAAGCCTCCTCGGCCTACCCTACCAAACAACAGGGCATCTCGGGAAGCACACTCCTGAAACACATTGCCTAAGCTCTTGGGCCTCTGTGTCACCATCTGTAAAATGGGGTAACAATACCTACCGCATAGTGTCGTGTGGTAAGAACTGAGATAAAGCATGTTGGGCACGTGGAGCTGTGCCTGGTACATCGCATGTGCTCTGTAAGGACTGGCCACTATTGCTGTCACCACGGTACCTGGCTCCCCAACAGTGGAGCAACTTGAAGGCAGGAACCAGGTAAAACTCGGCAGCAGACAGCTCCACCCCACCCTCGATGGCAGCCTGGCCACGAGGAGTCACAGTAAACGTAGGGCGGGTGAGCAAACAGTGGAGACAGACATGGGCACCTGCTCTAGCCATGGACCCTGGAGAGGGCAACAGTATCTGGGTTCTGCCAGACACCCCAAGAAGTAAGAACAGCCTTTCCCTGTTCCCAGTATAACTGCCACCCCCACCTCTCCTGGAGCCTTGCCTGCTCAGTCCCCACACAGCCCCCCAAACCCCAGCCCAGGGAGGGAAGACAGGCCTAATGAGCCACCCACAGCCCCCTGGTGCCCACAGTCGAATTGGCAATCAGCTTGCTGCAATTAGATTTCTGAGATCCTGCTGGTGATTGATTCTAAATTACCCTTATTAAAGTCTGGGCTGGTGAGCAGAGCTTGGAGGGTGGGGGATGGGGGATCCAACTCCCACCCCTCAGATTTCTCCCCAGCACCCCAAACCCCCAACCCTCATCACTCAGGAGCAACCTTGCTCCTGAAGAAGTGTGATGATCAGGTTGGCAACAGGACAGACAGAATCCAGAGTACGCTGCAACGCAACCAAACACCCAGCTTCACCAGCACCCAGGCGTTTAAGCCCTAGCAGGTGGCTTGACAGCTCCAAGCCTTCTTCTAAAGGGTGGAATGCCCCCAGCGTCAGAAGGCTCAAGGAGACCACAGGCTGGAGGATCAGCCCCGATCTTGGGCAAGGCCCCAGGCCATCTCCAAGCCTGAGGACTCCCATCTGTGAGCCTGGAAGGCTGCCGGGCTGATCGTCTCTTTAGGGCTCTTCCATCCCTGAGGTCCTATGTAAACATCAACAGTCACCGACTCTGGGCCAGGATGTGTGTGATGAATGCAACGCAGCTGAGGGGCTCCCCAGCCGGGAGGAAAGGGAGAGGGCCCGGTGTCAGCTTGTTCTGGGCGATACCTCCAATAGCAAGGTTTCTCTGGGGTTCCAGGACTGGAAGGGCCTGAAGAGTCATCAAGTCTGATCTACTGCCTCCAGACTGGACCACAGGCTGCCAAAAACAGCTCCAAAGAACCAAAGTCCCGGTGAACCCAGTACCACGAGACAGCGGAAAGTGCTTCCTCTAATCCGGCCCCAGCCCTGCCTGTTGCAATGGGGAGTTCTGGCCCAAGTTCTCCTTCCTAGGGCAGCCCCCACCCCCGGGGCTCTACTTTGGGTCATCCATGATCTCCACCCTCCTCAAAAGCAATTCCTCAGTGAGACCAAGAAAGGCACGGGAAAAGAGCAAGACCAAAGCAGGTGAGTGGAAGAGACCGCTCTTCGCAGGAGGAGCCCACTCCTTACCAGGCTCTTTATTGTTCCGTATTCTCTTTCTCAAAGAACTCTGAGGCAGAGGTACTCTCAGCTCCTTTTAAAGAGGAGGCAACTGAGGCTCAGAGAGGTTAAGTGAACTTGCCAAGATCACACAGCCAGAAATCGGCAGAAGCAGGATCTCAACCCTGGTCCAGTGGGCTCTGGGACCCCTGTTTCTTTCACTACTTCAAGCTGCACCCTCAGGTTTGGAGACCACCCCCACCCCAAAAGAGACATCATTCAAGGCCCAGGTGGGACCCAGGGATGGGAAGAAGGCAGACCTCAGGCAGCTGGGGCATGGAGAACATTCTCCACTGGGTATAAAAGGCTGCCACAGGCATTCCCCGTCCTCCAGCCTCTGCAGCCAGGTAGGGAAGGGGCCAGATCACTTGACAAGGGCCACCCTCACCCCATCCCCCAGCCGGGCCCTCAGCCATTGCTGCTCAGACTCCCCCTGTAATCACGGCTTCCTGTTTGGCGCTGGGACTAGGCCTGGTCAGTGGGGGGAGGGGAGCAGACGCCCCTCTGGCCAGGGCCTGCTCTGGAGGGAAGGAGGGGGGCCGGAAGAGAGGCTGACCCAGCCTCCTGGAATCTTGGGAGGCTGGGAGCCAAGGCAAGAGGAGGAGGTCTCAGTCAACAAATGCTTACTGGGCGGGCGCTGGCCTGATGTTCCCAGGATGCGGTGGAACGTTAGGAGCACAGCAAGACTCGCCAGGTGGTCCAGCCCAGACCCTGTTCTCTGCTTCAGGCGGCAGTTGCGGGCTGAGCAAGGGCCTGGACCCAGGGACAGCTCCTGGCTCCAGCCACCCCGCCTCCCCACCCTAGCCCCGACACAAAATCACAGGGCTCCAAGCAGCTGGGCTGGAGCCCAGAACCACAGGGCCTCTGTCCCACCCAGATGTGGTGGCCGCACCTCAGTGTTCAGACCAGANCACGGTCTCTCCAGAAAGTGTCTGACCCTTCTCGACTGCTGTGTGACCTCCAAGTCACTCCCTATCTCTGAGCCTCCGCCACTCCAGCCAGAGGGACCCATAGGTGTAAGAGGGCCAGGACTCAGGGATGGGGTCATAGGTACATAGATCGGGACTCCACACAACTTTCCAAGAGTCAGAGAGCATCAAAGGCAGGGCTGGTCATCTGTGCAGAGAATCAGCCCCAACACTGGGGGCATCCAGTGGGTGTCCAGGGGGCATGTTAACTTTTTAGATCCTTCTCATCCTGAGGTTCTAAACATTCCCCTGTCCTGGGCCATGTCACATGACTCAGACACAAGCCTCTCCCCCCCACCCCCACATCTTGTTGACTGCCTGCAGTTTATAAAGCTCTCCCTTGATTCATCCCCCAAGACCCTCAGAAGAGCTCACTTACAGATCACCGAGCCTTGAGAGGTGGTGGGGGAGCAAGAGCTCCAGAGCCAGGCCCTTCCCCCACCTACCACACGTGTAGCATCACCCACTGCCAAGGCTACAGCGAGAATTAAAAGAAAAAAGACGGGGGCATGCCTCGCCCAGAGCCTGGCAAGGACCAGGCATTCATGAAGCAGGTAATGTAGGCATAATTGCGGAGTAGGGATGGCTAAAAGGGAAGTAAGAACCTTGCCCATGGTCACATGGCAAGAGAGATTGAAATTAGGACTGTAGCCCAGTTCTATTAGCCTGCCAGGCCCTGGCTCAATCCTGCTCTGCCACTTTCCAACTGTGTGACATTGAGCAAGCTGCTTAACCTCTCTGTGCCTCAGTTTTCCCCATCTGTAAAATGGGGGTTCTAACAACTCCTACCTCCAAAGATTATCATGAGGATTAAATGAGCTAATACATACCAAGTGCTCAACAGGCAGGGCTCATTAGCATTAGCTGCTCTTTGTATTATTAAGCCCTCTGAGGTGTGGATGCTCCCACCCAAATTAGGGCCTCGGCCCCTTCCTCCGTCTGCTCCAGCCTGAAGGAATCCTACTGCAGCCCCCTCTGGAAGGACACATCCCTTTCCCCTCCCCTTCAGCAGCTCTGGGGGATGGTCCCAGATCCGAAGGGAGGGGCAGGAGGGAGGCCTACACTCAGCAGGACTTGTGGCTTGGGGGGTGAGGGGAGCTCTGTTTCTATCTTCTCCCCTCCATCATGCCCCTCTCACCCACCCCACCGCTGCCCCAGCATTTTCCAGGTCTCAAGTCCAAAGCTGCCCCTGCCCCAGCACTGCCCTGGGGCCTCCCGGGACCCTATGCCCAAGTTCATGGGATGGGACAGCCATTTGTTTTTAAAAACACCCCATGCCAAACCCTATTATGAAGGAACAAGAAACACACTGAATTCACAGCTGGGGGACATTGTGCTGCTTCCCAGGGAGCAGAAGGCACCAAGTTCCAATCCCAACTCAGCCATGAGAATGATATGACACCCCCGCCCCCCGCAACGCCCCCCAATCGGAGAAGGCAATGGCAACCCACTCCAGTACTCTTGCCTGGAAAATCCCAAAGGCAGAGGTGTCTGGTGGGCTGCAGTCCATGGGGTCACTGGGAGTTGGACACGACTGAGCGACTTCCATTTCACTGTTCACTTTCATGCATTGGAGAAGGAAATGGCAACCCACTCCAGTGTTCTTGCCTGAAGAATCCCAGGGACGGGGGAGCCTGGTGGGCTGCCTGTCTATGGGGTCGCACAGAGTCGGACATGACTGAAGCGACTTAGCAGTAGCAGCAGCAACACGCCCCCCAGTAGCAGTTCTATGCATCAAGTATTGGTCCCCAGTTGACAGGTGAGAAAGCTGAGGGTTAGGGCAGGCTACAGCTTGCTCAGTGTCATATGGCATATAGCGTAGCATAAAACCTCCTCCTCCAGGAAGCCCTCCCTCGACTCCCACCTAGAAAGGACCCATCTCTTGAGAGTGCACTGGCAGGCTGTGCTGGGTCTAGCCAAGGAGCTCATTTTCTCATCAAAACATCCCTGTGAGGCTGACACTGTCATGGCCCCTATTTGACAGACAAGAATGTTGAAAAGGAGAAATCCCTTACTCAAAGTCTCTGTCCCCAAGTCCCTGACATCTTGGGTGCTAACAATTACGGATCCCTAAGGAAGGTCCACCTAGTCAAGGCTATGGTTTTTCCTGTGGTCATGTATAGATGTGAAAGTTGGACTGTGAAGAAAGCTGAGCACCACAGAATTGATGCTTTTGAACTGTGGTGTTGGAAAAGACTCTTGAGAGTCCCTTGGACTGCAAGGAGATCCAACCAGTCCATTCTGAAGGAGATCAACCCTGAGATTTCTTTGGAAGGAATGATGCTAAAGCTGAAACTCCAGTACTTTGGCCACCTCATGCGAAGAGTTGACTCATTGGAAAAGACTCTGATGCTGGGAGGGATTGGGGGCAGGAGGAGAAGGGGACAACCGAGGATGAGATGGCTGGATGGCATCACGGACTCGATGAACATGAATCTGAGTGAACTCCGGGAGATGGTAGTGAACAGGGAGGCCTGGCGTGCTGCGATTCGTGGGGTCGCAAAGAGTCGGACACGACTGAGCAACTGAACTGAACTGAACTGAAGGTATCCCTGTTGTCAGGGCCTGGCCTGGAACTGCCCAGGGGTCCCCCAACATTTATGTTTTACAGTGACGACAATTGCACCCTGGCAACTCAGTGTTCACAGCCAACCAGAGCAGCTGGGGGGAGCAGAGTAGGGAGCTCCTGGATGCTTGATATCATGGGGGTGGGGAGTGAGCAGGAACCACCAGGGCTGGAGGCTTCAGAAGAATTCCCTGGGCACTTCCCTGGTGGTCCAGGGTTAAGAACCCACTTGCCAAGGTAGGGGGTACAGGTTCCATCCCTGATCCAGGAAGATCCCACATGCCGCTAGGCAACTAAGCCCGTGCACCCCAAAGCTTATGTTCCACAAGAGAAGCCATGGCAATAATAAGTCCACGCACAACGGAGGGTAAGCCCTGCTGGCTCTAACTAGAGAGAGCCTGCATGAAGCAATGAAAACCCAGTGCAGCCAAAAATAAACAAATAAACAAAAGAATCCCCTGAGGATCTCCTCTTCCCCTGTCCCCACCCTTCCACTCCCCACACCTACCAGCTCCCAATCACAGAAAGACAGCCTTGTCAAGGAACAAGAAAAGACCATTTGCCGAGGGTTTACTATGCGCCAGGCACCACGCTAAGAGCTTTACATATTAACCCTATTTGTTCTCCTGTCCTTCCCAGTTTTCACAGGTGGAAATGAAAGTGCAGAGAGGTTAAATCGCTTTCTCAAGATCACAAACTCCCACCACTGGGAATTTACATACAGACTAAGTGATTATCTAAGTCCCTTTCAGCCCTGATCATCCAAAGAACGCAATTTAAAGCTAAAATTTCCAGGATGTCCACACTCTAGGTCTTTCTGGGTAGACTTAAGTATAATACAACAACCGAAGTGACCCTGAAGGCAGACGTCCCTCAGAGTCATAGACAGCTGGCTTCTCAGAGAGAGGATGCCAGGTCACACACACACTCCCCAACTCACCGCGTGCAGCATGATTGAGACCTGTTACCCTACTGAGGCCATCCTAGAAGCTGCCCCGTACGTACACACACACACAAGCTCCCTTTCAAGCTGGTGAGCACCTTGGTATCACCCTTCCTGAGTCCTTCCCCTGCCCTGAGTCAGCCACTGCCCATCCCAGTGATGCCCTTGGGGGTCCCTACCAAGGAGGTCACTCCTGAAGCCATCCTGATTGGGGCTCTTCTGATCTAACTTCAGTCCCTCCTGATGCAGGCATCACCCTCTTCTTCTGGTGCCGTGCCCCTGGCCCCGGGGCACCACCCATTAACCCTCTGGCTCCCAGGTCAGATGAGTCGATGTCCCTCCTCCTGGAAAGGTGTGAAGCCTGGAGAAGACGGGCCCCCCTCCTCTGCCTCATCTGGAGCCCTGCCCCTCCTCTCCTCCACATCCAGCGCCCCCATCTGAGCCTCCAGACCCCGACCCTGGGGGTTGGCTTTATCTGCCACCCAGCGCCGGGTCGAAGCCACGCCCACTCCACCTGGCCCTCAGACCTGCCCCACAGAAACCTTTCACTTCACCGTGAGCTCACTTCATTCCTTCCACCGCCTCGCGGCGCACAGACCATAAGCCTGGGTTTATGGATGTGGAAAAGTTCTACCAGGGGCATGAGCTGCCCAGGGCTCACCCAGCTCAGGGTTCCCGCTGGGCTGCCGTGTCTAAAGCATGGCGTCGGCACCCCTTTTCATTCATCTAGACATCAAACATTCACCGAGCTCCTCCTGTGGGCCAGCACACACAGCATCTCATTTAATCTCTCAGGAGGGTGTTATTAGCCCCATTCTGCAGAGGGGGAAAATGGAAGCTCAGACAGGTGAGACAAGCTGTCCAAGGTCACACTAGAATCGGGGTGAGAGCAGGATTAAAACCCAAGGCTGTGTGATTTTCAAGTCTCTGATCCCTAAGATGGTCTTCCAGAAGTGTAGCTGAGAAAGGGACCCAGTTACCAGGATGGGTTGAATCCCTGTCCTTCCCAGGGACCTTTTTTCCTCACTCCATCTGGGGGAGACCTGGAGATGAGGCATCCAGCCCACCAGCCCCAGTACTCAGCCTGACATTCAACACTTCCCCACACGACCCCACCCAGCTCAAAGCCCTCAGACAGATGGGGAGGACTGAGGAATAGCATGTCTGTCCGAGAAACCCCTGCCCAACCTCCTCCCATTTCACAGACTGGCCAATTGAGGCCCAAAGAGACTTGCAGGGGCAGAGTAGGCACCTGGGAGGTTGCCTGAGAGGCCTGGGTTCCTCTCACCCTGGGGAATGGGGGGTGCCAGGCATAACTCCTAGAACCAACCAAGGGAACTAGAAGTCTCCCCAGCTCATGGCCAGGCCAGGCTCCAGACACGTGCCCATGGGGAACTCACTTGGGACCTGGGTCCCGCAAGGAGGAGGAGGTGGCCTTTCTTCCTGCTGCCCCTCATGGAGCCAGGACTGAGCCTGCTGCGGTCAATCAAAGAGACACTGAGGGGCAGGTCATACATGTGTACTCACCGCTACCAGCACACGCGCGGCCCCCGAGAGGTGCGTGCTCCATGCACCGGGTCAACCATACACCTGCCTGCACACGCTTGCACACACACACACCACAGAGGCCTCCCCCCAACACAGTCACCCCCTGCAAGCACACTCAGCATGGCCAACGGTCTCCAGCCCAGCCCCAGGCGCACACCAGACACAATGGGTCACCCTGACACGACCACGCGCAGGTAGGGCACGGGGCCCCCATCCACAGGGACGGACTCATCCTCACGCCTCATCCTTCACGCGTGCACACCCCACGGGTCCCAGCACCCTCCACGGAGCTGGCCACACGCGCGGTCATCCTCACCCACCCCCTCAGGTCACCTTCACACAAGTCACCCTCCTCCCCTCCCCCTCCCCGGGCCGCCCGCCCCCCCACACACCGCCCCCGGCCCTCCTGCAACGACCCTCGGAGGGAAGAAACCGAAAGCACACCCTTCCCCCCGCAGGAGGAGGCGACCCCATTCCCTAAAAGTGGTCGCGGTCCGGGCACACCCACGAAGCACCAAGCCACGTCCGCTCAGACCCGAGACACGCCCAGCGCGGCCCCGCGCCCGGACCCCCGCCGGGACCCCAGGCCGCCCTCGGGGAAGGGTCCCCCCGCCCGCGGGAAAGCTAGCCCCCGGGAAGATGTGTATAAGAGACAGGGCCATCCTAGAGGAAAGCAGTCCTGAATAGTCATTGGAAGGACTGATGCTGAAGCTGAAACTCTAATACTTAGGCCACCTG
>SJYX01024876.1:1173654-1280120 GCA_006410675.1 Oreotragus oreotragus
CCCCACCCACCCTAAGTGGGAGGCCTCAGTACCCCCAAAGGACAATGGAGCAGAGCTGATTAGACGCCAGGCACAGCTTAAAAATGCACATCGCCTGTAAAGCAGCTTTATCCCCACTTTACAAGGGATGACCCACAGCCCAGAGAAGTTAGGAGACATGTCCAGGGTCACCCAGCTGCTGAGGGAGAGCTAAGCTCTTGACCCTGCTCTCAATAGTAACACTGCAAAGCCAGGTCCAGAGGTCTGTCAAGGGAGGCATCTGATGAGGGAGGTTAAGAGGCAGTGAGGCGGTTCACACCGTCACATGGACACAACCGAGTTGTGAATGCACTCAGAGGAGCCTGAAGACCAGACGACCCCGCTACAGGCGGGCGGAACAGCCAGGCCGCACCACCCGCCCCATTCAGGCCTTTCTCTGCCCTAGCCAGGCCGCCTGGCTCCAGCAAGGCCGCAAAAGGGAAGTGGAGGCCTCCTCCGGAATCTCTGAGCTCCAGGCCTGTGTGGCATTTCCAGGGCTGGAACACAGGAGCTGCTCGGCAATCGTTGCCTGACTCCACCTGCTCCCAGAGGTTTGGCTAAACAGACCAGCTTTTTGGAACTCACGCTGCCATGAAATGATGAGAGCCAGGGCCACCTGAGGGCTTGCCCTTCGCCAGACACCATCCAGGGCGCCTGCCAGCAACACCCTCCCTGCTCCTCTTGCAGCCCAGGATTCATGTACCACAAACACACTCGCCTCCTAGCATCGTTGCCCAGAGGAGTCTACCGGCGAAGCCTGGCACACGAGGAGCGGGATGCATGGGTTTGCGCCTTCCTTGGTCACCAGTCTCCAGCTAGGGAAACTGGGGTCCTGAGGGGCTTAGGCAACTGGCCCAGGGTTGCACAGCCAGGAAGTTAGGGGGCTGACAGGGCTCCACTGTGCTTTTCCCTGGGCCACACAGGGGACTTTGTGATCCTCACCAGCCCTCCAGCTCAAGGCAGTCACAGGTGTGGGAAAAGCAGTCTGTGCCTTGCCTCGGCTTCCCCTGACTCCCCCTGCCACTCCTCACCTACCTTCTCCCATCATAACTTCCCGTCTTGCCCAAGACTCACGATGGAGCCAGAGCCCGGATTTGCTTCTGAGAAAAGCCCAAATGACAGAAGTCCTGACATGTCATTGACCCCAAAATCAGGAAGTGAGAGAGGATTCTGGCAAGAAGACTCCGGGTGGAGCCCACAGAGAGAACTTGGGAAGGCTCGGGCTGTCTGCTGATCCAGCAAGTAGAAGAGTCACGGGATAAGCTGAGCGGCTGCTGGGAGAGAGTCTGCAGGGCCTGGGTGGGAGCGGGAGGGCTTGGCCCCCATCTGGGGGAAGCCCCCTGCCCGCCAAGGGGCCTGCCTGTGTGAGGGTCTCAGAAGGCCATTCTCGGGCCTTTCCTGAGCCCACCGTGTACCAGCAACTTGAAGGCACTTCTCCTCAAGATGAAGAGTGGGTGATGCCCCTGGGCACACAGCTGCCAGGCATGGGGCTAGGATTCGAACCCAGGCCTCTCCTAGGTCTGTGAGCTCGGGGGTTGCAAACCAAGGACCCACAGGGTTCTTGGGAGGCCCCTCGGGCAGGTATGGAGGAGGGGGAGGGAAGACGGGGAGAGAGGAAGTCCAATTTTGTTTCAGATGAGTGACCTGGGAGCCAGAGAGCAGGCCTAGGCTGGTCACCCGGGAGGGGAGAGCAGAGGCCACAGGGACCCCAAGTGGGGCAGGTGGATGCGGAAACCTTGTTTCTGGGCCCATCTGGCCCAGGTGCCAGACCAGCCGGGGCCCGGGGGGAGGTGGAAAGGGAGGAGAAGTTGCCTAAAACAGCAACTGTTCCAGGAGAGAGGCTCTGACCTCAAGCTGGGTGGGGATGAAAACGGGGGTGGACCCAACTCTGTGGGACCCAAGTTTATACAATTTGAGGGGATCGTGAATACAAGATTAGGGACTGGCTTTGGAAGGGGGTTGTGCCAGTGAGGGTCCCCAAAGCTTAAGCTCCACGTGTTTTACATTCGTCTGAACAGAAGCCCACAGCCCAGCCAGGTACCCTCGACTGAGACCAGCAGTCAGCAGAGGAGCCTGGGCAGGGAGGGGTTAACCCCGCTCTGAGGGCTCGGTATCCTAGGGGGAATATAGGAAGGCTTCATGGTGGTGGCACCTCCACTGAACCATGGTGGGCCCACATCCAAGAGTGGGTGCTCTGAAGTGGTCGCACTCGAGGCTCTGCCCCCCTGAGAGGAGGGCTCCTAAAGTCTTGAGCTCGAGCTGGAGGCTTCCAATGCCATTACGTGTGGATGAGGCCAAGAAGAGTCTGGAGTTTGCTTGCTGTGACCTAGAACGACAGTATGCAGGGTCTTGAGTTGCTCTCCTCACTTCCGCCCCTTCATCTGCCCATTTCACAGGTAAGAAAACTGAGGCCTGAAAAAGCGGAAGTGACTGATACACAGTCAGTCTGTGGCCGAACCCAGGTGGCTTCATCACCAGCCTTGGGCTTTGCTTTACCCACCCACCTCTCCTAGATGGATTGCTCTGTGGTTTGCAAAAACTTGAGGTAGGACCAACCCCATAACAAAGACCTCATTCATGTCCAAGACCCTACCCATGGTGGCCCCTTCTAGCCAGTCCAGGGTCACAGGGCTCGGAAGTGGCTGTTGGGGAGGGGGAGCACACACCTGCCCTCTTCCCTTTGAGTGGGGAGGGGAGGGAAAGAAGGGGAGGGTCAGCAGGAGGAAGAAGAAAAGGAGACCGCAGGGGGAGACAAGGGCCCTGCCATACCAGAAGCCATTTCACTCACACACCCCCGTTCCTGGGAACAAATTGCACATTTGGAGTCATTTTCCTGGAAGAAAAAAAAAAAGCCTCTCTAAAAATATATTTTCTTTCTCACCTCATCCTGGGGCTAGAGCAGCCCAGCTGGGCAACAACCAAAAAACCCGGTGGAGGAGAGTGACCTGGAATTGGAAAAGGGGTGGGTGTGAGGGGAGAGTGAGACGGACCGAGGGGGCCGGAGACCCTCCTGACCCCACGCCAATGGAGGCGGAGAGAACACGACCGTCACCAAGACACGTCATGCATGTTGTGGGGACCGTCACCAAGACACGTCATGCATGTTGTGGGGCTTTCCTCTTTGAGACCTCAGAGACCAGCAAAGCTCGCCCTCAGGTTCCTGAGCCCCTGCGGAGGGCCAAGTAGGCACAGATCTAGGTGCTGAGGGGGCTGCCATCCCAGGGCTGGAGGTAGGCAAGGAGCAAGGACAGCCCTCCGCGTACGTGGATTCAGCCCACCTCAGATGGAAAATATCCAGGAAAAACAAATTCCAGAAAGTCCCCCAAACAACCAAACCTGAATTTGCTGCATGCTGGCAACTATTTACCTAGCGTTTAGATTGCGTTAGGCATTGTAAGTGTTAGTCACTCAGTCGGGCCTGATTCTTTGAGACCCCCATGGACTGCAGCCCACCAGGCTCCTGTGTCCATAAGATTTTCCAGGCATGGACACTGGAGTGGGGATCTTTCCAACCCAGGGATGGAACCCAGGTCTCCTGTGCTACAGGCGAATTCTTTACCGACTGAGCTACAAGGGAAGCCCATAGGGAATCTAGGGATGACTCAAGTAAAGTTTGTGTGTGGAAGCCTCACGAAGTCGCTCAGTCGCGTCCGACTCTTTGCGACCCCATGGACTGTAGCCTACCAGGCTCCTCCGTCCCTGGGATTCTCCAGGCAGGAATANCATAGGGAATCTAGGGATGACTCAAGTAAAGTTTGTGTGTGGAAGCCTCACGAAGTCGCTCAGTCGCGTCCGACTCTTTGCGACCCCATGGACTGTAGCCTACCAGGCTCCTCCGTCCCTGGGATTCTCCAGGCAGGAATACTGGGATGGGTTGCCGTTTCCTTCTCCATGGAAGCACGAAACTATGCAAATATTTATGCTGTTTCATATAAGGGACTTGAGCCTCAGTGGATTCAGGTATCCACGGGGGTCCTGGAACCCATCTCCCAGGGATGCTGAGAGATGACTGTAACTGCATTCATGTGGGACTCATGGCTCCCTGCTCCATTCCTCACCCTCTGTGTGCCCCGAGCAGGTCACTCCCCTCACCCTGGATCTCAGTTTTTTCATCTATAAACGGATCAGATCTGGGAACGCCAAACTTAATTCCCAGCTCCCAGCGTGGGGCCCTGGGATGGGGCATGTCGGAGGGCAGAAGCGGGGAGGGTCTTGGGTCCCTGGGCTCTGAGGAGAGAAACTCTGGGTCCAATCCCAGCTCTGCTACTTCCTGGCCAGTGACCTGAGACCACCGTCTTCCCATGGAAGTTGGAGTAACTGCTCCTTCCTCCCAGAGGTGGAGGCAGGTGAACAGGTAACACAGGGCAGCACCCTGCTCAGGGCATTGGCCAACACTGGCCATTATTTTCCAGTCATTCCCTGCTTGGTCCACTCCAGGCCCAAGAGGTGTGGGCCGGGGAACCCTCCTGAGCCTGAGAGACAGAGGCTGACCTAGCCCTGGCACAGGACAGCTGTGGTCTCCGGGGAGTCCCTGGCGCAGCCGCACCCCAAGACACTCTCCACCCGGGGCTCTGAGGAGCATCAGGAAGTTTCCTGGAGTCCTTGCAAGGGGGCAACTGGTAGGGGTGGCATGGCCAAGCTCTCCAAGGCCAAGACAGAGCAGGGCAGCATGAGCCTCACAGGAGAAATGAGAGAAATGGACCTTCTGATTTGCCCAGAACCATCCTGGCCTACACCAGTTTTTGTGCTGTGTATTAGCTATGCACAGCTGTGTAACGGATGACACAGCCGTTTAAAACAGTGATACGCACTGACTGTCTCACCCAGTTTCTGTGGGTCAGGAATTCAGTGGCGGCTGAATAGGTAGTTTGGGGTTCTCCCAAGAGACTGCAGTCAGGATGTCATATGAGGCTTGAAGAGGGCTGGAGGCTCTGCTTGCAAGCTGGCAAGTGTGACTGGTGTGTTAACCCTGGTCAACGGCAGGGGCCCTCAAGTCCTTATTACCGCCCTTGCCACAGAGTGTCTCCTACAAAGTGTCCCAGAGAGGGCAAGTTGGAGCTAGTGTCTTGTGTGGGGGAAGTCACACCCTACCCTTTGCACAATGTCCTATTGTTTGCAGGCAGCCCTCTTCCACGCAGAACACATGAGGATAAGAACATCAGGAAGTGGGGCCACCTGGGAGGCTGCCTCCCTGTGAGGTAATAATTCAGTGCAACCACTTTCATGCTTAAAATTGTCCCAGTTTAGAGGATAAATTAGTCACCCTTGTGAAAATTCCAAGGTCTCCAACATAGCAGGGGAAAATAGGGCATTAATAATAATAGTAACAACTCTCCTGTGTGGCTTGCATGTGCCCAGCTCTGTGTCGAGTGTTTCCAGAGTGCCCTAGGAGGTGGAAGGACTATTATTCTCCTGCATAAGAGGATAAATGACTCACAGCAGTCCCAGAGGGCTGGTAGAGCTGGGATTTGAAGCTAGGCACCTGTGGGTCATAAAAGGCTCAGAAGTTTTCATTGTATGAAAGCTTTGAAACATAAGCCAGAGATGTCACCCCTAAAGAGGCACTAGGGCCCTGGGTCACACTAACAGAGGCTTGGGGCCACCCTTTATTTTGGGGGGTTAAAAAAATCACTGTAGATGGTGATTGCAGCCATGAAATTAAATGACGCTTACTCCTTGGAAGGAAAGTTAGACAGCATATTAAAAAGCAGAGACATTACTTTGCCAACAAAGGTCCACCTAGTCAAGGCTATGGTTTTTCCAGGAGTCATGTATGGATGTGAGAGTTGGACTATTAGGAAAGCTGAGTACCAAAGAATTGATGCTTTTGAACTGTGGTGTTGGAGAGGACGCTTGAGCATCCCTTGGACTGCAAGGAGATCCAACCAGTCCATCCTAAAGAAGATCAGTCCTGGGTATTCATTGGAAGGACTAATGTTGAAGCTGAAACTCCAATACTTTGGCCACCTCATGCGAAGAGCTGACTCATTTGAAAAGACCCTGATCCTGGGGAAGACTGAGGGCAGGAGGAGACGGGGATGACAGAGGGTGAGATGGTTGGATGGCATCACCTACTCAATGGACATGAATTTGGATAAGCTCCGGGAGTTGGTGATGGACATGGAGGCCTGGCTGCTGCAGTCCATGGGGTCACAAAGAGTCGGACATGACTAAGCGACTGAACTGAACTGAACTGGGGCCACCGTGCTCACAGGACCAGCTCTCTGGCCTCATACCAACCCTGTGAGAGTGGCAGGGCCGGTGACATGCCAGGTGACAGCTGGGGAAACAGACTTGCCAGAGGTTACACGTGAGTCCCAGGCAAAGCTGTGAGCCAGATACACTGCCGTTCCAAGCCAGAGCAAGGGACTAGCCATCTGCCCAGCAGAAGCTGGGGAGGGAGGGAAGTGGAAAGCTTAGTCTTAGGGCACATGCCAGACTTCAGGTGCCTGGATGGGACTCTTCACTCCTGAGCCCCCCAAGCCAGGGAAAAGCCATCCCAGCCCTCACCCTGGACCCTTGAGCCCTTAGGCTTCTATAAGGCTTTCTTTAGGCAGCAGCACCCTCGTGTGGCTACTGCTAGTAACTACATGAAGCCGCAGGTTTCCTCCCTGTAAAACTGCTTCACTCTCTAGCGCCTCCTGCCTGCACGCCAAGTCCCTTCAGTCCTATCTGACTGCCACCCCGTGGACTACTGTAGCCCGCCAGGCTCCTGTCTAGTGCCTCACGCTTCTCCAAACACTCAGCTAGAAAAGAGAGACCAGCTATCCCTGGAGCTGATGGAAGGTGGCACTGAGCTTGGTTTCAGGAATCTTCAGATAAAACGCCATTTCCTTCTCCAGGGGATCTTCCCATCCCAGGGGTCGAACCCCAGGTCTCCTGCATTGCAGGCAGCTGCTTTACTTTCTGGGCCACCAGGAAGAGCAGTCTCCTGGAGAAGGAAATGGCAACCTACTCCAGTACTCTTGCCTGGAACATCCCATGGATGGAGGAGCTTGGTAGGCTACAGTCCATGGGTTCACACAGACTTCACTTTCACTTTATCTTATTGCCTAAGGCTTTCAAAAGGATCAAAGACGTCCAGATATAAATGTGCTCTGTAACCTGTAAAGCCCGGTGATTCGGTAAAGGATTATTATACAAAGTGTGATGGAAGGACTCTGTTGTCATCAAACTGTGATGGAGGGACATGTTGGAGGGACTCATGATGGAGGTCTCTTGTAAGAGACCAAGAATGGTTGGCAGCCCAGGACCTCACATCCTTGGATGGACTTGTTAGCAGCTGGTACTGGCAGTCAGTCAAATAAGGAGGTTCAGCCTGCACCCTGAAATGCAATCCTGCAGAGAGAGGGGTCCACCCCAGCCCCAATCCCTCCCAGGAGAGGCCAAGGGAAAAAACTTCAGGCCAAGCACTGGTTTGACCCAAAGACTTGCATCTGAACCCAGAACTCATTTCCATATCTACAAGATGAGAACCACCACATTCCTCGCAGGACTGTTGTGAGAAATGAGAACATGTAAAAACTATCTCTTGGGTGCCTGGTCCAGAGTTAGTTCATGACGAATGACTTTCCATTCCCAGTGGCTCACACGGTAAAGAATCTGCCTGTGATGTGGGAGACCGAGTTTCGACCTCTGGGTCAGGGAAGATCCTGTGGAGAAGGGAATGGCTATCCACTCCAATATTCTTGCCTGGAGAATTCCATAAGCAGGAATTTTGACTCCATGGAGTCAAAAAGAGTCAGACACGACTGAACAACTAACACTTTTAAACTTCTTTACATAATGGAAACCTGTGCACAAACATTTGGAGGAGTGCTATTAAAAGGTTAAAAACAGTATCATTTATTGCACCAATGTGCCAGGCACTCTGCTAGGCTACGTAATTCAGTTCATCCTCACAGCCAACCTTGGACATGAAGTACTGTTTTCCCCGATTTCACAGAGAAGAAAATTTGGATGACCCAGGTATTAAAGGGCAATTGGGATGAAAACCTGTATTTTTCTGACCACAAAGGCCTCAAAGACACAGGGTTGAAGTTAATATGGTGGAGGTATCACATTTCCAACCTAGCACTTTGCCTTCTTACCACTAAAAACACAAAACATTTCTCTAAATGCTGAGTAAAATGAGAGGGGGAAAAAAGTACAAAATCTAAGTATAAATAGTCCAGGTAAAAGAGAAAACCTACATGAGTAGCTCTTCAGTTGCAGGCACTTGACATGTTTACTTTTATTTTCTGCCTGAGTCCTAGCTGCAACACAAGGGGTCCAATCCCCAAACAAGGGATCGAACCCAGGTACCCTGCATTGGGATCACAGTCTTAACCACCAGATCACCAGGGAAGTCCCTTGACATGTTTATTAACAATTCCGTCTTACTTCAGCTTCATGAAGTATTACTTCAATCTTAGAGAAAAGGAAACTGAGGATCAGGGAGACAAAATTACCACCTCAAGATCACAGACTGTACACTCATGGGAGAGAAATCCAAGCCTCTTGTTTTTGCCTGCTTTGTTCACGGGCTCTGCAAAGGTCCAGTAAAACCATAATTGTCTAAAAGCTGTTAATGTTCCACGATGTAAGAACCACTTCAGTTCAGTTCAGTTGCTCAGTCGTGTCTGACTCTTTGCGACCCCATGAATCGCAGCACGCCAGGCCTCCCTGTTCATCACCATCTCCCGGAGTTCACGCAGACTCACGTCCATCCAGTCGGTGATGCCATCCAGCCATCTCATCCTCGGTCGTCCCCTTCTCCTCCTGCCCCCAATCCCTCCCAGCATCCGAGTCTTTTCCAATGAGTCAACTCTTCGCATGAGGTGGCCAAAGTACTGGAGTTTCAGCTTTAGCATCATTCCTTCCAAAGAAATCCCAGGGTTGATCTCCTCCAGAATGGACCGGTTGGATCTCCTTGCAGTCCAAGGGACTCACAGGAGTCTTCTCCAACACCACAGTTCAAAAGCATCAATTCTTCGGCGCTCAGCCTTCTTCACAGAGGCTCCCTGCAGAGGGAGGGGTCTCTCACATCCATACATGACCACAGGAAAAACCATAGCCTTGACTAGACGGACCTTAGTCCGTCTAGTCAAGTAATGTTTCTGCTTTTGAATATACTATCTAGGTTGGTCATAACTTTTCTTCCAAGGAGTAAGTCTTTCAATTTCATGGCTGCAGTCACCATCTGCAGTGATTCTGGAGCCCCCAAAAATAAAGTCTGACACTGTTTCCCCATCTATTTCCCATGAAGCGATGGGACCGGATGCCATGATCTTCATTTTCTGAACCACTTCACATACATGCAATTGTTGGCCTTCCATCCATTTTCAGCAAGGAATTCAGTTAAAGATCAGGTAAAGGGACTTTAAAGATCAGGTAAAGGGACTACCCTGGTGGTCCAGTGGTTAAGCATCTGCTTCGCGATGCAGGGGACGGGGATTCAATCCCTGGCTGAGGAACTAAGATCCCACAGGCCACAGGGCAACTAAGTCCGCACACCTCAACTACTGACCCCTTGGGCTGCAATTGGACAAGTCTACGTGCCCCAACGAAAGCTTCTGCATGCCACACTAAGACCTGACACAGCCAAATAGACATAAAAGGATCAGGTTAGGGTGAGGGAGCCGCATTTGAACCCCGGTCTGATTGCAGAGCCATGCTACTCAAGTCACACACACCTCCGGCATCCTATCTCTATGGCCTCGGAAGAGGGTTCGGGAAGGACTCCATCACAGCTGCTACGGCACAATTAGGTTCTGGACTTGAACCCTCCACTTTCTCAGCTTCTTTCCCCTCCGTTTCTTCTCAGACCACAGGGACTGTCCCTCACCATTGGGAGGGGACCCTGGGAAGTCCCTTTTCCATCTACCCTGAGGCTCCACTTCCAGTGCCCCTGGCTGAGCCCATCCTGTCGTTGCCAACCAAGTTTCAGTGGTGGGTTTCTGCCAAAGCTGCTTCTGAAGCAAAGATGGTGAAGGGGAGGGGGGCATTTCAGGCACAGATGGTGGGTATCTCCTAGAGCCTCCTGAAACCACTGCTGGAAGAGGTCCCCAGTGTGATACTAAGAAGAGTGTGCTAGGGACAGGAGCAGCCCAGCCAGGGGAAAGGAGAGGGGACCTCAGGCCTTCCCTACCACCCTGCCTCAGAAAACGAGGAAACATTTGGCTTAGCCAGGAGACGTTTATAACCTGTTGGATTCTAATACAGGCCCTTTGGGCTCACAATAGGTGCAGAGCTCAGAGTACAAATGAAGAGAACCAGGCAGATAGTGGGGATCAGGCCTTTTGAGGATGCTCCCTGTCATGGGCACCCAAGAAGGTGAATTTTCTGATTTTTCAAAAGAAGTTGGGCATCATGATACACGTGTGATGTCTTTGATAAACCCTCTCACAAGACAGAAAGAGAGACACAAGCAAGAAAAGGGCTGTCTGCTCTGGGCACCATACTGGAGAAAATAACAATAACAACAAAGCACAAAGTCAGATTCCAAAGTTCTGTATTTTTCAAAATAAAGATCACACATTGTTTAGAGACAATCTACACAAGAGTTACAAAAAATAGTTGCCCAGGCATAAGCATACACAGGTTTGTTAATTATACACATATGGTTACAAGTGTGCTTGCAAAAAAGTTCATTGGAAATATACACAAGGCTCTGGAAATGTACACCGTGTAGTGTTACAATTCTATATTCAAACAAGGAAAATTGACAGTATGTTACATTCACTTACAAGTAGACAAAATGCAAAATACAGTTCATCTTCTGTACAAAAAGGAAGGGCAATTCACACTTTACAAGGTGAGAGGGGCTCTGATTGTAAGGAAAGTTAGGGCGGGGTTGAACTTTGCACGTCCTTTTGACCGTCACAAAATAAGCAAAACATTACTTTTTTAGGATTAAAAAAAAAAAAAAAACTCACTAGTGTGAACTGAATCATCCTGAATAACATTTAGAAAGGATCTCGCTACTATCTGACTAGGTGACAAATAAAACCAAGCTATTTTTTTTTTTCCTTTTTAAAAGTTAACTAGGCTGTATAAAGAACATTTATTCCTTCAAAAGAAAAAAAAATTTACTTCTGGTTGAAATTACAATTTACAATATACAACACTATATGCTACGACCATAAAAGGTGTGAATATACACTGAATGCACAGGGCTGGCTAATTTTCTTTTCTTACCAAAAAACGTGTTTATGTTGATTCAAACTTCTCCACATTTACATTACAGGTATACAAATGTACAATTGTACAATCAAAAGTATGTTCGACTACTAGGGTACATTATAGATACAGATTAGACATCAAAACAAGAAAATACTACAAATTTGTATATATGCAAAGTCTACACCAAGTATACACTATATATTTATAGAAGCAAGACCAAAAGCAGAGTTGGATTTTTTTTTTTCTCATGCTAAATAATCAGATTTTTGCCTTTCAATGTTAACAGAAAAAAATCCAGTAGGCAGTAAACAATCATACCCGCCCGGCCTTGAAAGACATTCTGGGTGCTCACATCTCCTCCTCACAAAACGGACTACACTATTTTCTTCAGCATAATAGTCTCCAAAAAAGGCAATTTTCAGAAGTTTCATAAACTTAATGTCATAAACTGAGGCTTTTGCAACTCTGAAATGATTTTCATTATATATATATATTTATATATATTTTTTTATAAACATTGTTAAATGCCAGTTTGGGGTCATTTAACTAAAATTCAGACTTCTCAGGGTTTTTTTTTTTTGTTTTTCTTTTTTACTAAAATGAGGACGTGGGGAAGAGCTATTTGCAAAACTTGCCAGTGAGGCAAATGAGTTAAAAACCTTTTTTCTTTTTTTTTTTTTTTAACGTTTTTGTTAAACCAACCACCCTGAAAGTCTCCACACGTGGAATATAGATACAACATTGAACAAAATATGTGGCCTCCCATGTACACTGGTTACCTATGTACAAGTATCCTATACACCAGTAAAACAACAGGGCAATTAGTCAATTAAAAAAAATAATTAGTACATGTTATGTGTAATAAAATTAAACAAATTTACAAAGGCTTTTCCACTTGTGGATTTGATTCCTTTTTTGGGGAGGAGAGGGTAATCCTGGAGCAACCATTTACCCATTTTTGGATTCTACACTGGAGCATTTCTGGTTGCTAGTTGGATTCACCAGTGGGCCGTGAGGTCAGTGGGAATGAGGGCACAGGGTGACACTGCCTCAGATGATACCATTAGGGGGGCCACAGATGGGCCCCAAGTCAACTCCATTCTTCATGTAATATTTCTCCAGCTTGGCCAGGATGTGCTTGCCGTAAGTATACTTGCGAAGAGTTGCGATGTGGGGCCGGATCTGTGGAGAAAGCACAGTCTGTGTTACTCTGGCCTGGGACAGGCTCAGGGGACTCCAGGGTAACTTGCTCCTGGACACCACGAGGTACTGACAGGTACACATACCCCACAAGCAACATCTTTCAGTAGCTCAGCCTGAGCACCTAATTCACGAGCTACTGTGACCCAGCAGATGAGGAGAGAGGCTCCTGTCCTGACCGATAATGCAGAAGTGAGGGCTCTGGAGGTCAGACAACCACAGACCACTTCCAGGACAGCGTGTGGAGACTGCACATCCCGTGACATGACCATACCGTCCACCGCCGGACGGCAGCCCCTGAGGGAGCCTCTCGGCCCCACGGCTCTCCTGAGCAGCAGGGGCCGCTTTCTGGGGACCACGAACCCTTGCCCTCACCACCTGACCCTGCTCTCCAGCTCACAGCGAATCACAGAAAGCTACTAATGATAACAATAAAAACAACTGACACGAGCCAAGAGCCGTCCACTGTGAAGCCTCGTAAGAGAGGTGTGATCACCCTCGTTTCACTGATGACCACACGGAGGCACAGTGGCTACGTCACTCACCTCAAGCCCCACAGCCCTCACTGCCTGGCTGCTCCTCTCACAGCTCTGCTGCAGCCTCACCCTTCGCCCCAGCCCTACTAGCCCTAGCGTCTCTTCCGCTCCCGATGCCCATCCCCACCTGGGGCAGACCCACACCCGCAAGTCCCATGCGTCCCACACAACTCGGGGGATGCTTCCTCTCTGGAGCCACCTTTCCTTGCTGGTGACCTCACAGAGCCTTCTACATACCTCAGCTACAACACACTGCGTTCAGAATCATTTGTGGAACCACCAACATGCCACAAAGACAGTGAAGACCCACAATACTGACCTGCTTCCCCATCACAGCTCCCCAGTTACTCACTCAACACAGGACAACATGCCAGGGAAGATGGACACTCTCAAGCCCGAATGTTCCATGCAGACTGTTTTGTCTGCTTAGTTGTGCCCTCAAAGCAAGGCAGGGTCAGGTGGCTCCAGAAACCACTTCTGTAACCCACACAGGACACAGACCCATATTAGCTTCACACTCTCACCTAGGAGGCAACCTGGGGACTGGGCACAGTCCTTGACTCCAACTCTGAGCTGTGGCACCCAGACCATCTGCCCAACCCTCCTAAATACACTCACTTGCAGAAAGGCCACCACACTTCCATTTGCGTTGCACTCACAACCACACACGTAGCTGACACTCTGGTCCTTAGTACTCGGGGCTCCAAACCCCTTGCTTTTGGCAGCTCTGCTTTGCAAACTAAGTGAAATTCAGTTCCTTCACCTGTCTGTGCCCAGGACTGGCTCACTGATGAGGCCAGCCACTTAACCTTTGCATCTGCCCTCTTCTAGACAAACACCAACAACGTGCATCTACAACACTGCTGAGCTCCGTCTTCCACTTGATTTAAAGGGAAACGGAAAGCATCCTGTTCCCCTCCATGCCACCTCTTCCTAAAATGGGCTTGCCTAGCTGTGAAAGAGCCGAGCCGTAGGCTTTTCAGATTCTTAGGGCTCCCCCTCCTCTCTCAACTCCCTCAATCACAGCAGCTGCGAAGCCCCCTTCTGTCCACTTCTCTTGAAGCTCAAACCGCCACTCCCCTCCTGGCTTAACTATTTCAACAATCCCCTGTCCAGCCCTCAACTGCCTCCTTTCCTCTAGGGTACTCATTGGCCAGGACCACTATTTGAATCGTAGATGTATTTCTGGCACCACAGTCCTGTCCCACTGAACCTGCTGTGCTTCTCCATTTAAATACGCCGCCTTGTCTCCCACTTCCAAGCCTGTACACACTCGATTCCCTCCACTTGGAAAGGTTCAGGGCTTTTTTCAAATACTGCTCTCATAGGGAGCCTTCTCTGTACCCCCATATCAGAAGAGGTACCCTTCCACATTCTCACGGCCCTCCCCAGTACTTCCCCAGCGTTAGTTTAACTGTCTACAGCACTGCTGGGCCTACCAATACAGTGCCCTGGTGGAAGGAGAGCACATGTGCTTCTAAGTATCTGGTAAATGAATGAACTCCCAAAGTTCACCTACATTCCCTCCGCCCTCGCCAGCATCTCGACAGGCCCATTTGAGTCTCACAGCTTAAGCACTCTGGACTCCCCAGCCTTCCACTGCCATCGCCAACACCAACATGGTGTTCTGTTTTGAACTGGAGGTGGTGGGTGCCTCGTCTGGCTCAGAACTTGAGTCCAGGGTAAAGATTCTCATTACCGAACTCTGTTCTCAGAGAGGGCAAGTGGCTCATCACTGCCAGACGACGGTCGCCCCCTCCATCGAGAAGGGCTGGGTGAATTCAGAGCCCAAAGGCTGAGGGTTCCAATGGGCAGAACCCGAGGCTCGAGGTACTGCCTCCCGCAGACACAGTGTGGCCTGCACACCTGCCTGGGGGCTGGCTGGGCTTCCCTGGCCCCATGGTCTGTGTGGGGCTGGCTGGACCTCTTCCATGACAGCTCTGAGGGCGTGAGCCTCTTCACGCGCTTTCTGTGTCAGCTCCCACACACAGCACACACCACCTCAGATTTCTGTCCCATTTTTCCACCTCCTACCTCCTCTGTAGCCTGGACTTCTCCTCCTACGAAGTCTGCCCTTAAAGGCCTGAGCACAGGCGCTCACGTCACCCTTCCCCACGTGTGCTCTGTGGGCAGTGCTGTCTCAGCTATCTGTGTGCTGGCGACTGGCACACAGTGGGCACCAGGTCAGCGTGCCAGACCAGGTGCTGCCTTAGGCAGGAGCTTGTTCAGTAAACGGTGGTGGAATGAACGATAAGAGGGAGGAAAGGAAATAAGGTAAGGAGGCTGATCTGCTAGACTGGGAAGCTGGTCTCCTGGGAGCCAAGAGGCAGAAGCATGGCCTGAGGAACAGGGAGGGGACTCCCCCACAGAGACCGAGTTTAACATTCACACCGGTGAGTTACTGATGGAGGGGCACCAAACACAGGGACAGTGGCCACTCCAGATAAAAGGAAAAAGAAGTCATAATCCAGTGACATGTGCAAGAAAAAGCAAGACGCCCACCCTCCTTTAGAAGCGAGGGCCAACTCCTCCTCTCTGATTGAGCCCTGCACACCTACCTTGTGCATGACGATCTTCCTCTGGGCTGGCTCTGCCACATCGATCATCTTCTGGACCACGTAGTTGGCGTACTGGTCCTTCATCATGGTGTATAAGGCACTGTGGGGACCATCGTTCATGGTGCACACCTCGTCGATAAGCACAGCGCGCTCTGTACGGGAGGCGTGAGTGACACACTTCTCCACAACATTGCTGTAAGGAGACAAATCCAGGGCCAAGCCTTAGAGGGACCTCGTTAGGCTGTGCTTATCTGGCCTGGGCTCTGACCTCAAGGTCAGCAGCAAACGAGGCTTCTTGGAAGACTGACTGCTCATCTGTTTGGCTCTATGAGACCCTATCTTTGCCATCTGTGATCTCCAACGTCAACAACGGCCAAGCACAGGTCATGGAGGGTACCAGACCCAACCATCTAACAGGGGAGGGTAAACCCATGTAAGTAAAGGTTCATACAACTGGTTATGAACTGAAAATAGGTAATGAACATAATTTCAACAGGCATCAACGTCTATCAATTCTCTCCTCACCTCTGTGAGCTTAATGGGGCCAAGAATAAGTTTCTCTCACATCTAGATCCCTAGTGCCACGCACAGAGCTGGGCACTTAAGAGAGGCCCTACAGACTTGCTGAGTGAAGGCAGACACAAGGAGAAACCACAGTCATCAGTCAACTACTTCACACTGTCTCTTAAGAACAAGAAGGAAACCCCAGGTGTGTCCCCATTTCTAAACACTTCACAAATGTCTCAACCTTGGAAAGGAAAAAAAAAGAAATGCAGTTACTTTAAATCAGAGTTCCTCTAAGATCCAGAGGGACTGACTGCAGAGGCTGATTAAATCACATCCAACCATGCTAAAGGGCGCTCCTCACCCAGGAGTGATTGATTACTCATGAATGTTTGCTTCTGTACATCAGCAGTACTCTGCTTCTGTGCCTCTGTGGGTATGAGGAAGTTGTGTGATGTCTAAGAACAAGAACAATACTTATTCTTCGTATTTGTATTACTGGAGCCAATACTTGGCAAAGAGAACATCTGGTAAGTGGGCGGCTGAACACTCTGCAATGATTTCATGACTTGGGGAAGACCTGTTCTGGATCACAGAACACTCAAGTAGAAAAGGAACTTTCAAATCTAGCTAATGCAGAAAGCTCTTTTCTGACCACTCTGAAAGATGCCCATTTAGCCGCTGCATGAGAATTTCCAATGATTTGGAAGCGATTCTCGGGCAACCGACCATGCGAGTGAATGGTTCTCTTAAACATTCTTTATATACTAAAATAAATGTGCTTCCCTGAAATTTCACCCATTTGTCTTAATTTTGCCTTCAGCGGCTGAAAAAAGGATGTCTATACCTATTCTAGGAACACCAGAAGGCACGAGATAGTGCCTTCTTTCAAAGGCCAGCCCTATCACAATTAACCACCACCAAGTCCCTACTTCAGGTCCCTACCCCAAGTCCCTACTTCGATTTTTAAATCAAAAGAGAGGGTGCTGGTTCCACATCACTCTGAAAGGACCCTCACCATGTTATCTGGTTCAGCAGACTGAGCCTTTATTACATAGGTGCTTTTATTTTGAAAACAAAATTCTCAAGCTAAAATGTTTAAGAACTACTACCATCCTTTCTTCAGACATTGTCTACCAGACATTTCTTCAATCTTTCTTCTTAAGACAGAGTAAATAAAATCTGATAATCACATGTAAGACCACAAACAGCCTCTCCCTTCTGATACAGCAGCAGTATGCGAAAACTTTTCCCCTCACATTCCTCCCACAGCACTCTGCAATTCTAGCATGAACTGAAGGTGTGGCGTGTGAAAGTGAATCTCCTAATAGACACTAGCTTCTCCCTTAGCAGAAAAGGGAGTTAGGACATTACTAAGCCAGTCATGATATCCAAATGTTCAAGCAAAGAATCTTCACTTTTTAGAACTGCCAGGCTGAGCTGCCCTTTCATCTACCCAAGACCAGAGTGGTCAGATTTAGAACAGAATTTTCTACTAAGCTAGGCTGGCAACAGGACACTCAGTCTTCTCGGTAGAAGACCGACTCCTTGACAGTAACCTGTCTTTCAAGGTAATCAGGGTCGGCTATCACACCTGATAGGATCACTCACTGATCAGGATCCCACCTGGCCAAAGCCTCCCTGCCACCTTAACACACAATCCATATTGTTCCAGTCTTTATTTCTGAAACTGTGGTTCTTAAATTGATTGTGGGTGATAAAATCAACTTAGTGATTTGAGACTAGCTTTTTCTGTTTGTTTGTTTGTTTTTTAATGAAAGAGTAGTCAGTATCAATTAATTATGGGCAATCTTCAGTTATGTGTGTATGCACGTGCCTATGCATTCAAAGTTGATGAAAAATTTACTTTGTATTTTGGGTTACCATCAAAAATGTCATAAGGTCACTAACTTAATTGGTTTGTTTCTATTCAATTTTCAAATTTACTGGCTCTTTTGTTATCTTTCATTTACTGTTAAAGCCATATAGCCAATTTTATTTCAGATGTTATACACTTTTCTACTCTAGAACTTACCTGTTAATTCGTTCTGTAATAAAGCTTCTAATTCTCTGCTGCTGCTGCTAAGTCACTTGTCACTTCTGACTCTGTGTGACCCCATAGACGGCAGCCCACCAGGCTCCGTCGTCCCTGGGATTCTCCAGGCCAGAACACTAGAGTGGGTTGCCATTTCCTTCTCCAATGTATGAAAGTGAAAAGTGAAAGTGAAGTCGCTCAGTCGTGTCCGACTCTTCAGGACCCCATGGACTGCAGCCCACCAGGCTCCTCCATCCATGGGATTTTCCAGGCAGGAGTACTGGAGTGGGGTGACATTGCCTTTTCTAATTCTCTACTAACATTCATCTTTTCATTTCACTATACACACATTTTCCTTTATATTTTTGAGTATAATTTAAATACTTTATAATACTTTAAGTACCTTAAAATATAATATTTTAAAATACTAACTACTTACATAAAATTCATAAATATATAATTTATAAAATTATAAAATTCATACTTTTATATAATTATACTTTTCATAATTTTAATACAAACTTTTATTAATTTTTTAAAATAATAGTTTTTATATAACTATAAAATTATATACTTTGTAAAATGCTTTATAATCCTTCTCTGCTAACTCCATCTAGGTGGTATGGAACTATATTCACTGGGGATTTTTCCACTTTCATTTTTTCTTCTTGAGTATAGGTCATATTTTTCTGTTATCTAGACATGACAAATGATGCACTGTATACTCTGAGTTCTGTCAATTCCTAAGGGTATTACTCTCCTAACCCTTTTTTTGGGCATGCAGTATCTTTGCTGAAAGCAAACTGCAACCCTCTCCCATGCAGTAAGCAGCAGATGCAACCTCCACTAAATTCTTTCAGCCTTGGTAGGGATGCCTCGAGTTCGTCCTATGCAATGTGGTTCGGGAGTGAACCAGATGCTTAGAAAGTTTAAATTTAGGCTTCCCCCTCCTCCCTGGTTTTCTTCCTTTCCAGAATTTCTCCCCTGTCACTCTGCCACTGCCTTCTGAGAACACCAGCGATTTTCTATCCCAACTTAGCCTACAGATTAAAACTTTTCTAATTATAGTCAACAACACCTCTTATAAATTTCAAAGTTACTAACAGACTAGATCTTTAATGGTTCTCAACACAAAAATGATAATTATGTGACATGGTAACAGCTAAAGTTACTGTAGGAATATTACAACATATAAATGTATCAAACCAGCAGGTTGTACACTTAGAACTTGCACAATGTTACATGTCAATTATGTATCTCCAGATTCTCCCCAAAAAGGAGGTGTGGGAGGAGAAGGAAATTTTCCCAATGCAGTGAACCTTATTTCAAGTATCAACAACCTCCTCTACTCACTTCTGGTTATTGCTCTGCTCCTGGTCACCATCTAATGTCTACAGGTAGTTTCTGGCATTTTGTCAACAAATTACTAGTTGTTATACATGAGAGAATCGGGCCCAAAATAGCTACTCACTCATCAGACCACAACCCTAAGACTTAACTATACAAGGGTGACACATTAAATACACTGAACAAGACAGTAAATATGACTGTGACCCCAAAAAGAGACCTAAGAGGTTCTGTCTATTCTCCTGATCCTAGCAAAAGTCCATAAAAACTAATACAAGGTCTAGGAGATGATCCTAATGTGGTTAGGGTGCTGAGACACTGGATCTGGGGTGCTTTTCTTTTTTGTCTCTATTTTCCATGCTGTAATAAGATTTCATAAATTAAAATGAACAATTTAAAAATATCAAGGCTGTATGAGTCACACCTGCCCTGCAATTTACTTTAAAAACAAGAGAAGAAAAATATTCCCCAAAATACAGAGAACTGTGTTATGTGTAAGATAAGATACACAGACTCTACTCAGATCAGATCATTAACCCACTGGAGGGCCATCAATTTCTTCTTTAATCTCTGCTACTTATAAGTTACCTAAAACATCTTTCAAAACCTGGGAATAACTAATACATTTAATTATTGGGCTGGTATGATATGAAGACTTGAAAAGAGATTTTGAAGAATATGAAGGCCTTATACAAAGATATGGTTACCTTCCTTTTAACTCCAGTATCAATGAGGAAACTAAGTAAAGAACATTTCACAATTCCAAAAAAGTAAATTCATGAAATACCCAGTTTACCAAAGTACGAAAATGTATGTGCTTCAGAAACAAATTCCCCAGATTTCAACGTGGCTCACTCTAGGGGAGTAAGGAGCCAACTAAGAGACGTCTTATGTTTCATATTTTGCAGTAGAACTCAATAGCTATATATTACTTTAAGGAAATAAACACTAAAAAGAAGAAGGAAAAAAAAAGTACGACAATTTCTCTAGACCTGAAATACTATTTAATCATTTCTTCTGGAAAACAGTCTGTGTAATTCAAAGCACATACCTTGCAAATTTGTGCTGACTCAACACAAGTACATTGCCTCGAATTTCTGCTACAATTTTACTTTTATCCTCAGGACGACCATGCTCCAATACATGCTGGATTACGTAATTTCCATACTGATCCTGTTTCAAAAACAACAGGAAATTTTAAATTTATATAAACAAGCTCTATGCTACCTAAATTCTGACATTAATCAACACCTATCTTCCTCTAACACCATGATGCCTTACCTGAATCCTAAAGAACACATACCGAATTTTTTAAATGGGTAGGTAGTGACAATTTTTCCCTATCATTACAAAACAGGAACACATCATTACTAGACAATGGAATGTTTCTATATATATTTATGCTGAAAGGTCCTAGTCAGGGATTTCAAATAAAGAGCTATTTTTCTAACAAATGTACAAGTAGGTCTCTGCACCTGGCTTTAACAAAGAAAAACTGGCAATACTGGCAACACCGAATTAAACACCACCACAAGCAGGCAACAGAGACACTCATCCAAGGGAAAGGTGCGCTTAAAGAGTAAGTGTGCAAGCAAGGAACTCCAAAGGCACACGTATTTATTTGTAAGATGTAAAAAATCAAGTGCATACAAAGAATACTTTAAAGTGCCTATGCCAAATGTGTCTGCTTCTGGACAGTAGGATTATGGAACATTTCTTGTGTTCTGTTGCTCCTTTCTGCACTTTCAGTTTTTTCTACTATGAATATTAATACATTTAAAATCTCCCATCTCTCAGCAAAACAAGCAACAAGCACCACTCCAAAAATTGCTTTAAACAACATACTACATGAAGGAAGTGTTCAAACAGTATGATATGGGAGAAAATTTTAGTACAAGCAAGACAAATTTTTTAAAAACTACAGAAATCAACTAATCCATTTAGCTCATTTGAAAAGATGAAAGTGGCAGACTACATGGCCTGCCTAAGTGGCCGCAGCGAGCTTAATCCACGACAGGGCTCTGGCCTTTGACAGTTCCTGGCAGATCTCTTGATGACTCAGAGGTAGATCTCAACTCCAAGGGGAGGCTTGTACTCATCACCCATATTCATAAAAGATGAACCAGGCTGGTATAAATGAAAACTTGCCCAGAACTTCAATGGGCATTTTAAACACATTAACCCCTTCTGGAAAAGAAACCTGTGCTGAGAAAGCGCCTAAGCCCACAGGTGTTTGCAATTAGTTTACCAGCAACTCCACTACCTGTACAAGTTGCTCTGTGTGCTGGTGAAGCTCCTCTAAAATAGGGAGTGTCTGGTCAGGGAGACAGTGCTCCAGGATCCTCTGAATCACTCGGCAGCCATAAGGATGCGTGGACAAAGCAAACACCTAGGGCAGACCAACACAAACAAGAAAACCAAAAATAACAGGCGCCACTTTCAATACTTCAGTATTATTTATGTACATTTTCTCATTAATTTTCCCAATGACCTTGAGAGACAGTCATGATTATTCTTGGTATACAGATGAGAAAACCAAATTGCCTAAGTTTACATAATGTGCCTAAAGTCTTACAGTTAATGACACGGCCAGGATTTTATTTCCTACTCTGACTCCAAGTCCAAATTATTAAGTATGGCATTTAAGTTCTCTCTCCAAATAATAACGTGTGTATGGACAAATGAGGATAAACTCTACTTCTTTAACCCATTCCAAGAATTCATAGATTTATACAAATTCAAAACTAAGAAGGACCTTCCCAAAAAGTTTATTTATAAAGGAACAGAGAATTAATTAAGGTCATAGAAAACACAGTTAAGGAGTCCACAGTGTCAAATGATGGCTTTAAAAACAGAGAAAGGGTTTGGACCAAAGCCTGAATGCTTTCACATAACCACAGGATAATGTTCTGAATTGAGCTGAGGTGTTTTCCAGCAAGAAACGATTCCTCTTTTGTTGAGTCTGGAACAAGGGGAACACACAGGCTTCAGATCCAGAGGACCCAGTCTCAACTCTGCCCTTCCTAGCTGAATGACCTGGAGCATCTGCACCTCAAATTTATTGTCAAGAATAATGACAGTAATGATGAGAACACTTAATACGCTCCCTAGTGGCTCAGATAGTAAAGAATGTGTCTGCCATGCAGGAGACCCAGGTTCGATCCCTGGGTTGGGAAGATCCCCTGGAGAAGGAAATGGCTACCTACTCCAGTACTCTTGCCTGGAGAATCCCACGGACAGAGGAGCCTAGGGGGCTACAGTCCATGAGGTCTCGGATGTTAAAGTGTCAGTCACAGTACTAGGTGTTTTATACACAGCTTCATGTGTACAACTGTGCACCTGAGACACTATACTGTTCTGCTCAATTTCAGCTTTATAAAAATGGTAAACACTCAGTCTAGAACAACTTATTTCACTCAACACAGTGATTCAAGTATTTACTTATAATACTATAAGCTTCAATCATTTATCCTGTTTATCTGTATAGCATAAAGTTAAGAAAGATTTTTTTGCGGGGGAGGCAGGGGGGTCTGATCCTCTCCTGATAGACATCTAGCTTATTTAATCTTTTCCTATTAGGAGACTAATGCTGCTTTAAACACGTCTAAACATATCTCGTGGTGTATATGACCAAATATTTCATCAGGTATATACCTACGCCGGGAATGCTGAATTTAAAAAGAGTTTGATCCCTGGTTGAGTAACTAAGATTCCACATGTCACGTGGCATGGCCAAAAAAAGAAAACGATCTACTATTTGTGGTCTTATTTTGCATTTTCATGATTACTAACAGGATTACTTTTTCATATGTTTCTTCTGTCTATTCAGGCTTTCAGCCCATTTCTGAATTAACTTGTATTATTCTCTTTGATTTTACACGTTCTTTATATATGCTGGTTATCAATTCATTGGCATTTTCCATCTTGAAAATACTGCCCCTCATTTGGTGGCTTAATCCGTTTACTTTTTTGTATATTTCAAGCACACACACAAAAAGGTCTTAAACAGAGGTACTCTTTAATAAATTAACTCAGAAAACCCCAAATAATCCTCAGTTACTGTTTGGGCTTCCCTTGTGGCTCGGCTGGTAAAGAATCCACCTGCAATTTGGGAGACCTGGGTCTGATCCCTGGGTTGGGAAGGGAAAGGCACTCCAGTATTCTGGCCTGGAGAATTCCATGGACTGTATAGTCCATGGAATCGCAAAGAGTCTGACACAACTGAACAACTTTCACTTTCAGTGTCTGTACTCTATTTACCCATTGTTGTTACTGAGCAAACCACAAAGCCTAAACAACTCTAAAACCCCATTTTGAGACAGGCTTTAGCAGTTCACATGACTGACTATACCTGAAAATTTACCTGATACTTCCAATCTCTCCTCCTTTTCAAAAACAACAACAAAAGCTGTGGTATGACAAAATATCAACTCTGCTTGGAAGCTGTTGCTAAAAGCACACTGGTTCTCATGATACACAATAAATAGGAGAAATCGGAAGCTAGGTCTGGTTGGGTGCCACTTAACAGAGTTCAAACCAACCTGATCATTGCCCCATCCAATGCCCCAAAATTAAGAAGCACCTTGGTGTTTTCTTAAGATTGGGGGCAGGGGAATGGAGGGGAAGTGGACATGTAGAACATCAGTCAACCCCTGCATTAGAAATGCAGAGTCTTCACCGCCGGACCACCAGGGAAGTCCCATACCTTGTTAAAGATATATATATAGTTACATATAACCTTTAAGACTGGTTTTGTTAATCACCTAAATTTTAAAACATGATAAAAACTTTTAACTATCAAGATAAATAGTACTTAACCAAATGAAAAAACTTACTCTTCAAATATAAGACTTAACCAAATGAAAAAACTTACTCTTCAAATATAAGACTTAACAACTCTGATGATACTACCTCATCCTGACTGATCAGACATCTGCTTTAATGATGGAGAGAAGGTCCATGGCAAATTAAGGGAAGAGCTAGAGGTGCACAGAGCTAGTACCCAGTAACACTGAAGAGGACTGCTATCTACTGCAATCTAAAATACACTAAAAGGCCCTGAGAACACTCCCACTATGTTCTCTGCTCACAATGGAAATACCCATCAACTTGTTTCCCTTATTTCTTTAGTAAGTCACTTACCTGCCCCTTAAAGGCATCGATGATAAACTGCAGAGACTGGGGCTGCACACATTCGATGCACTTTTGCACCACATGATTGCCATTCTGGTCTTTCACACACTTGAGGACGTGGCCATCCAGTTCCCGAACCATTTCATTCTAGTTGAGACAAGGAAAGAAAGCACCACCAGAATCACAGAGAGCAAAAACTTGGACAGTCAACATTCTCCTTGCCAAGCACAAAAGCACAGAGCAGGGAATCCATGATAATGAAAGTGGGACAACTCAGCTGTGGCATTCAGACAACCTTGCCAACAAATGAGGACTGGAGTTTTTCCACATGATAGCAAACTTCCTGTAACAATAACCAGTCTTAAGAAAAGTTCTCTAACTTGCAAAAGACCTCTTGGAGTTCCAAAAAAATGCAGTCAACTTCAAACAGAAAGGAGCCAGTATCAAATCAACTATACTGTATTAGAGACTATCACATACAATTCACCATTTGTCACCATGACAACCCTGTAAAGTACCCATCACTAAAAATGACAGTAGTTAATCTAGAGCTGACTCTAGCTAGGCAGACCTCTAAGTGTTTAACATGATCTGACTCATGAATCTGCCTGACAATCCTCTGAGTGGCCACTATTACAGATGAGGAAATCAAGGCACAGAAAAATTAGCTGACTTGTTAGAAACCATAGACCTGGACCTGCCCCAATTGAAACCCAAGTAATCTGACTCCTGTGTGTGATGATACACAGATAACACAGATCATGCCAGCAAATGACAAGTCAATTAAATATTACCCTGCACACTCTCCTCCACCCATATATATGAATATATGAACATACTGAGTCTGAGAAGAGTTAAAAACTACGGACAGTGACTGAATCAGAACTCTAGCCTGAGTTTGTGATTTCAACATGATCTTTCCACCAGGCCAGACTGACTGCATAGTCAGCTGGAATAGTACTCTCAGTTAATGAAAAGTGTCCAAAGTCAGGAAAAAATACAGGACAAGACCAGACATTATGTGGTGTGTGTATGTGTGTGGATGACATGGATACCGAAAAAGAGCCATTGGGAGTTTTACTGGATACCCTCCCAAAACTCGCTGACTCAGGTCTCCTTAAGCTGAATACACGCACAACAGCTGGGCCCTGGTACTTTCTGCCCAATTTCTTTGCTGTATACAATCTCTATATATTAGCTACACAGTGCTGACTCTATATTTATGGTATGGGAGAAAACAGCAAACCAGTTTAAGATAGTGACATTTATGAATACAACTGTCTTAAATCCTAGAGATGTTAAGCATGGAAAAGCATTAAAAGACTTCCTAATTAAGGAAATTCAGCATCGCACTGCCAGGGACTAAACAAGCAACAGATTCAGGACAGTTTGCTGAAGCAATTAATCAAATGTCAGAAAAGAGTAACATGGAAACATAATTATGAGAATGATAAATACAGGATGATGCCTATATAAAGATAAAACACCAGGAACAGTTCTAATAATAAAAATGAAGGGGAAGTGGCTTCCCTGAATATTTTCTTGAGCCCAAAGAGGTAAAGCTCCACTGGAGATCAATTTATTTCACCTAAAATACACTTACATCTGGAAAACACTAAGTTATTTGTACTGGGAAAGGTAGTTTAGACCCAGAACAGGAATCCCAGAGAAACCAGATCAGGAAAAGATATATTCCTGAGTATACCCCAAAGAACAATGGGGGTCAAAAGAACAATGGGGGTCGGGGTACAGGGAAGAGAAGGGAGACATAAACTACTACAATGTAGCCACTGGATCAGAAAACAAACACAAAAATATAGTAAAATTACAAAAAAGTCAACAATGTACCATTCGTGGGGGAGGGCACAGATGTGGAAAATACCTGGGAAATCAAAATTTCCTGCTTGATTTCAGTAAGCAGGCATTATTGTCAAGAGAGGGGAAAAAGTTCCATGTTCAAAAGAAAGAAGAAAATTAACAAAGAAAGATTCAGTCATCACATTTTCATCCTGGAACATCCCAGGGAAAATTAAACCTGATAATGATCTGAACATTAGGAGAAAACAAACTAGTAGCCTCACCCCTGCTTCTATTCACTTACACACAACATCCTTTTCTTACCGCTGTACCTCCTGTGCCGGGCACTGAATGGAATGAACTCCCAAAGTGCTGTGTCACCTACATTCCCTCCGCCCTCGGCAGCATCTCGACAAGCCCATCTGAGTCTCACAGCTTAAGCACTCTGGACTCCCCAGCCTTCCACTGCCATCGCCAACACCAACATGGTGTTCTGTTTTGAACTGGAGGTGGTGGGTGCCTCGTCTGGCTCAGAACTTGAGTCCAGGGTAAAGATTCTCATTACCGAACTCTGTTCTCAGAGAGGGCAAGTGGCTCATCACTGCCAGACGACGGTCGCCCCCTCCATCGAGAAGGGCTGGGTGAATTCAGAGCCCAAAGGCTGAGGGTTCCAACGGGCAGAACCCGAGGCTCGAGGTACTGCCTCCCGCAGACACAGTGTGGCCTGCACACCTGCCTGGGGGCTGGCTGGGCTTCCCTGGCCCCATGGTCTGTGTGGGGCCGGCTGGACCTCCTCCACACACCACCTCAGATTTCTGTCCCATTTTTTCCCGTCTACCTCCTCTGTAGCCTGGACTTCTCCTCCTACGAAGTCTGCCCTCAAAGGCGTGAGCACGGCAGTCACGTCACCCTTCCCCACGTGTGCTCTGTGGGCAGTGCTCAGTCTCAGCTATCTGTGTGCTGGCGACTGGCACACAGTGGGCACCAGGTCAGTGTGCCAGAGATCAGGTGCTGCCTTAGGCAAGAGCTCATTCAATAAACGGTGGAATGAATGAGTAAGAGGGTGCAAGTGAAGAAAAGGTAAACTGGAAAAAGTTTTGTTTGTTGGGGTCAGTTCGAGTACAAGAAATTGACAACTTTACTTTCTTCACCTCTTGCCAAATGAAAAACCCACCTCTAAAACCACACCTACTAAAGACTTAATTCTGGTCAAAGGGAAAAGTGTTTGAAACCACTGGTTTTAACACAAGACACTTGATCCACTATAAATTTACAAAATTAACTGCACAATTCATGCTTGCCATGCACAGAAGGCAGCCACAAGCACCAAAGAAAAACTGAGAGAAAACTAAAGACTGACAAATTTACAAGGTTCACCACATGCACCATGAAGATACACCAAACACCAAGAGAAAAGTTAAAGGGGAAACTTACAATTACCTGCTGGTCTGAGGGAATAAACTCAAGAGCTTTCTGGATAACACGGCAGCCATACATCTGCAATGCCAATGACAGGACGTGGCCTCGAATCCGTTCAGCCAAAGCCAGCTTCTGTTCAAGGCTGCCAAACTAGACATAATGTGTGGGTGAACACCATTACTTAGGTAGAAAGAAAGAAACCAGAGAAAGCAAAGCATTCATTATTCTGTATCAACCACTGGCATACCTCTTTTAGCCCTGCCATCTGTGATTAACTAAACCTTATGTTTATAAACCCTTTGTTTCTTCAAGGCAGTACTCATCAGAATCTGATTAAGAGGAACTCTTTTTAATGTTAAAAACACTTCTCAGATATCCAACTGTAGTAGTTTCTGCTAAACAAATACCCAATTCCTCAAAGATGCCCTTAACTCATCAATACTATTAAATATACCTATATGCCATTAATTACAAGAGCATTTACATTTATTCTAAAAACAACAGTACAAGTGGACGACACAGTTTATTATTAAAGCTTTAGACAATGTCTGAGGGATAGCTGAGGATTTCTTGTAGCAAACCTACATCACTTTAGGTGTCTGAGTCTGTAAGTTGAAATGAAAGAACTGAAGTTCTTTCATCTTTGTGAAGTTTAAGCCAAAGCACACATGCATACTCTCTTCTGAATATACTGTTCTATCCTTGTATATTTATACAAGTCAACAGGATCAGGGGGAAAGTTAGTAAAAATCAAGGGGTATGACTGCACAATGTTAGGTCTTCCTAGAATGTTTCTCCATCTTTGGTTTTTTAATTTCATTTGAATAGCATATGAGACTGATAGAGACTTTATGATTGAGGATCCCAACCCACTCATTTTCCATACAAGGGAACTCAAGTCCAGGGACATTCTCTAAGTCAGAGTTCTCCAGCTTGTCCCAAATCGCACTGCTATAATCAACTGCTCATTTGGCCAGCCTAGCTGTATTAAACTCTGGAGTTGGAGAGCTCTGTATTTTTACATATACGTGACAAAAATGGCAGTGGAAAGGTATCTGAAAGTCAAAATTGTAAGAGTCATATTTAGGTCGATTCCTCAATCCACAGCTAGAGAATTCAAAGAACTTAGATCTTGATGAGAAAAGTTGGGAAGATAAAGACTGTGAGTGAGCCACTTTTTAAAAATCTTCCCAAAAAACAAAAAAATAAGACGGAAGAAGATTACAAATTTCTCTTTTGAGGGACAGGTAATGTGCAGAGCTGCCACGTTTTACCCCTGTACCAAATGTTTCATCTCAATGTTTCACTCCTTTCTGGATTTATAATAGGGTTATTGAAACCACAGCTGTGTAGTATATCACAGCTACAATGGTCAGTTTAAAAAAAAAATAAATTTGTGCCTTTCTGACATTTTAGTTTAGAAGAGGAAATAGACATTAATCCAACAATCTCACTGATCCTTTAAAGACAATGATAACAAGAGTAGACATTATCCGTATTGACAGGAATAATAAGGAATCAAGGCTGAAGGATCACCCATGTATCAATCCTCATGACTATGGTTTATGATGAAAAACACTAGAGTTAGTGTTCAAAGATAATTCTCTAGGAAACCATTTTTAAAATTTTTCAGAACTTTATTGTGGTCCTCCTAAAATTATGACACAAATTTTTTCCTCCAAACATGACACTTTCAGTAAAACTATTTTGGCAATCAGAAATATTGTGCTGGACACTAAATGAAGAGAGTGGCTCTACAAACACGTTTCTCAAATACACTAGCATTATCTGCTTGGCTATTTAAATGATGCACTTCTGCTAACGAACTGGAGAAACATTTAATCATGCTTCAAAAAGACCACTCACACTTCATTTTAAGGACTGGAATGAAATTGCAATTCTAAAAGCAGCTAATGAAAATCAAAATGCTGTGGAGATTCTCTAAAGGCAAAAGACAGAAAGAACAAAGGCTTACTTCAAAGAACTTCTGAATGACGTAATTTCCAAATACATCCACCATCAGCTGGTAAGCGGCCTGCAGAATTTCATTGAAGACAAGTTGGCGTTCGGCTGGTGTGGCACGCTCAAGTTTCAGCTGAATGAATCTGAAGTACAAAGTAAAAAGAGCAATCAGAGCATTTTAGGAAGACTTGGAAAACATCTGAAGCCTAGCTCATTCATGTGACTTTTCAGTTCTGGAGCACTGTGTATCTGTGTGCATGTGCATAGATGCACACACACAACTGTTACTCAAACAAATCACTTGAGCTCACTTACTTGAAGAATTACTGAAAAGGAAAAAAGTTATACTGTGAAGTATCCCCTATTTAACCAAGCTTTTAAAGTTTCAGTATATGTCATTACAACAGGACATGTATTTCCATGTGGGATGGAGGGAGAGATGAAAAGTGGGGCAGAAAAAGAGAGAAGAAGGTGAAGGCAAGAGGCACAACACCAGGAGAACTTGGCCAGATGTTTTCTCTTAGAAACCAGTCCCACATCAATAACCTTAAAAGCCCATAGTCCCTATTTCAGTCTTCAACACACATTCATATGAAGTACATACGTAGTACATATTCATTAATGGTGTGGAAGAGTAGTCATCTATGTGCAGTATCTTTCTGAAGTTAGTAGCTACTCAGTTTGCCTTTTTTAGCTCAGGAGACTGTATTTAAATAACCATGTTTTTCTCTTAATCTGGATTTTACGACTTGAATATGAAAAATCCTTGCCCACTAGCAAGCTGGTAGAATTTAAAGAGGAGGCAAATTCTTTGGGAGTTGTCTTAGTGGAATCATCAGAGAGAAAGAAACAGGGAGAGAGAAGGCTGGATGATGTCATCAGAACTCTGCCTTTTCCTGAGGACCCAGGTCCCCTTCTGTGAAGTCCACTGGAACAGGGAGCAGTAATCAAAGCTAAACAGTAGCATTTTCTAACCTCTGTGCAGACCCTTACTTCTACAGAAGGGAACAACAAAGGAAAGTGGTGGCAACATCTTATTCCTGAGCCCAAGGATCCAAATTTGCATTTGAACAGTGTCTCTTGGAGAAAAAGATTCTTAACAGTGATTAAAGTAGCAAGTATTGTACATAAGTCTTTGTGTTAGTATTTCTGTTTTTCTTGAACTGTAGACATTCTGTGAGGTTCTCATGAACAAAGGAACACCAGGCCAATCTTTCAGAAAGGTAAAAAGGTTTGTTTCAGCATGTGATCCAGATTATTGTGGTTCAGTCGCTCAGTCGTGTCCAACTCTTTGAGACCCCATGGACTGCAGCAGACCAGCCTTCCCTATCCTTCATCATCTCCAGAGCTTGCTCTAACTCATGTCCATCAAGTCAGTGATGCCATCCAACCACCTTCCCTGTTGTCCCCTTCCTCTCCTGCCTTTAATCTTTCCCAGCATCAGCGTCTTTTCTAAAAACTGTTTTCGTATCAGGTGGCCAATGTATTGGAACTTCAGTTTCAGCATCAGTCTTTTTAATGAATATTCAGGATTGATTTTCTTTAGAATTGACAGGTTTGACCTCCTTGCAGTCCAAGGGAAGGACTCTCAAGGGTCCTCTCCAACACCATAGTTCAAAACCATCAATTCTTTGGCACTCAACTTTATGGTCGAACTCTCACAGACATGACTACTGGACATGACTACTGGAAAAATCATAGCTCTGACCATAGGGTCCTTTGTTAGGAAAGGAATGTCTCTGCTTTTTAATATGCTGTCTAGGTTTGTCATAGTTTTTCTTCCAAGGAGCAAGCGTCTTTTAATTTCATGGCTCCAGCTGCCATCTGCAATGATTTTGGAACCCCAAAAAATAAAGCCTGTCACTGTTTCCATTGTTGCCTCATCTATTTGCCATGAAGTGATGGGATTGGATGCCATGATCTTCATTTTTTGAATGCTGAGTTCTAAGCCAGCTGTTTCATTCTCTTCTTTCACTTTCATCAAGAGGCTCTTTAGTTCCTCTTTGCTTTCTGCCATAAGGGTGGTGTCATCCGCATATCTGAGGTTGCTGACATTTCTCCCAGCAATCCTGATTCCAGCTTGTGCTTCATCCAGCCTGGCATTTCGTGTGATGTACTCTGCATCTAAGTTAAAAAAGCAGGGTGACAATATACAGCCTTGACGTGCTCCTTTCCCAATTTTGAGCCAGTCTGTTGTTCCATGTCCGGTTTTAACTGTTGATTCTTGACCTGCATAGAGCCTTCAAAGGAGGCAGGTAAAGTGGTCTGGTATTCCCATCTCTTTAAGAACTTTCCACAGTTTGTTGTGATCCAGATTATTAAATGGCTATTGTCATTTATAGCCTCTAAAATAAATAATAGGAAGTATACCAAAAGGTAAATTTTGTTTCATTAATTTTATAGCAATTTCCTTAGTGTATACCTTATCTTAGACATGGAATTTAAGGCATTAGGATTTCGGTTACCTTAAGTGCCAAAGCCAAGTCCTCACCTGGAACCATGCTGGTCTTGAGAAAACTCCATTATGTGTCCAGCAATCTCCCGCAATTGTAAATTGGGATATCGGTTATTTCGAAAATCTTCCAAAAGCCTGCTCCTGCCAGAGGGCATGACATCAGACATTCCGTATCGCAAACGGGAGGAGGAAAAAAGGGTGCTGCTGGGGCTGAAGAGGCTGGAGGCACTGCTCGCGCTACGGTACTTGGCTTCAGCGCCTGGAGCAGCAGAGATGTATCTTCCACTGCCATTTGTGAGTCCTCCTGTTGGTTACAGAACAGGAGAACTCAAGATTCATTCTTAAGGAACTTTGTTCAAGAGACGAAAAAGCATCCCATACATGAAATCTTGTATCACCTCTGATTTCTTTTCAAATCTGTAGCTTTTGTGTTAAGACTCAATTCTGTTAGTGCCATGATTTTTATAAGGCCAACTCACCAAGTTGGAAGAAAACTTTTGCACAAAAACTAAGAGGAGAGTGCTATTAAAGATTGATAGGAGACTGCTAGCAATAATGGAGCAAGGGTGAGTCCCTTTGTAATAAGTGAAATGAGGAGGAACATTCCTGCTGTGTGAACCGAGATCAGAAAAGACAAACTGCACAGAGACGAGAGTGGTTTTGATTCCTGCCATCAGTGAATAATCCCCACTCCCATCTGAAACTCTTTCTTAAAAAAAGAAAAATGGGATACCCAGGTTAGTCTGTTTTATATAGTGGGTCCCCCCAAAAAAGTTTTGAAGGCATGGTTTTGCCAGTAAATAAAAGTATGAAAATCACTAAGGCAATGAAGGCCAACAATTAGACATAAGGGATAGGGAAAAAAAAAAAAGGATATATACTTTGNAACCCCAAAAAATAAAGCCTGTCACTGTTTCCATTGTTGCCTCATCTATTTGCCATGAAGTGATGGGATTGGATGCCATGATCTTCATTTTTTGAATGCTGAGTTCTAAGCCAGCTGTTTCATTCTCTTCTTTCACTTTCATCAAGAGGCTCTTTAGTTCCTCTTTGCTTTCTGCCATAAGGGTGGTGTCATCCGCATATCTGAGGTTGCTGACATTTCTCCCAGCAATCCTGATTCCAGCTTGTGCTTCATCCAGCCTGGCATTTCGTGTGATGTACTCTGCATCTAAGTTAAAAAAGCAGGGTGACAATATACAGCCTTGACGTGCTCCTTTCCCAATTTTGAGCCAGTCTGTTGTTCCATGTCCGGTTTTAACTGTTGATTCTTGACCTGCATAGAGCCTTCAAAGGAGGCAGGTAAAGTGGTCTGGTATTCCCATCTCTTTAAGAACTTTCCACAGTTTGTTGTGATCCAGATTATTAAATGGCTATTGTCATTTATAGCCTCTAAAATAAATAATAGGAAGTATACCAAAAGGTAAATTTTGTTTCATTAATTTTATAGCAATTTCCTTAGTGTATACCTTATCTTAGACATGGAATTTAAGGCATTAGGATTTCGGTTACCTTAAGTGCCAAAGCCAAGTCCTCACCTGGAACCATGCTGGTCTTGAGAAAACTCCATTATGTGTCCAGCAATCTCCCGCAATTGTAAATTGGGATATCGGTTATTTCGAAAATCTTCCAAAAGCCTGCTCCTGCCAGAGGGCATGACATCAGACATTCCGTATCGCAAACGGGAGGAGGAAAAAAGGGTGCTGCTGGGGCTGAAGAGGCTGGAGGCACTGCTCGCGCTACGGTACTTGGCTTCAGCGCCTGGAGCAGCAGAGATGTATCTTCCACTGCCATTTGTGAGTCCTCCTGTTGGTTACAGAACAGGAGAACTCAAGATTCATTCTTAAGGAACTTTGTTCAAGAGACGAAAAAGCATCCCATACATGAAATCTTGTATCACCTCTGATTTCTTTTCAAATCTGTAGCTTTTGTGTTAAGACTCAATTCTGTTAGTGCCATGATTTTTATAAGGCCAACTCACCAAGTTGGAAGAAAACTTTTGCACAAAAACTAAGAGGAGAGTGCTATTAAAGATTGATAGGAGACTGCTAGCAATAATGGAGCAAGGGTGAGTCCCTTTGTAATAAGTGAAATGAGGAGGAACATTCCTGCTGTGTGAACCGAGATCAGAAAAGACAAACTGCACAGAGACGAGAGTGGTTTTGATTCCTGCCATCAGTGAATAATCCCCACTCCCATCTGAAACTCTTTCTTAAAAAAAGAAAAATGGGATACCCAGGTTAGTCTGTTTTATATAGTGGGTCCCCCCAAAAAAGTTTTGAAGGCATGGTTTTGCCAGTAAATAAAAGTATGAAAATCACTAAGGCAATGAAGGCCAACAATTAGACATAAGGGATAGGGAAAAAAAAAAAAGGATATATACTTTGAAATGGAAGGCTTTCAAGTTCTTCATCAGGAATGGACAGCATCTAACTCCTACAGGAACAGAGCCTGAAGTAACTGCAGTAGCAACAACTTTCAGGCCACTAATACTGCCATCTTGACTGCTGACAAAGAAATAATCACTGTGAATCCCCAGACAGAAAAAATAGAGGAAAAACTGAAAAGCCTATCAAAAGGTAAAACAGAATTTTAAAAATCATGAGTATCTATTTTCTTTGTTTTTTTACGATACTGGTTTTTTTTTTAACTTTAGATTATACTATAAAAAGGATGTGAAGCCTTTTTTTTTTGGTTCTTCCCCCATTCCTACACTGCAAAGTAGGTAAGAAATACCATTTAAACCACAAAGAGAGCAGATGAATAACAATCCAGGAACCATGAGAGAAGTTACCCAACATGAACTGCCTGTTAACTACAAAGTTTTGATGACAGTCTGGTCTGGAGTTCAGTGGTAGCTACAAAAGAACATTCAGCTTGGATTTCTCCACAGAATTCTAGGGTCCAGTTTCAAAGGTCTGGGTCTCAATGAAAACTGGAACCAAAAGGAAATGGCTCACATTTTTAAATAATGAAATAAAAACTACTTATTGAGCATCTATGTCAGCTCCATGCCAGCAATATTTCATATCCACTTTCTATCAAATTCTTACTGGCATTACGGAAAAGGCAATTCTAAAAATCCCGTATAAGTAACAGAAAATTAAGGCCCAAAGATATGAAATGCCTCTCCAAAGATACAAAACTCAAATTCACCATGGCCAGAATTTATCACAGAATTCTTAACTCCAGAGTTACAGCTTTGCAACCAACCACACAATACTCCTTTTCAGATAGTTATACAGTTTTTGTTTTCTAAAGGACATTGTTATTCTTGTCAAAATTTCACAATATTTCTTAATCCAAAAGGAAAACATTTCTTTCAGCAAAGGAAGACAGGAGGCTTGTAAGAGAAAAGAACAGTAGCCATATGGCTGCTTTCTATTCCACTTCAAAAATGAGTCTTTTTTCCCCGTCTGAGAAAGGAGACAAACAGGCGAAGAGGAAGGAATGAGACAGGTCAGCAGTACTGAAGAGGGTGATAATACCAAGTAGGGTGGTGAGGAAGAAGGCATGAATACACCAGGTTTTGAAACAACTCAAAGTTATTTTAGAAACCTGGTCACTAACAAAGGCACTTAGTGAAAAGTAACAAATCAACAAAAAAACAACCAAACTCCTAAAAGGCCGGAGAAGCATCCAAATTAACATGGAAGGAAGCCAGATCCTTGGTTTCAAGGCTGAATTGCGGGAACCAACCCTGAGCACTGCCCTATTTCTCTACTTCACTTACACAAGCCAACAAATGCACTTATTGTTTAAGCCATTATCAGCTGGATTTTCTGTTACTGTGGCTAAGAGCATACTGACTATTCCATAACATAAAGGGTTGGAGTGAATAATGGGCAGATTTACACATCTGCCCTGAAGTTTTGATTTTTGGCTCTGGTATCCTTGGATGCCAGACAGGATACACAAGCACACACATATATATACACACAGCTGTTATTATTGAGAAGGGAAGTATACAAATCTGAAAAAAAAAGTTTCTCTAGGTACTATATTATAAATGGCAAACTAACAGTTAATATGAATATTCTGCTCAGGCCAAATAATTTTCTTTAAACATTAAGCCAATGGTTAAAATTTCTGCTTAAAAAATGTGGTTTCCTGTTGTTTTTGAAAAGGTATCCAGCAAAGAGTAGACCATCATTACTTGTTGATTGCAGTTTCTTTATAGATACATAGAGGCATTTTCTAGTTCACTATGGTTTACACACCTACATGCACTTATGCCCAAACTTTCATCCCTTGGAGGTGGCCTCTGAGTGTTTAACATCTGTTTTAAAAAAGTACATTTCATTCAGGCCCTCTAAGGGAGCCTCCTAACGATTCCACCAAGTTTTCAGTAATATTTTGATGGTGGTGGATTTCACAGAGCTGTGTCCTATGACGCTTCCACAGAGATCAACAGCTTAAATGTGTTGTGTGTATGTATGTTGTGTATATGTAGGTTTCCTGCTTCACCTGTAAGGAATGTGGAAGTCACCACTTCACCCTAACAACAAGTAAAAAACTAAACAGTCTGAAAATTCAAATATTCTTCTTGGATCCATAAAAGAGGCAAAAATAGAGAAAACCACTGCTGCCAAGATCAGAGAGACAGACATACACGGCTAACCCGACCACAGACTCAAACAGACACACTGCCCAAACCAGTACCCGACTAGGAAATCCTGAACTGTAACCAACAAACTATCAAGTGTTGACAACCCTGAAATACGCAACTCTAGCCTACCCAAACTATCCTGTCTCAATAAAGGAAGAAGGAAAAATACTAAGAAACATTTGTAAAGTTGACGATCCAGAGATATAGGCTCACTAACGCAGTGAGACCTAATCGTAAGTCTATAGAACACTCTCCCTTCCCTCACACTTCACCATCACATTACTAAAAGCCTACTTATAGCATTTCCTTTCGCTTGATATATCAGGCATGGCTATCAAGGCATAGCAAAAGGCAAAAAAATAAAATAAAACCTGAAGAGTAAGGGCACACATCAGAAACATATATGACAGGGACACTGAAATTTTCAGAATGGGAATTTAAAACAATTATGATTAATATGCTAAGGGCCCTAAAATATACAACATGCAGGAAGAGATGGGCAATGTAAGCAGAGAGATGGAAATCCTGAGAAAGAACCAAAAAGAAACGCTAGAGATAAAAAGTATTGTAACCAAAATGAAGAACACCTTTGATAGGTTTATTAGCAAACTGACTACAGATGAAGAATCTCTAAGCTAGAGGATCTATCGATAGAATCCTCAAAAATCAAAATGAAACAGAACAAAGACTCAAACAGAACAGAATATCCAAGGATTGTGGGGCAACTACAAAATCTGGAACCTACACATTGTAAAGATATCAGAAGGAGAAGAAAGAGAGAAAGGAACAGAGGGAATATCTGAATCAATAATGACTAAAGATTATCTAAATCAATGTCAGACACCAAACTGCAGATCCAGGAAGCACAGGGAACACCAAGCAGGAAAAGAGCAAAAAATTATACCTCCCAACTATCATTTTCAAATTACATAGGATCAAAGATAAAGAAAAAATACTGAAAGAAGCCACAAGAGGAAAAAATTCTTACTTACAGAGAAGCAAAGTTAAGAATTACATCTGACTTTTCCTCAAAAAAACATGCAAGCAAGAAGAGAGAAGAGTGTAAGTTCTGAAGGAAAGAAACCCATCAACCTACAATTCCGTATCCTGCAAAATTATCCTTCACAAGTGAAGGAGAAATAAAGACTTTCTCAGCAAACAAAAATTGATGGAATTTGTTGCCAACAGATGTGCCTTGCAAAAAATGTCAAAAGCATTCTTCAGAAAGAAGTATAAATAACACAGGCCACAAACTGATCCATATAAAGAAAGGAAGAACCTAGAAAAAAGAATAAGTAAAAGAGAAAATCCTCTCTTATTCTTAACTGATCTGACAGACAATAGTTTGCTCCAATAACAGCAACAATGTATTTAGTTATGCAATGGCTACATCATATACATACATATACACACACAAGCTTTTTACACAGCTGAAATGAATGGCAGTAATTACACAGGGATAGCAGATAAAGGTTAAGATTATTCTGTGATTATAAAGTCCTTTCATGGCCTTATTTGAAAGTAGACCTTAGTTAACTGTAAATGTATAGAGATCCTAGTCAAACCACTGAAAAAGTTGGAAAAAAATAAAAAAAGGAAGCAGTCTAACTGATAGGCTAAGAAAGGAAATAAAATGGAATCATAAAAAATGCTCAATTAAAACCACAAGAGGCAGGGACTTCCTGGTGGTCCAGTGACAAAGATTCCACACTCCCAATGCAGGGCGCTTGTGTTCGACCCCTGGTCAGGGAACTAGATCCCACATGCCACAACTAAAGATTCCATGCAGCCAAATAAATGATTTTTTTTAAAAAACCCACAAATGGCAGAAAAAGAATCAAAGACATAGAAACAAAAAATAGAAAACAACAAATATGGTAAACATTAATCCAACTATATCAATAATCACTTTGTCAGTGGTCTAAATGTACCAATTAAAGAGACTGTCAGAGTGGGTGAAAAAATGTAATTCAACATATGCTGTCTACAAGAAACTAACTTTAAAAATACACACATGCAGATTAAAAGTACCATGCTAAATTAAGAAGTGCTTCAGTTACTTTATCCAAAGGGTTTTCTAGTATTCCAGCCATCTAGGATCCCATCCTCTTGCTACGTGGAATGTTTTCATTCATCTGGTTTTGTTTTCTGTACTCAGAGATTTAGTAGATGACTAATGGGCAAAACCCTGCTTTCTTTGCCTTTTACAGAAAACTTCCCAAGGCGCTCAACATCTGGTTCTGAATTTAACACAGGCAGAGGCAGTGCTGCTCACAAAAATGTTTATAAAGTAGTTCTCCTCAAACCACTCCTTAATACCATAACCAAGCAACCCTTCATGAAAGTAAGCCTAAGAATAATTGTCTTTAGTGCATAATGCTGTATCCAAACTACGTTAATTTTCACAGATGACAAGTCACTTCAGAGAACTAGGTAATCAATCACAAAACGCTACATTTCCATTTAGAACAGGAGGCACACACATGACTAGTAAACAATCTGAAATTACTACAGGTTCAGTTCAGTTCAGCCGCTCAGTCGTGTCCAACGCTTTGCGACCCCATGAATCGCAGCACGCCAGGACTCCCTGTCCATCACCAACTCCCAGAGTTCACCCAAAGTCATGTCCATCGAGTCGGTGATGCCATCCAGCCATCTCATCCTCTGTCGTCCCTTTCTCCTCCTGCTCCCAATCCCTCCCAGCATCAGGGTCTTTTCCAGTGAGTCAACTCTTCACATGATGTAGCCAAAGTATTGGAGTTTCAGCTTCAGCATTACTCCCTCCAAAGAACAACCAGGACTGATCTCCTTTAGGATGGACTGGCTGGATCTCCTTGCAGTCCAAGGGACTCTCAAGAGTCTTCTCCAACACCATTACTACAGGTTACTGAACAATAAATTGGAAACATCAACTGCAATTCAGGCAGGGACATGGAAAATTATTTTGTTTGATCTTTGTTTTTCTTAAAGGATTAGGAATTCTACCATGATAATACAACTAAATGCTTGCAAGCAATGGACAATCCAAAATAAAACTAGAATTCTATTCACAATAGCATTAAAAAAATAAAAATATACTAGATCTAGTTTAACAAAAAGCATGTAAAGACCTGCACACTAAAAATTTCAAAACTTTGCTGGGGAAAAACAGTGCATGCAAAAAGATGAACAATCACCTACCTCGTGCAATACACAAAATTAACTCAAAACAGACCAAAGACTTTAAAAGCTAAAAAAACAAAAATTTTAGAACAAAACATAGGAGAACCTCTTTAAAACCTTGAGTTAGGCAAAGATTTCTATACCACAAAGCATGATAAACTGGACCTCATCAAAATTAAAACTATTTTTTAAAAAATTTAAAGTTATTGCACTTCAAAAGCAACCATTTAAAAAGAAAAAGACAAGCAAAAGGTCAGAAACTATGTATATGCAGAGCATATATATGTAAAGTCTGATAAAGGATCTGATTCCAAAATACAGAGCTTCCCAGACGGCGCAGTGGTGAAGAACCTGCCTGCCAGTGCAGGAGACCTAGGAGGCGCGTGCTCAGTCCCCGGGTTGGAGAGGTCCCCTGAAGCAGGGCAAGGTAACCCACCCCAGTATTCTTGCCTGGAAAGTCCCATGGACAGAGCCGGACACGACTGAAGCAACTTATTAGCACACATCCAGAATATACAAAGAACCCTTCCAATTCCATGGAATAAGACAAACAATGCACATCCAAAACTGGGCCCAAAAAATGAGTGGATATTTCACCCAAGATACACAAATGGTAATAAGCACATAAAAAGACGCTATACATTATTTTCACTAGGGAAATGCAAATTAAAACTACAATGACATAACTATTTCATGCCCACTAGAATGGCGATGTTATGTAAGAAAAATAAAAACAAATGTTGGCAAGGATGTAGAGAAATTGGAATCCTCATACACTGCTGGTGGTAATGTAAATGATGAAACTGGAAAAGTTTGAATTTCTTTCAAGTTTAACATAAAACTTTTACATTCAGTAATTCTACTTCTAGAGAAGTGAAAACATGTTTCTATAGGAAAACATCTAATAGCCAAAAACTGTAAACAACAAACATCCTTCAATTGTGAAAAGTTAGACAAAAATGTAGCATTACCCAGAAAACAGGATAATTCAGCGCCCCCCCAAAAAAGGAATAAACTACTGACACATACTATATCATGAATAAAATCTCAAAAACCTCTGGGAAAAAAAAAAAGAAGTCAAGCAAAAGAGGTCACATACTGTATGGTTCCATTTATATCGAATGTTCAGAAAAGACAAATTTAAAAAACAAGAAGTAGGAAATTCCCTGGCAGTCCGGCGGTTAGGGCTCTGCACTTTCACTGCAGAGGGCACTGGGTTCCACTCCGGGCAGGGTAACTAAGAATCCCTAAGGCTTATATCCACCCCCACATGCAAAAAAAGAACACAAACAGAAAGTACATCAGTGTTTGACTGGAGCTAAGGGTGTGAATGGGCTTCCCTGCTGGCTCAGCAGTATACAATCCACCTGCAATGCAGGAGACCTAAGTTGGAGCCTTAGGTTGGGAAAATCACCTGGAAGAGGCACGGCAACCCACTCCAGTATTCTTGCCTAGAGAATCTCATGAACAGAGGAGCCTGGTGGGCTAAAATAGGGTCGCAAAGAGTCAGACATGACTGAAGTGACTTAGCGCACGCACATATTCAAGGGCGTGAATGGGGATTAACATAAATGACTAAGAAAAATCTTACAGAAGGTATGAAAATATTACCAAATTGATTTATGTTAAAGATTGCTTAATATAGAAAGTTACTAAAATAATTGAACTGTACGCTTGAAAGGAGTGGATTTCAAAATATGCAATATACAACTCAATAAAGCTGTTTTTTTGGGACTACCCTGGTGGTACAGTGGCTAAGACTCCACGATCCCAATTGCAGGGGATGTCAGGGAACTAGATCCTACATGCAGCAATTAAAGAATTCCCATGCCACATCAACGATAGGAGATCCTGCATGCCACAACTAAAATCCAAAACAGCCAAATAAACAAACAGATGTTTTTAAAAATAAATTGTTTTTAAAAATAGAAATCTGATCTTTAAAACAGGTGTGAAAAAAACACTGAAGAATCTACAGTAGGTATTCAACACATGAATGTTGAATAAATAAGGAGGAATATAATTACTACAGGCAGTGATACATGTCTGTCTACTGGGAGGTAGTGTGAAAATATATGATAACATTGAGAAAAGATCCACACTGGGACAACAGAGATACAAGCTGGAGTGTGCATTCAAACACTTAATAGCTATGGGGTATCACAAAAGTCATTAAACCATGCTGAGTTTAAGTTTCCCTGTATAGAGTCATCTGAGTACTTAACACAATGAATGAATGCTTACTTACTATGGTTGTTAGTGACCTGAGAACTCATAGTTGGTGGCAGCAGTATAGTATTAATAGAAAAACTACATTAGGAATGGCCCAATATATATTTGGTAAAAAAAAAAAATGTTAATTTCCTTGGTGACAGATGGTAAACAGACTTCTTGTGATCATTTTGTAGTTAAAACTAAAGCATACAAGAACCTTTTTCTCAAGGAAACAGACTGAGGTGAGGCAAAGCACCACCAATCAAGACACAAAATTCCTCAAGAGTGGCATGTATCATTAAACATCGCACATGCGACAAAGGCAGTCCAATGGAAATACATACATCTAAAATGCTTATACAAAGTAAAATATTTTTAAAGGGAAGGTATGTCAAAAATAAAACTAGGCAGACAGCAAGAGTCATTAAAATAAGAAATAACTCACAGCAACAGTTCATTCCTTCTTCACAGGGGAATCATAAATTAAGGAGAAGGATGTGTTTTATTAAACTGCTGATATATTGATTGGAAAGAGGAAAGGCACCACGCATGCAAGTAATGTTTCCAGCTCCATTTTCAAACACCTAGAGCCATAGCATTTAGTTCAGAGGCTGATACAGTCCACAGGACAAATCTGGCCTGCCACCTATTTTTGTAAATGAAGTTTTACTGAAAGATAGCTGCACGTTTATTTACATTTTGTCTGTGGCTACTTCTGTGCTTCTATAGCAGAGTGAGACTGACTGACAAGCCTAAGATATCTACTATCTGGCTGTTTACAAAAAAAAAAATTTTGTAGATTTCATTTGTTTACTGTCAAGTATATGCTGATACAGTTTAAATGTTTAAACCAAGGAATTAAAGGATAAGAGTTCTGACCCTGATAATGCACTGGTTTAAAAGATATTCTGGGCACATAACATGATAGGATATACCCTGATGCTGTTTTGGAGTCTGTTCAGATATGAGAAGCCCTAAGCAAGATTTAAGTCAGTTTCCTCACATCTGTATCATAGGCATAATACCATATCTTCCAGAACGGTATGTACAGCACCCAAAACTGTTAACAGTAGCTGGTAATAACTATTCAATAAATGTTAATGCCTTCCATCTACATACTAAGCTGGGGCTTTCATCTCCTCCTTGTAAGTTTGCATTAACCCACATTCTTTAAAGCCAGGCCTCCTGTCACAAAGAGACACTGTTGTGCAATATACCCTATTCCTTATTTATCCAATATGGACCTAGCAATCTGTAACATCCCTAAAACTTTTCTAAAGTGATGTCCATATATAACATGAGACAGCTTCATAACTATAGTTCTTATCATGTAAAACTTCAAGATACACACATACACTCTCAAATGTCTATGTACATACATACAACAGTTTTGCCTTAGAATTCATTTCTCAAACTCAGAGAGCACTCTTAGTTCTAGAATAATAACTATCCTATCCCCTTCAAGACTTTTGATGTTTATACTCATTTTTCAGTCTTTGCCTTTCCAAATAAAAAAGGACTGATCGTTTTTAACAGTCTTCATTTCTGAGTCCATAATCTTTCTGGTCAAAAACAAAGAAACAAACAAAAAAAGATCCATGTAAACTATGGACTTTGGATTATAACGATATGCCAATGTAGCTCCATCGACTGTAACAAAAGTACCACTCTGGTGGGGGACGGTGATAATAGGAGAAGCTATAAATGCGCAGGTCAGAGAGTACAAGGGAAATCTCTATGTTCTCCCCTCAATTTTATTATGAGCCTAAAACTGCTCTAAAAAATAAAGCTTTAACTTAAAACAATAACAAATCGAAGATTTAAAAATCAGAATCCTCTAGCAAAATGGTATTTCCCAGGACAGTCCTGATTCAGGCTTGTCATCACAGATGATTATTAACAACACCCCCATTAGCTCCCTTAAGTGTCCTGGACTGCAGGATGAATTATATGGTCAACACACTTCTATGCCTCAACTTTCTCCATCTAAAAAATAAATCAGCACTTCAAAATACAAACTTGATAAATAACTAGAGGAAGGGAGTGTGTGTACCATCTTCCATCTTGAAAGATTTAAAACTTTGCCACTCAAATTGTTAAAATAAGTTTCTTTTCATTCTTAAAGCTGGCTGCTTAGCAGCCTCCTTTCCCTCATCATTTTCCAGGATCCAGATGGTAACATTTTTTTAAACCCCATATACAAAATAAGCTAAACATATAATCGGGAAGGATCTATACTCATTAGTATCCTGTGTAGTTTAAGAATGTATATAGAATATTTTTTAAAGAATCTGACAAAATTTTTAAAACAAAATGCTTTATGTGTAAGATATTAAACATACACACGGGGAAGGGAAGGGAATCTGAAAAACAAGGCTAAATATTAACTGTGGTGCTATTTCAGTAGTGTTACTAGGTTAATACACTCTTTGTCTCTATTTTCCAACTTAATTAAAAGGAATCTGTACTGTTTATACTGAAAGATTCTCACATGCAGCCAAAGAACAGCCAAAGATGTTCATACTAAAGCTGAAGTGAATATACATGGGATGCACCCAAACTTGGATAAATTCCACACTGCTGTGCTGCCTAGGTACAGCCTAAATAACATGAGGCACTTTAGGAAGGCACAGAACACCCAGGACACCTCTAGGATGAAGGGATCGTCCTTTGCTTACGCAAAGTCCTTCTAATGTCATCAGTGGCAAGAGATTTCTAGAGTTCAAGGTGGTGTAGAGTAATGGTTCTTACCCAGGTTTAAGCTTGAAGAGGATCCATGTGAAGAGAGGGAAGGAGGTGGTGTCTGTGAATGTCCTGGTCCCTGACTAGGGAGAGGCATGCCCACGGGTCCAGGAGAGGAGGAAAAGCTAAGGCCGTTATAAAAACTGTGTCCAATGGGGGTCAAGCTGCTCGATGTCCTCTTATAAAGGTCACTGCTGCCAGTCAGGGAGTCACGGCGGGAGCCACTGCCAGTGTTGGAGTTTGCAACTAAAATGGAATTAAAACAATGCAGATAAGAACAGGCCTGTTCTTCGAAGAACAAGCCCAGTGACCTGTTCCTAACACTTTGATCCAGACTCCTTACCACCGCAAATTTGTCAGCAGAGACAGCCTAACTGTTCATGTGGCAGTTCTAGGGGCAGGAAGAGTAATAAAGAGGACATGGCTCTGTTAACATGAAACGTCTTTTTCAAACCATCACACGTATGTTAAAGTCTCCTTCCTTTTGTGTCTCATATTATGGGGATTGGAGTGAGTTAAAATCCTCTGATGGCCACACAAGTTATGGGAAAGGTGAAAGAAAATGGGCTAGAAAGAATGCCTTTCATCAACCCAAAGGTTCTGGTAGAAAAATGGAGTAGAAAAAAGATTTGTGAAGGGGGTATTGCCCCACTACACAAGACTTACATGAAAAAGCCTGCTTTCTCAAAGGGTTCAATCAACAGATATTATTGGCCCCCAATTCCAATTTAAGATACTGTCTCTCAAATAAACCCTTCTGTTTTGATCATTGTCTTACAAGCACTGCAATTATTCCATCATTTTCCTTACTACTTTCCCTCTTTTTTCCTCCCATTAAAACATTTAAAATATCTTAAGTCTAATTTCCTTCCTCCCACTTTTCCATAATATCCACCTTAATTCTTCTCAAGACTAGAGAAAACTCATGACTCTTTAAGGCCTGCAGGTTGTGGAGTATACCACCCTAAGATTTTTGTAAGTCCTCCTCCCTCGGTCTTTCATATCCACATCTGTATACTTCCCTCCATAGTCTCCCTAATGCCTGCAGAAACCTCCCCAGATTTTCTAATCCTTAAAAAAAAAAAAAAAAAAAAAAAGGACGCTGAGAGTATAAATAAGTAGCAATGTGTGTGTAAACCTTAAATAGGCCCCAAATGTATAACTTGATTTGAACAGTCCGTTATCTCAAAGACATGTGGAACAGCTGGGTTCCCACGGGACTCGGTCCAGATCTGCCTGTGGTATCTGTCCAGGGTTCCATGCACTGTCAGTAATTCCATAAAGATTGTAAAAAATAATTAAAATTTAGTTTCAGCACATCAGTCTAATTTCTACCTGCTGTTCCAAACCCTCCAAGGGCTGATCCCAGGGTGGCGCCGAGAGAAGTGCTACTTCCAAATCCCAAGGATGTGTTGGCAGGCTGGGCGGAGCCCTGGGAGAAGAGGGAGCTGCTCTGTGAATTGCTGCTCAGAGAGTTGTTGCCGTAGAAAGAGCTGGATGCCAGGTTGTTACTGGGCTGCTGCTGGGGCTGGGGCTGGGGCTGCTGAGTTCCTAAAGGGCGAAATGGTCCATTTGTTGTTCCAGCAAGACCACCGGCTGCTCCATTTGCTGAAGCTGCGGCCGCTGCAACAGCTATGTAGAAGAAAGCAAACCATATGGCTATAAAAGAGACTGGCCAAATTTCCAAACTGCACTGTTATCCTTTTGAAAACCTTTTAATGCTGCCATATCTTTTCAAAGCAGATACAAATCTTGTAAAGAACTATACAAATCTGTCTTTGATCCCTTCACCTGAAGCTTCTATTAACATTTTTCTACTTCTACTCTCAATTCAAATTCAAAATACCACTGGAGCCAAGTTCACCATGTGGGCAGATTATAAAGAGTCTATAACTTAAGACAGATCACTATGTGGGCAGATTATAAAGAGCCTATAATTTAAGATAGATATGGGTAACAAAAGTATTCATTTCAAATTCAACCACTTCCTAAAGTTTCAAGTTCTACAATTACCTACATTAAGGACATTTTCTCCAGAATCACATACTGAAGCCCTGCAATTCTTAGGACACTTAAGCATATTTCTCTCCCCTAGATACCTCCACTGTTGTTCCCAAATTTACAATATATATAATAATACTATATATATATATATATATGACATATATAAAGACCTAAAATAAAAATCTATTGCTGCCCTCCCCAACCATAGCAAGAAACAAAGACAAAACAAATACCAAATCATCTTAAAATAACAATATGAATTTCTGTGAAATTAGCCTTGGACTTCTGCCAACAGTGCCATTTTGTGTGAGTAATCCAACTTCCTATGCTCACAGTAGAGCAGGTCCTTGCTGCTAACCAGCTGGTACACACTGTCAACAGAATCAGAATCTATCAAGGTCACTTGCCACTTCTGACTCTTTGTCTTTGAAAATTACAGGATAGAATTCTTAATCTGAGAATTGTCAAATAAAGTACCTTTCAACATAGTTTAAGAATATCATCCATTCTCCCTTTTAAATCTGAGTGAGTCCACTAAGACAAGAGCTCACCTGCTTGTGCAGCTGATGAACTAATGATGACTGGGGCAGGAGCTACAAGTCGAACAGGAGCTCCAAGACCATTTCTCGCTCCTGCATTCACCACGAGGGCACCAGTTTGGTCATAGTAAGCAGCGGGAGCCAAGACAGGATAACCTGAGAATATTAAGATGACAGATAAGTATATATGAAGCTAACAAATGTTTCCTGGACACCAGCATACTGTAAATAGTTACAAACTTAGCACTAGGGACAGAAACACCTAGGTTTATATCCTGGCTTGACCACTTAAGATAGCAGCATAACCCTGAGAGTCTGGGTAGTATCCTCATAAGGTTAATAATAATACCTGACTCACAAAGTTCTTGTAAAGATTAAAAAATGAGTGTGAAAGATGTAGCATGCTACGTGGCACAGTAGGGGGTAGTGTAATTTATTATACACCAAGTGTTAGAAAGGGAATTTAGTGGGACAGGGAACAACTGTACTCTTCAAAGTGCTAACCACGGTTATCACCAGCAACCATACACTGACAGTTAATTTATATTTTCTGAACTATACAATTCGTATCACATAATCTAAACACAAATATACTGCAAGTTATCAGGGAAACTCTAGACAAGCTTCCATTAAAAGGTTCTTTCAATACTCTGAGACAGAATCTTCAAATGCTATTGAGCCATAAGATTAATTACAGTTGACTTCATAATAAAACATAAATGCTTAGCAACTAACAACATGCATAATCTAATTTCAAGTTACTCAGTGAATTCATAAATAGATAAGCTGATCAAACTATATGCCAGGGTCAATAAGAATCCATAAACTTATACTGAGGTCTCAGAAGGACTTGTTTAAAAGGCAAAACCTCAAACTACAGGCAATCCATGCAAAGAATAAGACCAGGAGACAGTAAGCTAAGAATAACATGTATTCAGCATACATATCAATCACAGTTAGACAGCTACAAAGCACCTCTACTGTTTGGGAGAAATTCTAGAAATGTAAGGGGAACATGATCAAAGAATACTAGGAATGTCTTCCTAATAATACTGTTCACCAGTATCAGCCTTGGAGTGATGCTGACGCAACCTGGCCACTCCTTTCATTCTTAACACTGAGGGAGAAAACAGACTACCACCAGAGGAAAACAGGATAATCTAAGCTAAGTGTGGAGGTTCACATATTTCCAACATGTAAGATTATGACTGGCTCAGAATACTAGGTGCTCTCATCAACGAACTATGGTCTAAGTGAGGGCAAGTGTATGTCATCCTCGCCAGTCCCCAAATGATGACAAGCCTAAGCAAGTCCAAAGTACTGCCATTCTCCTCTGAACCTCCCCCCAGTAAGCAGACTTTTTCTCCCTCGAGTGATGAGGGACAACAATGCAGCCTCACCTGGCATGCCTGCAGCCAGTCCTTGTCCAAATGCAAGGGCAGAATTAACTGCTGCAGCTGCCACTAGTGGATCGGCTTGCTGTCCCTGCTGGTTCTGATTTGGGGTCAAAGGACGCTGGCTGGCTCCTCCACGGAGAACCTGGGAGACAAATAAATCAACGTTTTCTTCACTGGAAACATCTAAGACCCAACACGTGCTTAAATTAAACCAACTTTAAAAGACTTATGATTGTAAACCATTTTTCCAATAATGTTTTTATGTAACATGGATGTTAGGATTTTAAAAAAAATCAATTAACAGCATTTCATATAGTGAAATTTCATTCTACCACTTTTAGTTTAAGAAACATATTACCTTTATAAGAGTTAAAACCATTTAAAAGTTATAATTCAGTCATTAATCAAATATTTAATGCCTAACATCTGGCAGGTATTGGGGATAAAGCAATGAGCAAGACACACAAAGCTCCTGTCTTCTTGGAGTTTTTATTCCAGCGAATGGGAGCTAGACAGTAACCCTATAATAAACAAAAGAGGGTGAACAAAATTATGCTAGAGTGGATGAGAGGTTTAGATATGATAAGAGTAATTTACCTACATCACCAAGTTATAATATCTGTATTAAAAAAAATAAAAAACCAAACACATAAAAAAGGTTGTATTTTCTTTATGGAATATGAGAACATTTTCTCTACCCTATAACACTATTCCCACTCATCAGAGGCCAAACAGCCCCAAATGAAATCAACATATTTGATTGTAGAAGGCATCATTTTTTTCTCATAAATTTCAGACAGCAATCTAAATCAATTTAAGTATCAGTCAAGAACACTGACATTTCAGTGGAGAATACCTGTTCTGCCACTGTGATAAGGGATCTTTTTCTTTAATTAAAGATAAGATGCTGATAATCATTGTTAAGAATCTATTTCAAAAGATCTATATGTGACAGTAAGTAAAAATGCAAAGCCGAATAACAAAGCTAAAATTACCAGTTTACGCATTTTGCAAAGTTTTCAAAGGTGAAGTTCTTATCAGATCATTTTCATTATCACTTTGTTATTTTTAAAAGTTACACATGTAATCAAGAGCCTGTGTACAGAGAAACACTGCTATCTAATATTTATTAAATGAGTATTTAAAATGAAAGACACTGTCCATATTGGCAAAAAGAGACACTAAATCCACCAAAAGTTTTTCATTTCCTTATCCACAGAAGTAGCGAGAGTAATAGCTGATCATGCAAATTTGTAGCAAGTATTAGAATTAATGTCTGCAAGGCACTAAACCTAGTAACCAGGAAACAATCAATAACCAACAGCCAATTCCTATCAAAATATTAGGCAATTTATCTGTGAACTAAAGAATTCGAATGGACTTTATAAGAGAAGGAATGCTTCCTTCTATATAGAGAGACGACCCAAGAGAAGTTGCACAGATGAGTGTCTGGGCCTCACCAACAATCCAGAAGAGCTCTTACTCAAGGAAAAGTAAATAGCATTTACAGAGATTTGGAAATACTAATAGTTCAAAAATTTTTTAAATTTTAATAGAAGAAGGAAGATAAATGAAAACATCCTTTTCATAGGGCATGATGAATTAGGCTTATGTTTTGTTAGAAGTTGTATACAAAGTCACAGGACAGGGAAATGGACAAGGTGTCAGAAGAAAGGGGTAGTCCAGACCACTGAGCTCTGTTTTACAATGAAGAGAGCAATGTGTATCCTTTCAGTCAACTCTCTAGAAATCGATGCGGTACCCTTGATGATAAACTAAAGTTTTTTAAGTCAGCTCCCAATATTCATATTTTAATTTCATAAAGAAATGTCAAGCCTGGGAAACAAATATGTAAAATTTCACAAGTAACATTTTACACACCAAATAAAATCAACAAAAATGACTATTTGTAAATCCTACAAGTCAGTTTACTATTTTCATGATGTAAAAAGTATTAAATTCTTATTTCTTTTCAAAGGTAGTGATTTTAAATGCAACATTAATATTTAGGGGTGGGAGGTGGGAGGGGGGGTTCATGTTTGGTAGTTCATGTACACCCATGATGGATTCATGTCAATGTATGCCAAAACCAATACAGTACTGTAAAGTAAAATTTAAAAAAAAATTAAAAAAAATTTAATAAGCAAGCAGATGCTCAACAGAGATATTCTAACAATCACTCATCCTTCTGTAGTTCATCATACTTGGTAGAATCATCATCTATACAGTCTCCCCTCATCTAGAGGCTTCAGAAGCCATTCTAAACTTTTCTCTCATGATACAACATCCAGCATCAAGCTACCACCAAGATTACCACCATGCCTGAGTTCACCTGATATCCAGAATTTTTTCTTCACCAAATATTTTGAAATTTAAAAAAAAATGAACATTTTTATCAGGTGTCAAAAGAATCTTCAAAAAGAATGAAAAAGGAATCAGAAAAAGCATGGAGTGGCCAAGAGGTCAACTCCAGCAATTAGATTTGGAAAAGAGCATATCTAGAAGGTAACAAACGCTTTCTGATAAAAGGCAAAGGCCAAAAAGGTTGAAAGTTTTAAAATGACCTCTCATTTAAATGACTATAACCAAAGAAGTTCACCAGGAAAATCGTATCTTTCTAAAACATCTGAAGTCAGAAATTGGCAAAAATGACACTGGAATGAAAAAATGGATACTTGTCAAAAGACAATTCGAATAACAACTTTTTCAGAGTAGAGTCTGTTATTGTTGGTGACAGAAAACTCACAAATAATGCACCTGTCATGCTCAATTTATAGATAAGGATATATTCAGAGACGTCATGCAACTTGCCTTAGTTGCAACCAGTTAGTGGTAGAACAAAGACCAGATCTCAGGTTTTCTATCACTCTAGATATCACAATATGGTCAGAAGATAGCACGAACTGTCAACTTACACACCTGTGTTCAAATCTTAACAATTTAATACGTGTGTGACCCTGGGCACAGAAATTCCATTCCCTCAATCTTATGCTGGGAAGTCATGTAATCTACTTATCAGAATTAGAATGAAAGAAACTATATATAGAGCACTTAGCTTTAAACAAAAAGCTTTCAGTAAGATGTACTTATTACTATTTTTCTTATTCAGTCGATTAGAGCTGATTTGAAAACACAGCTATTACTTCAGTCTTCCAAATCCATGATCTGGCAGCCATTTTAAACACAAAGATCATCACCTGATAAGTACCAACTTTCCACAAAGAGTAGCTATTAAGAAATTTATTAATAGAGGTCACTGTTCTGTCAACAAATTATTTGCTGAATCCCCTCTGCACATGGTACTAGAATTGTACCTACTGTAAATAAAACCACACATTAACTTCCAAAAAGTAATCTAACTGAAAAAATACTGACCCAGACAAAACTAGCTAGAATTTCAAGACCTGGTTTTTCTATCAACCTATGAAATCTAAGAAATTAAACATACACTTTTTTAGTGAGAATGATAAAAAGCAAACGATTCTTGTTTGGATCATTAACATATGTACATGTATGAGGATGGTGTTTTTCTTCAAAACGTAAAAAAAAAAAAAGCTTTAATTTGATGATGCTTATCAAAAGCCTAAATGCTCGTTTTATCTGCTCAAAAATTTTTCCATTTCCAGGACATTCTATCATGGAAATAATCAAGGATTTATGCAAAGGATATTAAGCTTATTTATAACACCAAAATATTACTAAGTTATAGCAATAGTTACATAAATATAACAGATAATAATGGACTGGTCAAAATAAAGAATGAGGCATTCTTCGACGGATTTAAAAACAATAAATAACACGGAAGAGTATAATAACAAGATGCAAAGCTGTGTGGACAGCATCATCGCAATTTTATAAGAAATTAATTAAACAGTAAGACTAAAATGACAGATACCAAACATTTATACTGGTTTTTTTCTGACACAAGGATTTAAGGGATTTATTTTTCCCTTCAAGTAATTCAATTCACAACTTTCAGAAATAAATAGGTAGGTATTATTCTAGCAAGCAAGAGAAAATAGCCTAATATAAAAAGACACTCAGTTTTGCAATTAACTATTCCTTTTCTCATCTTGGTTAAAAAGCTTGCTGCTAAGTCACTTCAGTCGTGTCCGACTCTGTGCGACCCCACAGACGGCAGGCCACTAGGCTCCCCCGTTCCTGGGATTCTCCAGGACAGAACACTGGAGTCGGTTGCCATTTCCTTCTCCAATGCGTAAAAGTGAAAAGTGAAAGTGAAGTCACTCAGTTGTGTCAGACTCTTCGTGACCCCATGGACTGCAGCCCACCAGGCTCCTCTGTCCATGGGATTTTCCAGGCAAGAGTACTGGAGTAGGGTGCCACTGCCTTCTCTGGGTTAAAAAGCTTACTCTAAGTTAAAAAAGATATAAACAGGTTTAAGATTTATGTCCAATTCAATAGATGTTACTACACATAAAATAGACAACCAAGGACCTACTGATAACACAGGTAACTATATTCAATATCATGTAATAACCTATAATGAAAAAGAATTTGAGAAACAATATATAAATATATATGTATATATGTATGTATAACTGAATCACTTTGACGTATACGTAAAACTAATATAATACTGTAAAACAACTATACTTCAATTTTTTTTAATAAAACTGATGCCATAAATAAGCAATCTGAAGAACTAGTACCTTCCCTTTGGTAGCAAACTACTTAAAGAGAGAGCCAGAAGTGATCTGAGAATGGTGCTTAGAAAGTAACCAATGTATCAAAGCAAGAAAACCTCACCATCACTAAACTGGAAAATCCTCTTAAGCAGTATCACATGGTATGTCATACCATGATCTCACTTCATCACGCTGACCAAAGAACAGATACATAAAAGGCATACAGTAAAGCAAGGGCGAGTCTGTCTGAACTCATATACCACATAACTCACTCATTCACCATGCACAGTTTCTCTATCAGGAACAACATTACCCTTTAATTATACACAATAACTAATATTCACACTTAGGTGGGGTAAGTTTTGTTGACATTTACCTGCTGCTGCCCTTGCTGAGCCTGTGGGGTGGTCTGCTGATTAGCAGAATTTGTTGCTGCAGCAGCGGCGGCGGCTTGCTGCTGGAAAAGACTGGCAGGGTAGACTCCCCAGGGAGTGACTCCGTAATACTGGGGAGGGACCACAGCCGGGCCTAAAAATAGCAAGAGAAAGGTAAGAAAAATTTAGTTATTAACAATCAGAGTTTCCAAAGACTATACTTGATTCAGCAGACACTGCTGTAAAATATTAATATATTTAATATTTATATTATTTAATATTTATATTGATTCATTCTAGCTAATCATGAATTCTATTTTTTAAAAACAGAAAATATTATATGTGATTCCCACACCAAAGTCTCCTAAAGTCAGCAATATACTCCAGGCCTAGAGAAAGAAGCTGGGGAAGGACCAAGCATTGGAGATATTGAAAGGGAGTATAACTGATAGAAGCTGGAAGAAACTAAAAACAGATGGAGGAATTGGCCTTGGTCAAGAAGGCAAAGGTGTATTTTTCCCCTGAGAAAGAAAAAATCTATATAAGAGAGATATAGACAAAGTTTGCTGCTAAAAGGGAAATGCAGAGTCTGTATGCTTAAAGTGATGGAACACAGCAAAAGATGAAGCTGCACCCTGCTTTCAGTCTAAGGATGGCACCTGAAGTGACTGATGGGGACAGGGATCTTGGTGCTTCGTTAACTCCAGAAGCATGAAAATCCATCAGTTATCTGACAACAAAGACCAGAAACGCCACTGAACTTCCACAGCTCAAATTTGAAGAGGCTTGTTTTTCCCATCTCTATTTTTAATGTCACAAAAAGCATTCAACACAACTACATTTAGATATTGGAATGTGAAATTTTTGTTTTCAAAGCTGAAAACAAACGGGAAAAAAAAAAAAAAAACAACCCTCGACTTCTCACAGACCTGAGTATTCTTTACAAAACTGAGCATTCTGTTTTAACCTCTTTGGCAACAAGCTACCACTGCACTCTCTGCCAAACAGAACAAGCAAGAGAGAAGTTAACAGAGCTATGCAGACAGCAACCTGGGTGGGGTAGAAATCTACACCACAGAACTCTCTGAAGCTGGTGGCAAGAAACATCAAGGCTCATTTGTCAACCAAGACAAGGGCACAAAGCCATCATCTCAAATGTGTGGGAACACATAGCCAATGAGAATTTTCCTAGGTAAAGCACAGTTTCAAATATCTACAATCTGATTAAATAATAACTGCACTTTTCAGTGAAATTCCATAGACCTGTTTCAAATACATCCATTCTGACACAGTAGCCAATCCTGTAGAAATATGTACTTCATTAAGTCAAAATAAATTGGTTCATGTTTTTGCTTCTCCATTAAATTGTAAAACACAAATAAGTCAAATAATATTACTGGCCAATATTACTATGACATTTCTTTTCAACTCTGACATTTCTAATTTGACATTTTCTGTATCTGTAGTCTCAAACAAGATCAAGAATCTGTTTATAAAGGTGCCCAAGGTCAAACACAGTCCAAAATGGGGCAAAATGAAGGTGCTGCTTAGGAAGGCTATGGTAGAGTATGAGTTATTTTTTAATAATAAGCAAATAAGTTAAAAATTTTAAACATGTAGGCATGTTTGGCTCAGGGTACATCATTAATTGAACTTGATTCCCTCAGGATGCCTGTTTCAATTTCTGTGGATTAACATTCCACAAGAATATGCAGTTTTAGTTTATAACAGTTTAGTTAACATTTCTGCTCTGTGTGAAAGCACTTAATTCATTTTCAGTTTGGCTCAGATGATAAGTACAAAAGCAATGATCTCACGGAGGACAACTTTTGTCATCTCTAAGACTCGTTCTTTGTTTCAAATAACATATGGTAAGTTAGTCGAGCAAAGTTAGCAAAGGAAACAAAGTACAAAAAAGATAATTCAAGACAACATGGACACTATATGACAGTGAAGTACACGCATAGGCTTTGAGCTAGATGTGACTTAAATCTCAACTCTGTAACATTTAAATTATGTGATCTCCACTACATAAGCAATCTAAAGAATTAATGTCGTTCATATCAAATAACCCTTGACATTTTTCACCGACCTGGAACAAATAACCCTAAAATTTATATGGAACCAGAAAAGACCCAAAATTGCCAAAACAATTCTGAGAAAAAGAACCAAGCAGGAGGCATAATCCTGCCAGATTTCAGACAATACTACAAGGCTACAGTAATCAAAACTGCATGGTACTGGCACAAAAACAGACATACAAACACTAGTGGAACAGAAGGGAGAACCTAGAAATAAACCCACGCACCTACAGTCAATCAGTCTTTGACAAAGGAGGCAAAAATATACAATGGAAAAAGGACAGTCTCTTCGCCAAACAGTGCCAGGAAAAGTTGAACAGCCACATGAAAATAAATGAATTTAGAACACATTCTCAGACTGTACAAAATGTCTTAAAAGACTTAAGATATGACACCATAAAACTCCTAGAAGAGAACATAGGCAAAACATTCTGACATAAATCATACCAATGTTTTCTTAGGTCAGTCTTCCAAAGCAATAGAAATGAAAATAAAAATAAACAAAAGGGACACAGTCATGTTTACATACACAAGCAAATAAATACAAAGTGATAAGAGAAAGAGTAAGGACAGGTTAACAAAGGAAGTTTTCTAGAGGTGACAGTACCAGCTAAGAAGCTTCCCAGGCAAAGTATGGGGAAAGAGTTTACTCTAGAGGACTAAGGAAACCATAATGTCCAAAGACGCAGAGGCCTAAACAGTGCAGTGTGTGTAGCAAACCAAAATCAATTTAATACTGCTAGAATGTATGGTATGAGACCCGGGGGGGGGGGGGGTGCCGGGTAGAAGTGGTACCCATGTGGAGCTGCTCGTATAGTCATGGAAAGACTGCTATACATAGTGGGTCCCAATCCTCAGAATGTCATGGTAGCTCCTTTCAAGTACTAATTTCAAGGAACAATCCACCATCACCACCCAAGTGATTTGGAATGACCAGCCATGCTGACGTTACCCGCAGTATACTATACTAGGTAGGTAAGACAGAAATCAATAAACAATTTAAGTAGAAGGGTGACACAGTAAGATTTGTGTTGGAGACTGTTTTCTCAAACAATCTAGGTGGGTGAATGAGGGAGAAAAAGGAAGAAAGCTGGTAAAATATGAGAGAAAACAGCTGTAAAAGTCTAGGTAAAGATTAAAGGATCTGCCAGAGTAGGAAGATATAAGCAAGGTGAGAAATTCCTGAAATATATATGAGCAGTGGAGCAAAAATATCTATACAGTAACACAACACTGTAAATGAATTAATTAATCTTAAAAGGAAGTGGCCTAAAGCAGAGGTCCCCAACTCCCAGCCTGCAGTCTGTTAGGCACTAGACCACACAGCAGGAGGTGAGCAGCAGGCAAGTGAGCCAAGCTTCATCTGCCAGTCAACATCGCTTGCATTACAGCCTGAACCACTCACCACACTGCCCAGCCCCTACCCCCAACCATCTATGAAAAAACTGTCTTCCTCGAAACTGGTCCCTGATGCCAAAAATGTTAGAGACAAGTGGCCCAAAGGCATTTGCACCAAGCCAAAGAAAAAAGACAGGAGGTAGCAGATTAACCTCATTTTTAAATATGTTCAAGTCTGAGGTTATAGGTGGGTAGAGATATTTAGCTGGCAGATAGATGGTCCTGGGAATCAGGAGAGAAATATCCACTGGAAACGTGGATTTGTAAGAATATAAAAAAATGAATGCCCATCAAAGGGACTTTTTTTAGCAGGTGAGAAAATCCCTCATGTGGCAAAACGTCTCACCTAGCGTCGCTGCTGCAGCCAATCCAGCTGTGTAGGGGTCCGTCCCTGGGGGCGCAGCACTGATGATATATGGGTTGGGGACGAACGCAGCGGGAGCTAAACCTGCTGAAAACATACCTGTCAGTAAAAACAAACTTGACTAAAACAAACCTACCAAACTCCTACACAGTATGGTTAACCATTCCGTGGGGAGGAGAAAACAGAAAAGCTCCAATAGGTTGAGTAAAATGGACTTTCAAAAAGATAATACCTGTACTAAAGATTATGGTGACATTCATCTATCGTCTTTTTTTAATAACCTCTGCTAAAGATTACAATTAAAACTCCTAAGCAGTTTTAAATTCAGTATAATTTCTAAAAGACTAATGAAATTATAATAGGTTAAAATAAAGTGATTTAAAACAATTTGTAATGGGATGGAGGGAAGTGTTTATTTCCATTTAAACAATTTTCCAGTTCTCCTCAAAGAAAATGTATGCCTATTTATAAAGATGACTATCTGTAAGTATAAATTAAATCAGACCCAGGCAAAGGTTTTTATGTCTAGACTTAATATAGGTGACCCTTTGACAATACAGGGGAGAGGGGTGCAGACACCTACACAGCCAAAAATTCATGTATAACTTTAAAATCAGCCTCCATAGCCACACTTCAGCACCAACGATTCAACCAAGGATCAAGTAGTACTGTAGACCATATTTATTGAAAAAAATTCATATATAAGTGGACCTGCACAGTTTAATCCCATGTTGTTCAAGGGCCACCTGTATAACTAGGCTAGAAGCAAGTTTTTTCTTCCACAGCATTTCACAATCCGTGATGAGTGATTTTCTATCTTTTCAGTCACGTCATTTTAACCACCTCCCTTTATAAAATTTCTACTTGTATAGCACTATTTTGAAGAGACCCCAAAAAGGCTGTGTGGTGGGGGTGAAGGGGCGGGCAGTGTCAGCAATAAGACAAAAATATGTTCCATCATATAAAAAATATGTTAATATCAAGACATTAACAAGTACAACAGGTACAGAGCAACTTTAAAAACCAGTGATTATAATAAAACTTTTAAAATATTTCAACACATGCTACTTTGAAAATAGGTTTACAGGTACTACTTGCCACTTAATTAAGATGTGATGTTGAGACATCCATAGTCTATACATGCCCAGCAAGTACAAAGTTGTTATTTAAGTTCATCCAAACCTACCAACAGAGCTGATGCTAGTCACTACTACAGGAAATACTTTAAATCCTGAAACAGCTGGCAGAGCAATAACTGGATACTAAGAAATCTTATGAGTTAGATCTAGAAAAATAAGAGGGTGTCTAAAGACAACTGGACAAGAGTTAGAGGCCGTTTACTCTGAGGTCTGTCAGGACCTTCACAATCAGTCCACACTAGCTGGGTTCCACAGCAGACACTGTCCTGAGATGGGGCCACCCCTACGAGGGAGCTTCTGGTTCAAGGACTTACCGATGTGGGGTTGATGTGCGGCTGCCAGCGCATACTGCTGCTGCTGAGCGGCTGTCAACTGCTGGACAGCAAGTGCATTGGGTCTTTGGAACAGCTGCGGGAAGAAAAGGGCATGATGAGGTTAGAAAACCAGTCTCATGAAGGAATTTTAAAAGTGAATAAAAGTTTCCATAAACTCTCGTTTAGACATGATGCTTTTCACAAGAATGTTCTCATGCTCTACTCCATTCCCTTGGTATCTATGATGCTTCATACTTCTGTTCTCCCTCTACTGCTCTGGCTCAATTTGGCGAGCCCAGTTCCCATGTGCTGATTACTTACTTCACAGGTTTATCTGTCCCCTGAGCCATAAACATACATACAAATCCCCTAACAGTTGTTTCAGGTCTGAGGGCACTGCCTGATGCAGAGCAAGCCAGAAGCTAAACAAATGTACTACAAATGACTTACCTCACGGCACCGAGTGCTGTCATCTCCCTTCAGTTCTTTTGAGAACTCCACAAACACTCTGCAATAATTATCACCTACTCACATTTTAGACAGGAAAATGGAAAGTTTTCATTTCATCCCCTGGCTGTCTCTTCTGGGGAAAATACTGAACACCTCCCTCAACTAGTGGTTTATAAAAACGGGTAAACTGGACAATGTGCAGCTTTCAGGGGCTCCCTAATTTCCTAGGATACCAATCCTTTTACATGTGAGAAATAAAACAAGAGAAGTATAGCTGCTACTAACAAAACTTGGATTATGAGCTTAGTTTCCAAGAAAAGGAAAGGAATTCAAAGGTCTTGACAATAAGAATATCCTAAGATTCTCTCTTATTACAAAGTCAATCATTCATTTTACAATTACTTTTGAATCAAAACCTGATAGGCACTGTGCAAGGAACTAAGTTTACAACACTAAATAAAATGTTCATACAGTTTAATAGGAATAATACTGGTACAAAGAAAGGGGATACCTGATTCTGGATTGCCCTGATATGCCTCCTTCCAAGGAGTTATATACTGAAGACTTCTTTATTTACTGAAATCGGACTGGGAGAATTTACTGATGGGACTTCCCTACAAAGGACTTTCAACCTACCTGCTCTTTCTACAGGACTTTTCAGTGGTTAGGCTAACATCACTGGATGATATATACATACTGTGGATCTTGAACCACAGATGTCTTCATAAAGAAACCTGTTTTGGACAGTAGGTGATAATGTCATTCTGACAACTCAGTTTAATTACTGTCACAACTGAACTTTGATTCAGTTGTGGTGAACCTGATTGTTATGATTTGGTTACTTCTGTGCCTCAAGTATAAAAACAGATTTAAATTTTTTTTTTTTAAGGTGGATATTCTGAACATACTGACCAACTTCACTTGTTACCTCTCTCTGTATATATATATTTATCTTTCTAAAAATCAGAGTAAAATATGTCTCTGCTTTCACAGTATGAATGTCAAAAGTAACCATGTAGTACAGGTTTCAAAAATGCTTTATATAGGTTTTTTTTTTTTTCCAAAGGTTAAAGAAAAGAAAAACTTCATTATAATGCTGGTAAAAAAAACAGCTCTACTTCATAAGCACTGATTAAATGTCAAGCATTCAAAAGAATTACAGGACTTTACTGGGAAATATATCAAAACAACTGTTCACTCCAGGAAGGGAGCCAACCAGTACTACTTGGTAACTACAACCTTGTGATCATCGCCAAGTTGGTTTGGTTTCACCTGAAGGATAGCGCCTCGTACTTCTCCTACCAACAGCTCTCCCCAAACCCCTCCCTGCAAGAGGAGCATCCAAGGGGCAGAAAACAAGTAAAATAGTAGAAAGTTGTTTAAAATTTTTTCCAAGACTGTAAAAACACCTCCTGGTTCCACTAGGTATCTACTATCTATTCCATGGGTCTCTGGAGTTTTCCTAGCCTAAAACTGTTTGAAATATTTAACATCTCAGACAATGCTCATGCTAGTCTCTTCCCTCTACCTTTCTTGGCCCTGCTGCAAATAAAATAACTCGTTTCACTCAACAACTATTTTTTTGAGCACTATTAGCTAGGCTCTGTGACATGAAGCTAGGAGAATAAGGATACTGTGTTCAGAATGTAACTCTTGAGGTTATCTTAACTTACTAACCAAAAGCAGTACTTTAACACCATTCCAATATGACTTAACCTCACTTCGTATGTTTTTAACATTTTTTAACATTTCATGTAACATTACATGCATGTACTGTATCTGTAAATACACACACACACACACACACACACACACACACACACACAGAGTGTATGAATAAAAGTAACCACTCCACGTAACATTAGTTTGGGGTTCTCACTACTGTGTTACCACACTGAATACCGGGACTAATTAATCATTTTAACTAGAAACATATAAGCCCTGTAACTGTTTCCATATATCCTATGTTTGGGAGTTGATTAATGTGTCCATGACTGTGACAGAGAAGGAATTATTTGAGTGCATTCTGCAGTAAACAATTAAACGTAAGTAAACTACACCATCAACAGCAGACAGATTTGATCATAGCATAAATTACAGCAATTCTGGCACATTCTCTCATGTAAACAGTCCAATATTAACTGGAAATATAGGTTATTAAAAAACAAAGCTGGGTAACTGGCAAGTGATAGGTTCCAGAGGATCCTGAACAACGCATACAAATGCATTGTTTAACATTGGGCAAAGTGCTAAACTCTGTCGCTTTCTCATCTCGAAATAAAATGTACTGCCAGGCCTGACTTCTTACGAGTTTAAGGCAACATGCCTAGTGGAGAGCGGATAAGCACAGACTCCGGGGCCAGAAAACCTGGACTGGTATCTCAGGTCCACCACTGGCCCTGTGTGCAGGACACTGGGAAGGAAAGTCACTTTGTGCCTCACTCTCTTCCTCTCTCTAAAGAGGGACAATAAAGATCTGTCTAACTCATTAGGTTGTTTGCTAACTGTTAAAAATCAATACACACAGAAGCCCTCTCTATGTGATACTGTTTCTGATGAATGAGGAGAGCACCCCCAAACACAAACACAGCCCTTCTGTGGGCCACCTCTAACAGCGCGTCATATAGCAAGGCAGTATGGGAAGGGACAAAGCAAGCAGAAGGCGAGACTCTTCCGAGGCAGGTGGCACTGACACACATATACTGTCATGTGTAAAACAGGTAACTAGCAGGAAGCTGCTGTCTAACACAGGAAGCCCAGCCCGGAGCTCTGTGACGACCTAGAGGGGTGGAATGGGGGGACAGGGGAACTCAACAGGGAGGGGAGATAAATATCTATATCTATAATTACGACCTATTTGTGATGATATATGGCAGACACCACAACATCTATAGTAAAAAAAAATTAAAATGCTAATAGCAAACACAACAAACTAACAAAAGTGCTAAAAAGGATGAAAGCAGGAGCTGAGGAAGAATAACAATTGTGTATCTTTTTACATTGTTTTTATTTTTTGAACCATGTGAATACTTCTACCTACTCAAAAATTAAATGTTAAAAAGTATATAAAATAGACAAAAAAAAAAAAAAGAAAACTTCTGAGCAGTGTTAAAGTCAAAGTCCTGCTGAGTTCATGAGCACCACCTGCTTTGGATCACAAAGAGGAAAGAAAAACCTTTTTTGTTTTTGTTGTTGATAAGTAATTTTAAAACATATACCATGCTAAAAAAAAAAAAAACTATGAATGCAGTTAAATCTGAAGGTGAGACAGCTCCACACAGAGTTTTATGTTTCTAGAACTAGGCCCAAGAAAAGCGCGAGGAGCTAGAAACTGAAACAAAGGTGTCTGCATAGCAGAGTTTTAAGATCTTCAGGAAGTCTCTGAGCTTCTCGATGTCTTAATTTTCTTATCTATAAAAATGGCTGCCCTACCTGACAAGGCTATTGCCAGAATTCACGGAGAAAAGCCTTTTAAACACTAAGAGTATTACATCAATAATGTGGCTATAAATTTTAAAGAAAAAATTATATTCTGAGCTAGCCCTCAGTATATGAAACTTTTGAAAATTTGCTACTGTGTATAGCCTCTAGATCAAAGTTCATTTTTGATCAGGTTATCTGAACAGCTGCAATAGTTAACATATAATTATAATGATTTTTAGTGTAACAGGTACATACAAATTATGCTGCCAAACTTAAAAAATTCACATTTCTTTAGCAGATGAAGAATCGGATTTCAAAATAAATGACTTCTAAATAAGTGAGGAAAACAAAAAACAGCCTTCCATCAAGCAAATTATCTTTTAGAATCATATTCTAAAATTTCATCAAAGTCAAAGAACAATAAAGCTATGTTTCAAATGACCTAACTGCTAGCGAAAGTCAGCATTTCAACAGTGACTATACACATGACGCTGACAGAATAATCTTCCTCTCATTCATAAACTAAAGAAAGCCCAGAATTTTAAATACCTATATTAAAACTATGCAAACTCAGTCTCATAAGAATGACATTTAAATCACTACCACACATTAAAAAGAATGCATGCCAACTTCCTCTGCCATCTGACTAAGGCTTTCAGAGTATTGCTTCTTTGTTAAAAATTCATGCCTAACAGATTAGAGTTTCAGTATATCAGTACAAAATAAAGAACATCAACAATTAACCAGATTAACCCACCTGATTATCAACTTAATCTTGGCTGTGATTTCTGTTACTAGGCTGTAATACAATGAAACCTAGCAATAATTTTCTAGAATATATTTAGATGAACAGAGATAATTTCATTGCTATTTACTATGCAAGCATCATAACTCAAAACAGTATGAACACATTACATATGAACTCTTCACCGTGTTTTCCAGAGACAATGAGGAGAAAGTAAGGAGAGTGGTTATCAATGAGCATTTCAAACTACCCTAAATTAAAGGTTCCTAACCCCATACCTTTGTACCTGAGGCAGGTAAAACTACTGTCATGAAATTTAGCATGTCCTTCAATTATTATTATAGGCAACAAACCACATTAAATTTAGCCACACTTCTGTGATTCGATCACAAATAGAAATCATGTATTTTCATGTTACTTTACAACTGCTAGACATCTCACAGTCTTGTTTATGCTCACCATCGTGGCCAGTACAACTACCTCTATCTCATGCAACATATGAAAAAGAAGCAAACACCTACCATTCAATTTGCTGTTAAATACTGTTATAGCTATTTTTATATAATTGGCTTCTTTTGTAATCATACTTACACTATACATTTTAAGACAGTATTCTAAGAATTCAGTCTGAGATCTTACCTAACTGCCATGGGGTTCACAGCACCATAAAAGGAATCCCTGCTATAAATACATCTTAGGTTAAAATGATGGTTTACAGTGATTAGATAAGTAGCTTAGTTATTCGAACCCAAAGTATCCCTAAAGATAGTTTGTAATGAACTAAATGAAAAATACCTTCCCTGTATTTTCACAATGCTCTATATTATGTATCTAAATACAGGCTGATATTAATAGTCTTATGAAACCAACTTATTACCCCAAATGAAATGAAATAGGACACAAGAAGGATTTTGTCAATTATCAAACCAGATCCACTCATAAAATCAACATAACCTAGCAATTATAGCAAACAACTCCAAAACTCCCAACTTTAAAAAAAAAATTGATGCCCATTTAAGAAAGCCATAAAAGAGCAAAAGGTATAGAAAAATACGTGCTACACTAGATGTTTAGTTCAGTCTTCACAATCATTAATATTGTCTGTACTCAGTCGTGGCTCTCAATGCCTGTGACCTGGACTCAGTAACCAAATGCATGTATTTCCGTTTTCCTTTTACGCGTACCTTCTACTCTTACTAACCTATGATCACCCTATCGTCATTTCCATCTCCATAACTCTGTTCTCTTAACTGCAGGAATATACATTCCATCTCTCATTCAAGTTAGGTCTATACAGACTTGGTCCTCAATGAGCCTTCCCCTGGTCTGATAGGATTCTTGAGCAATCAATTTAACATTTAGTCGCTCAATTGTTTCATAACTGTTTTATATACTGTTTAAGACAGTTTTATTATGAACATTAGCTCTGTTCATTACGGACAAAACCTAAAGTCCCTGCAAGGATACAACAGTCAATAGTTAACTAATATGGTCAGAAGAATGTATAAAACCACTTCTAAGCTAACACTGCACTAAAAAAGTAAATCATGTTAATTCAGTCATCACTTCTTAAAATGCCTTGTTAATGCCTGTATGACAGCACAGCGAAGTCAAGTTGGTAAGACTCACAACACTATCTATGTAACCTCACAAGTCACTTTTTTTCAACCTCAACTACCATCCAGGGTGACTATTTCTATATTATCTATTGAACACATATGTTAATGTCTAATTTTAAGCTCTTAGTTTACTATTTTCTCCACTGGAATTTTCATTCTTTTCCTGGTATAAATAAGTCTTGCAAAGCACAGCTCAAGATCCTTCTCTTCTCTAAGTCCTTCCTTGACCAGCAAACAGTATGCTCTCCCTAGGATGTGGGCATAAATCATCTCACCACTTGTCATCAAGAATTTTCTTATACTATCTAAATGACCAAATGAGCCACAATAACTAAACTGAGAACCATGGGGTTGGGGGAAGTTCCTTCCATTCATGAGAGATATGCCTGACTACAGGTAACAACAAAAAATAAGAACAGAAGGTTATAATCTGCAATCCACAGATCTGTGATCTCCCTCAAGTTATGTACAAAATTGAGTCTCAAAAGAATCATGTATCATTTTTTGATGTGAGGACTATGGCTTTTAATCAGATGGCAAAAGAGGGCTGTGACACTAAAAAGGTTAAATACTGATTCAGGAAATAAATTTCCTGGCTGTTAAAAAGGTCCCATTATTCATCTATGATAAACAATCTAGTGGGCTAGACCTAAAGGACTCACATATTAGAATACATGCAAGACCTCAAAGAGTGGCCTCCAGACCTCTCCCAAGACCAGCTTTCAGTCTTAGTTTGGCGAAGTATATTAAACACAGGGGATGTTCTGAGATAATGTTAACAGGGGTGTGGAAAAGGTTCCCTGAAAACTTGGTCCATCAAAGCAAAAGCAGAGGACACAGAGAGATCAAGACCCCATCTTACCCTCTAGGTGATTACAATCTAGCAGAGGATTATCAGACAAGGAGACACCATGACTCTTTCTCTTAGAGGAAGCACAAGGCACTATAGAGACAGAAATGACTACTTTTTGATTTAGAGATCAAGAAAGATAACCCAAAAAAAAGCGGGGGGGGGGGGGGATATAGCACTGGACTTTGAAGAATGAGAAAATTTTAATTATTAGAAATGGAAAAAGGAATAAAATCTAATGGAAAGCTAACGGGTAAAAAGGGATTAGAAGGATAAAGCATAGGAACAAACACCAATTTCCAGTAGAGAAAGGGTTATTCCATCTTATTAACTACTGGCTTTTATGCAGCAGCCTTTGGGAATTTAAGGGTCCTGAAGAGTCCTGGGTCAATGATTTCTAGGCATGCTATCAGTACACCCAGTATAAGAATGTGTACAGCCATCTACTCAAAATAGGAAGAATTATGAGCCCATGGAACAAAATAATAATAATCACATCCTATGATGATGGTGTAACTGTGTAACAATGACTCTATATTGCAGCAACCAAGACATGCATGGGAAGTCAGAATTCAACAAAAGCTTAACTTGCAAAATAATGGCATTCGCTTCCAAAAACTGCTGAAATGTGATCCATGGTGAAGGTACTCCAGGTTTTATAAGTCTGAGCAGGTGGTGTCTTTGATGTAATTGTGTGAGCTATTTGTGGGCATGCAAAAGTACATTTCTGTTCAAGTTCTAATTACTCTGAAACCCAAGTTCAGTAAATCAAAAGCGAATCCCAACTTTAATTACAAGATAACAATTAAATGACAGAGAGTCAGACTGTCATTCATAAGAGGTTGGAGACAAACAATTCTTAAATAACAAGCCAAGAGTCAGACTGGGTTAGATTGGGAATGGAAGCTAAGAACCAAAAAGGGCTGCAGATCTAAGGGTTGCCAGGGGAAGTTTGATGAGATAATAAAAGAAAGAATTCAGATAAAATTTTTTGAGATAACTAGGTTACAGAAACTTGATTAGAAACAGCCTACATGTAACACACCTCAATTTTGATAGAGAAATTACTACACTAATATTCTAAACCGGACAAGTTGAAGTCTACACAGTAATAGTGTGTCCCTATGTTTGCTGATATGTCACAAAATATCTTTAAGTGGAGTATTTCCTCGCCATCTGAAGTGATTTCTGACTTCATTCAACACTACTATTTTGAGGATTCATTGTGTGTGTGTGTGGGGGGGGGGATGCAAAACTAAAAAAATAAATAAGTAAGACAAAAAGCACCAAAGTCAAATGTCCATGGAAAGGTGAGCGTATCTACTGGGAATAACAGGGAGAACAGTGCACACTGTTAGTTCACACTCTCTAGAAAAAGACTTTGTTAATTACACCTAGTATATCCAACTGATATAAACACAGAGTGAATGCACATCACATCATCCCTTCAAAGGGGTTTGTTTCTGTAAACTTCACGTGGCTAACAGTATTATCCAGCCATCTATCAAGCAAAATTCACTTAAAATCAGCCATTTATGACAACTAAAGGAACAGTGTGGTACAATTTGATCTACAAAGACAATAAGCCAAGTTTCCCCATAGATATATAATTTCTAAATTACAAAATGAGATTTTAACTTTTCAAACCTAGAAATTTATATGTATGCTCCAGACTAAAATTAAAGAGTATCAGAAACGGATGGCCCATCAAATTGCTTGAGGCCACAAAGGAGAACTTGTGGAACTTAACATGAACAGGAACTGCCCCCTTTTCATTAATTTGGCTAATTGTCCTTAAAAAATAAAAAAAATTAAAAAGAAGAATCTGTAAACTCTAGAGAGTCATACACTGCCTTCAAAACCAGAGGCACACAAAAAATATACTCCAAGGACTTACAAATAAAAGAAGAGCCAAATAATTTCACTGCAGATTTTATTTTGAGTGATTTGTGTTTTTCCCCTAATCACATTCTAACTCTTTTGAAAGGTATGACATATGTTTGTTCTCTGTAGTAACTCACTTAATTAAAAGACAAGACTAATAAGACATCTGGCACTGGACTCCTAACAGTGGCAGACAACAGTCTACTATTTTAAAAACAAAAACCAACAGCATTATAATCACATTAATCTTCAGTGAGATTAACATTCAAGAGGATTGTGTTACAGGAGGTAACACCACCACACCCCTCCCCAGGCCCTGATAAAAGAGAGGAGCCAAAGGAATTACACAAAGCAGGGTGGTCTCCTGCCAACAAACCTCAGCATGGGAATCATGCTGGAGGGGAAGATGCAAAGGCTTTATAATCCACATCACTGTTGGGTAAATAAGGACTGGCCATCAAAAGCCTAAAATATTGCGACCCTCCTCCCATCCCCCCATTTTCAGTTACTTGAATAATGTTGCTGCCTGGAGGGAGAGCATAGAGAGTGACAGAGACACACACAGTACCTGTTGTTGAGAATTGTAGTCAAAAAGTCCCACAGTTGCTGCTGCTGAGTCCACAGGTACCTGCGTGCCTGAATAATCAAACTGAAGAGGCTCCATGCCCACATGTTCCATGGGGTCCAAGGGGACACTCTGGGACTCCATGTTGGAGAAATCCTCCACAGGCTTGGCACCATTGGTGCTGGTCAGCTGGGCTAAACCCTCAGAACCATTCTGGTTTGGACCCAGAAGATCCACTTCATTAGCAGAGTTCTGGCAATTACCAGGGGTACGGCTAAACAGAGAAAGTAAAGGGCATTAAACCTTATTTTAAGTGGGGAGGGACACTACACCAACCTAAGTTTAAGGACAATGTCCTTAACACAGCTTATTACCAACAGTATTTAAAACTATTTTTAAAAATGACCAGAGACCCTTTATGGTGCTTACATGTTACATCGTATAAAGCAATTCTTCTGTTGCTTGCCTTCCCACAACCCACCCCTTAAATTTACATTAACTGCTATTAATTTACCATCTCTTTTACTAAGGGGCCCAGATGTGAGGAACACTGGATGAACTGGGGGTGGAAATCACTCCCAGATAGTAAAATACAGGTCGTAAAACATGCCCCCCAAAAGCAACATCCTACTCTTTTAAACAGTCAATAGACAAAGTAGTTTCTAGAGAAAGTTCCACATCTGATAATAATTCTATTCAAAAAAAAATTTTAATAGGTGAAAAATTGTTGTTTGTATTTCCTAGGTACCACTGGCCAAGGATAAAACTGACTCCCCTTTTCCTTTCAAAGAAACCAGAATCAAAACAGTACAAAATAAATTCACTTTTTAGGATAAGCTCCTGCTAAGGAGTCAACTCTAAGAATTAAAAGTAATATGAGAATGTAATTTATCATCCGAACCAGGACACACGTAAGAGCAGAAAAGGGAAGTATTAATAAATATCTTGGGACAGAGGTATAAAGAAATACTGTCCTGGGCAATCCAGGTCACATGACCACCCTATGCAAAAAGACAGCAGAACTATCTAATTCTGATTCAGATTAATATTGAATAATATTATATTCTAGTCAGAGAAATATAGCCTGTGACTACATTCTTAGCCTAAAAGAAATCCTATAGCTGGTACAAATTAAAGCTCTTGTAGTTCCTTAACACACACACACACACCCTACTACTACCATCTGCCCTGGAGTCAAATACCACAAAACAATACCACAAGCTGCTTGAGATTCAGGATGGAGGGATACCCAAACTCATCTGAAAGACCTGAGCGAAGTATTTATGCTGTGACTCAAACTTCTTACAAAGACTAATTCTTTACATCCATGAGATGCAAAAATTAGTTTAGGAAGACTAAACAAATTAAACATTGTTCTAAAAGGAATGACCCCGCCCCGCCCCCCCCACAATATTTTAATTTTGGCTTTGCAGATTATTAGGATAAAGGATGTTGTATGTGTGTGTTTAGACACACATTAGCTTTAGACTAAAATTATTAAAAATTAAATTATCTACTGGACATCAGTGACTGAGGATAAAAATCCTGTCAAAATTTAAAAAAAATTAAAACTCACATACCATCATGTAACAAAGAATACTTGCCAAATGTGGAAGATAAACATGGTATCATTAATACCATGCATATTAACATTACAGGGTTAAAACCTGCAAATCAATTATGACCAGAGATGGAATGAGAGGCCTCCATGAAAGGAATATGATTAAGAACAAGTCACTTGAGCTGCATCTCTGGTTCTTCAAAATGAAGAAAACGATACCTGCCTACTTCAAAGGGAGCTTATGAGTCTCAAGTGAAATAATATTTAAGTGATCTCAACTGTTTTTCACTCTTCCTTAATATGCCACAGTAATATGACACACTTCCATTAGTAACCATGATTTCTCCCAAGATAATGATTTGGGAGAAATCCCAAGGTGCTCATCCAGGTGATTGTGAAATTTGAGAATCAAAATGAACTGATCTTTATGAAATCATTCTGCAAATTATAGAGCTCCAAAAAAATGGGAAAGTCTATTGTCTTGGCAAAACATCAGGCATGGACAGATCTTAACAGTTCATACAATTTTGTGGTATGGCCTACACTAGTCCCAGTTCGTTAAAAAGACACGTAGAGAGGGAGAAAGAAAACTAAAATCAAAATAAAACTAAATCAAAACAAAAACCCATAGTCCCCAATCAAAAATCAGAAGTGTAAAACATACAAACCTAAAATCTTTGACGTCTGCGTCAATCCCATTCTGCACTGGTAAACCATTGGTCTTGTCCATCACATCACCCTCCTCCTTCAAATCTCCTAGCTTATCTCCATCAAACGTACCCTTGTTCTTCTTTTCACCTTTGTCGTTTTCATCACTGTCTGCATCCCTTGGGCCCTGTTTAAAAAATAGCTTCAGCTTCACTAATCATCATCAACTAATAATAGCGGGCAACCACCGTGGACACCAGACTACACTAGATGCTAATTACAACAGGAGAGTATCCATGACCTTTCAAGACATTACAATCTAATTAACACACAACACAGAGGCAGGAACACTGCAGAAAGTCTTGCCAAATGGGGGAGACAGACATACATTTATGTTACAGAGTTTAGGACAGTCTTATCATGCCCAATGTCCCACCACCCCATTTTTTTTCCTTTCTACCCAAAGCCCAACCACAACTTTGTATTTCTTAGTTCCATTTCTCTACTCTAAAATCTAACTCTCTAGAATAGCATGGTTCCTAATAATCCCCAGGAATTATAGCTAATATTATACTTGGGAAGTATTAAGCCTACAAAATGAATTTCCTACTTCTATTGCCTATGTAAACTCCTCCCTTACTTCTGAATATTGAATTAAGTGTGATCTAACATCATTCCAATTCTATTACTCTACACACTTCATGTTGGGATGTATGCCCTGCCATTGTGAACCACCACCAACCCAATTCCACCCGATGTCTCACCGCTTACTGAAACAATCATTAATCATCCTTAACTTGAATTTTTTTAAATCCTTCAAAACATGTTAAATCTAACTAAAATTCTTTCACAAAGAGTACCCTAAGTGTTTAGTTGTCATCCACTGCCTGTCCCTACATACCAAGGATTACATGGGAGCATATTAAGGCAAATCACTGATACAATAGAGTTTATCTCTGAAGTACCTCAAACTAAAAAGACTGAAAGACTGGACCTAAATGGACAGATGCGGTGCCAAGCACACCGATGTCCTGTTTTTTAAAGAAATTAAGTCTGTCTCCTCTTACCAACAATCTAAGTTAAGACATGGACTTTTAAAGCAAATGTGTCTTGATTTTCAGAATGAAAAGAAGGTTTGGTATAGTGACTTGACATGGTATAGCAAGCTTTGCAAAACCTTACCCAAGGGTTGAATAATTTTTGCTTTTGTAAAACTAAAGAGAGGTAAATAATCTTGCCTGTCTCCATCACTGACTTCTGATTTAAGAAAGAAACAAACAGACCTAGACCAAAAGAAAGTTCCTAGTAAAAGGTAAGATCCAATCAAAAGATGATGAGAACTACTGCTCAGCATCTCGTCACCACAACCAAATTTCAGTGGGGAGGGGGGGGGACCACAAGTGGAAGATAAAGCAGCAGACACAGCTGTGAATGGGCAGGCCTGCAAATGCAAAATAAAGAGATGCTCTTAAGGTAGTTCTTAGCCACCCTGACACAGAAAGACCAGACACAGGGACAATGGACAATCTTAGGCCTTTCAACAACCAATTCAAAGCCCATTTTGCTTTTAAAACCACCCTCTGCTCAAAAGTAACACAGAAAAAGAAAGACTTCATGGCTAATATGAATAAAGAAACATAGACCAGAAGGAATTTAGAAAGGATATATGACTTAGTTTCATGTAGCAGCAAGACTGTAAACTATAGTTTTGGCAGTAAATGAGATGTAACTTTTACATCTTCAAAGTGTAACACTGATACTGGTTCAAAGAGTAAATGAGAGCCAATTAAGCATGACACTGAGATCCCAAGCCAGACAAAGTATGACAGGATTCTAAAGACAGAAAGAGCTTTCAAAATGTCCAGAAATAAAGGTATGCTCCCTCTTCCAGCAAAGGTAAAACTGACAGAAGCTATGTAGTAATTTTCATATCCCCAGCACTGAATACACCGCAGGACAGAAGTTCAAAAAATAAGATAAAGAAAACCAAAAAGGCGTGCAAAACTGAACTGCTAAAATAAGGATCTTCCCAATCTATTTATCATCAGGTAAGTGTCCAAGAGGTGGTAATGAACAAGTCCACCTGAATTAGATACCACTAACATCAATAATTTTTAAAGGTATTTGAGGACCATCCCACCAACACACTTAATTAATCTTCCACAAATCTACAAATCAAGTCATTGGCTCAGGAGCAGCAGGCAGTTCAGCTCCAGTTTCTCATGAGGAGTTCAAACAGTCTACAGGAAAAAATGGTTAGGAAATGCAATAAAGCAGCAGTAGGAATTTTCACCAAGCAAATAATCTGGGTACAGAAGAGGCTCACTCACCAAATCAACATTTTTCATGATCCTTCCTCAGTGACCCTTCACAAGGGCTTGCTGAGAAGTTGCTCCCCGTGTAAGCCAACTGCCCTGACCTGAACACTTAGTCACTGATACCTACTTTCTCTATTATATCGCCAAGGGCTCGATTTTAAAAGATGTCCCTGAAATGGGCTGGTTTTTGTCCATGTTATACAGTCTATTTACATAAAATAGTTACCTAGTTTTCTACTCCGACTAGGCTATTAATGCCTCAGCAAAACACAGAACAGGTAAGATGACTTCCATAGCAGACTTGGATGGGTTATAGGGGATATTTCTATTAGGCAGAAAGTCATGAAGATGAACATTTATGAAGTGTAAACTTTTCTGTACATGGGTTATAAAAAGTTTTAACAAATTCAGTAAATCAACAAAAGCACTAAATTAAAATAGTTGACATGAAGTCTGATTTATGAATGATACCAAGAGCACAAGTGGAAGCTATCCTGTCAAACTGCTAAGTCACTTCAGTTGTGTCCGACTCTGTGCGACCCCATAGACTGCAAAAGTCTCCTATTAAAAGAGAATATAGAATACAGAGTTGGGGATCATAAAAATGGTCTCTTAGAAATCTGAGGACCCTAGTGAGAGAGAATAAGACTATATTTGGGCTGCTCTGTTTTATGGAGTTGTAAAGTTTTTTTTTAATGTTTAAGGTAAGGTATTCTTTTAGGAAAATACTAACCCAGATTGCAGAGAGCCTACAGTCTATCTCAACTGTTAACACTTACTGGACTTTGGACAGGTCATTAAACCTGAGTCTGAGTTGTCTTATCTATAAAACAGGGATCATTTTGTTTAAAACAGAGTAGTTGTAAACATCAATGAAATGATCTATATGTAAAAGTTTATTAGAAAATAAAAAACACTGTATACAAGTGTGACACTAGTGGAAACTACACACTGGGAGAGTATTTCTTATGTAACATTGTGATAGTAACATTAAAAATGAAGGCTCCCATTAAGTAGCTTAACTCAAACAGAAGTGTACAGCCAATCGGCCCTCCCAGATACACTGTCCTTGGGACAATGCAGAGGCTCTATGGTTGGTATCAAACATCACAATCTTTTAAAAATTTGCAAGTGACTGGGCTTTCTCAAGAGATTCTAATGTAACTGGTCTGCAGAAGCTCCCACAAATCTAAGTTTCTCCTCCAGTAAGCACTCACAGTTGAGAACCACTAAGTGTGTGTTAAGTCGCTTCAGTCATGTCTGACTCTTTGCGACCCTAGGGACTGTAGCCCGCCAGGCTCCTCTGTCCATGGGGTTCTCCAGGCAAGAATACTGGAGTGGGTTGCCATGCCCTCCTCCAGGGGATCGTACCCACCCAGGGATCAAACCCAAGTCTCTTAACAGAGGACGTGACCGTTCGTCCAAGAAATAGTGGTCGCGGTGGACCCATCGGGACTTGGTGTTTTCATTCAGGTTTATTCGTAGGATTTCTGTCCTCAATGTAAAAAGAAAAAAACAGTGTATAACGGGTCACGTTTAATTATGATTTTTCGGATAATTGATTTACTTTATTTTTTGTTTCTACCTAATTATCGTAGGAGGACAAAATCCGAGAGAGATCTACTGAAAGTTAAGTTTTGACATTAGGTTTGTATCCGAAGTCTGTCACGAGTTTTACGTTCTTCGGTTCGGGTGAGTTTTAGGGTTCCTTACAAGAATTCTCTAGTCTACTGTCTGTCTTTGTACTCTCATACAGGACAACGGAGTGTGGCTTATCGACTCTCTCCTCGACCTTTGCTACATGATACGTCTAGTCAGTAAGTGAGATCTAGTGGAAAGAGTTTTCCAAGTAGAAAGAGTTTTCCAAGTACTTATATAGTCCCTTATAATTAAACCTTACTTCAGTCTCTTTACTCTTGAATTAAAAAGGACAATGACGTCTCTAAAATGGAGTTTCGAGGTACACCGTCTTCAGTGTCAGTTATTCTAATCATCAAAAAGAAAAAAGAGTTTCCTGATAAACACATAAACGAACTATTTGGTCAGGTTTTTGGTATTGTAATTGATTTTATAACCAAAGGGACACATGTGAAGAGTTAAAAAGTGTTTTACGGTGGGTTTTGGTTTTACAGTTGAAAGGAATTTCAAGTCGTCAAAATCGAAGTGATCATTATTTCTTTAAAGTTTATAGATTTTTTTGCTCATTTTCGAACTTTAATGATCAGTACTTAATGAAAATTTTATTATATAATTTATACTATGATAACACTCTTTGATTATTTGTCCTGTCACCTCGTATATGATACCGATTTTCTACACTTTAATCTTGTGACTTAAGTCAAGGGTGACGAAGGGAAGATTTGGAGTAAGGGAAGTAACTATTTAAAAGTATCCCTCAACATCTACTTCAAAGGATTGTTTCAGGTATTTTAACAACTGATTGTGCAATTCCTTTTAAAAGATTCTTTAAAATATTTTATCCAATTTTGCCCACTACCTTTCTCAGACACAACCAGTCTCACTCACCTCTACTACCCCTAAAGCTTCAAACTTGCTTGATACCTTATGTTTCCCCCCTGGAAAGACTATGGCTTTCATCATTAACCCCTCTGTCCCAGTAACTTTTCTGAAATATCTATACACAATCAAGCCACCAACTATTGTGTGTGTGTGTGTGTGTGTGAGTCATCTCTGAATCTTCACAACCTTAGGGACTGCAGCCCATTAGTCTCCGCTGTCAATGGGATTTCCCAGGCAAGAATACTGGAGTGGGTTGCCATTTCCTCCTCCAAAAGATCTTCCTAATCCAGGGATCGAACCCATGTCTCCTATGTTGGCAGGCAGATTCTTTAACGATGAGCCACCAGAGAAGCTCCACCACCTATTATTACATTTCATCAAATCTGAGGCACCATCAATTTATAAGACATATCATCTTATGTGCTGCTAAAAAGGACACACTGGCAATTAAAACGTATCCAATTTCAAAATGAACAGAAGTTGGGAGGTATGCAATTTAGAAACAGTGGAGCATGGAATATACTATGCATTGTGTATATGACACCCAATTCTTGGTGTGCAAAAAAATAAGAAAAGTGTTCCCCTCTGTTGTACTACCACCAAACCCAGCAGGAAAAAGAGATGAAAACCATAAAAGGTTTTCTGAAAGTTGCATGGCTTTTTTATAAAAAACTTTTTATTTAGTCAGTGTCTAAAATCTTGTCTAAAAGCTTGACATTGCAAAGCAGAGCACAAAGATTTCTTGTCCAAGGGAAGCTCAAGTCTGAAGGGGCTCCATCCTGAGATAAAAGTTTCTGAATTGAAATCTTCCAATAAAACTATATTATCAGTATTTATGATACTTCGATTGTATATAAATCATCTGTGGGTTGTATAAATCAACTGCAGACTTTGATTCAATAGTCTGGAGTTGAATCTGAAAGTTGTCATTTCTAATAAGCTCCCAGATGCCCATAATGCCACTGGCCCAAGGACTACGTAGCCCATGATTTTATAAGACTTACAAAGTATTTTCATATATTATATACTACATAGCCATATGAATTAGACTTTCTGCAAATGAAGAAATCAAGGTCCAGTTAAGACTCAAGTCCCTGCATTACATTACACCAAGTTTTTAAATAAAATCTACTGAAACAACACTGACTGCCTGAAACAAATGCTCTGGAAACTAGAAAAGCAAGTTATCAAGTTTTGTGATCTAATTGAATTGCTAAGTGTGCATGTAACCTCCAGGTCAGAAAGCAGCCAGTCTCTACAAACAAGAAGAAAGGTCTTCCCAATATGTTTTTTTTTTTCCCCTAAAAATCTTTTCACCCAATGCCTAAAAACATAGTAAACACATATGATTTTATAACCATCCAAAACCATGCTTTGTTTTATTTCGGGGTGTTTAAGCGGGCGGATAAGGGGATGTCTTTACCCAGGAATAAAGGAAATAAATCAAATTTTAAAAACTGGCTCTGACTTAACTGGTATTCTGAATTTTCCCATTATTCTGAAAACTGCTACCCTGAAGTTTCTGATTCATACTTGGAATACTACCAAAAACTCCCAATGGGTGCTGAGAACAAAACACTGCTGGTCAGATTCTTATCATCAACATGCAAGCACTCTTACCATAAAAGCCAAAATGACTGAGTCCATTTTTACCTTCAAAATGAATTTAAGAAAGGTCAGGAATGCTAGACAGGGTTAAATACCTTCATTCAAGCTTTAACCATGAAACAACTTTACCGAAAATGGAAAACCAATATGAGTACTTCAGTTCTAAACCCCTTTAACTGAGCAGTTCATCAGAGTCTGGCTTATCTGTTGTCAGTTATCTGAGACTAGCCCCTTAGTACTTGATTTGAGGTGTACATTCATTATGCCATTAGGGATGATGTTTTTAGCTCTTGGGGGTTTAAAATGGAGCTTCTCTGAGGCTAACCAGAAGAAACGCTGGTATGATCACCTAAAAAGAAAAACATTTGAATGCTCTAATCCGTAAACCACCAATGACTACTCTTTAGAAAAACTATCTACTGGAAGCAGATATTCTGTCTTCCTTGGTCTCTGAACTCAGCACTCTAAAAGACAAAATAGATTTTTTTTCTTAAAAATAAAAAAAAGGCTCACCTCTTTCCAGATGTATGCATACCATGACAACCAAAATGTGATTCAGGTTTCCATGACCAGAGCTGATTTTATAAGACTTACAAAGTATTTTCATATATTATATACTACACAGCCATATGAATTAGACTTTCTGCAAATGAAGAAATCAAGGTCCAGTTAAGACTCAAGTCCCTGCATTACAGGGTGGTCAAATGTCACCTTAACCAACAGACAGACAGCAAAACTAAGAGAAGCACAAGACTGGCAGGAAACAACCAAAAAGCTGGTAACGCAGGTCCCTGGTCCCAGTTCTCCATCCACCATAAGACTAGATGTGCCAAAGTGATGGACTGACGTCACTGGTCAGTCTTCCTGTATCACCATTTAGGTGCAACTCAAGTCAAAATTCAGGATAACGTTTCTACACACAACCTTCCTTCTGAGAAACTGGAATACATTTGGAGAATTTTCATTTATCTTTATGCAAACTTCAGAAACTCAGTAAAGCAGATGCTTTTTAGAGAATTCAATTTTCTGACCTCTATCCTGAGGTCTTAGCTTCCCCTGGTGACAATACTACAAAAGACCTAGAAATCACCACTCTCTCAAGACAAGTAAGGACACAAGCCACCTTTACAAAATCAAATAAAGATATGGACTACAAAAGACACAGCTTCATCACAGATTAACTAATGAAATAATTGTTTAAAAAGGAAAATAATAATAATAATAAATCGGCCACAGTGTTTTATCTTTCTCCTACTTCTAATTATTTTTCTGCTTCCTACAAACTTCACAGCTTCCCTCATAACTCAGTTGGTAAAGAATCCACCTGCAATGAAGGAGACCCCGGTTTGATTCCCGGGTCGGGAAGATCCGCTGGAGAAGGGACAGGTTTCCACTGGATAGTGGATAACCACTCCAGTATTCTTGGGCTTCCCTTGTGGCTCAGCTGGTAAAGAATCCACCTGCAATGCAGGAGACCTGGGTTCAATCCCTGGGTTGAGAAGGGAAAAGCTACCCACTCCAGTATTCTGGCCTGGAGAATTCCATCAATTGTATAGTCCATGGGGTCGCAGAGAGTTGAAGATGACTGAGTGACTTTCACTTTCACAAACTTCACAGTAACCCAGGTACATGTCTGGTAGCTAATGCTCAAAACTTAGAAGCTGTCCACACATGATAGAGAAGTTATGGCAAGAATCTCAGAGGTTCCAGTTCACCACAGTAATGACTTAGCTATGACTTTTCTTCTATAATAAATAACTAAAAGCTATAGGCAGAAGTTGTGCTTCCCTGATGGCTCAGTGGTGAAGAATCCACCTGCCAATGCAAGAGACTTGCAGGAGATGTGGGTTCAATCCCTGAGTCGGAAAGACTCCCTGGAGAAGGAAATGGCAACCCATGTGAGTATTCTTGCCTGGAAAATCCCATGGACAGAGAAGCCTGGCGGGCTACAGTCCATGGGGCTGAAGAAGAGTCAGATACAACTTACCAACTAAACCACAACATAGGCAGAAGTTAGAAGGCAGCACTTCCTCTGAGCAAAGTGTACTCAAGAAAGTGTGAGAGGTAAGAAAAAGAGGTGAGCTGGGGATAAGTTGAAAGAAGAGAAGAAGTAACACCCTTCTTCCCATGAGACAACATGCAAATGATCATTCTGTCTGAGCCCATTCCTCACATCCAAAAGGTAGAGCTTGTTCTTCCCAAAAAGCCTCTTCGGAAGGTTCAAATACAAGCAGTATTTTCCAATCTGACCTATGAGCCACTGAACCTATGTGTCTGCAGGGTTAAAAAGACCCAGAAGTTAATCAGGTCAACTTTGGAACAGCTAGTATGCAAGCATCAAGACAAAAGCCCCAGTTTGGTCCCTTGCTCTTCCTAAACGTTATTATAAAAATGAATGCTCCTGTTCTGGCTTAATTCCTCAAACCAAACTTCTAGGTGTAGAGCTGGGAGAAATTCAAACCAGCCTCTTAAATAACCTCATTTCACTCCCCCTGCCCCAATCTTTTTTTTTTCTTTTTTGGTAGAATCAAAAGCTCCAGCCACATGTCAAGTGTCAATGTCCACTGAAGCATTACGTTTGACATGAGTAGAATAAAGTTAACTCCAGGTGGATTCTGGTTACCTTGGAGGCCACCTGTTAACATTTTCCTGACGACCAAGTCAACAATCATTCATTTAGTGTCCACTAACATGTTAAAGAACTGAACTTGACCCTTGAGAAAGCTGCACCAAATATGCACTGCTGTTGACACTAAATTAGTTTCAAGTGGAACTGGGAAAATAGAACCAAGCCTCAGATACCTAGCAACAGATGTCTAATGATAAAAACACTAACAATAAATGCTACTAAGATAATAGAATGTAAGACAGTTATAAAGGTAAAATTATTAATATGATTTGCGGGAAAGAAGGTCTCTTAAAATGACTGCCAACAGAAGTTTTAGCCCAAAAAGTACAACTCATGTTGAGTCAAGAGAAAAGTAAGGAAGAAAGAGTTAGGGTGCCTTTTGTGATCTTCCTAGTTATGACTTGGAATATAAAACCAGTCAAAAACACAAAATGAGGAAGATTCAAACAGAAATGCATCTTAAGACTTTTGGATCTATAAAGTCAATGGTATAAGAAAAAACTAGTCTTGAAAAAGGCTATCGAAGATGCTTGACGAAGACTATTTAAGACTTAAAAAGGGAAGAGGCTACAGACATGCTGCTTTGGCTAGAATTTAGCATCAGAGAAGTCAATGGTGATGAATCTGAAAAAATCTGCAACACACAATTAACAGACCTTCTGATTTCCTGATAGACTGGGTATGAGAAGCAAAGTTATTCAAAGAGGGCCAATGATCATTTCATAATTAAAGCTTAGCTAGCAAAAACAAGAATGAACCCACATTATCCGATCCATTTTAAGGACCCTCAGGTATTGGCAAATCACTGCTCTCAGATCTATTCCCTATTGACATCCACCTTCAGCTTCGTGTTAATTTCTTCTCTTTTTGTGTGTTTTCTGGAGGACCGATGAACTGAGATCTAGGTTTCAGTTCTTACCTCACATTACTATGAATGAGTCCCAAAAAAACATCATTTCTCTACTTTTAACAAGTTTAGTCAATCTCCTGCTGTGTTTGCTGAGATCTAATTGCAATAAAAGTGTTGTTAAAAACTCTGCAATTAGTGCTGTGAATATCTAAGGAAACTAAACAGGCATGTTTTTCTTTAGGGGGGAAGGGGAAAGAGAGAGAGAGATAGGAACAAGTTCCTCAAGCCAACTTACAAATCCTCCTTTTCTTAGACAGGAATCGCCAGGGGATGAGCTCAATACATACTCCACCATGCTAACGCCTAGTCCCCCACTCTCCGACCGTGGGGACAGTACAGAATTGACCTCACTGTTCACATGGAAACTCTGACCAGGTCTTCTCTGCACCATGATTGGCTGGGAAACTGAATGATCTACAAAAAAGATACACAAGCATGATACAGTGCAGCCAGAGGCTCAAACAAATTACGAGCGATGTCTCATGGATAAACCAATGACTGGGAATCAGGAAACCTGTCATGGTAAATTGAGCCAAAATGTCCTACTGTGTTTTCCCTAAGTATAATATTCTACATAAGCTAATGAAACAGAACACACCCTTCATATATCCAGGACAGCAATACAGTCGTTCACATAACTGGTTTATCTAGCTAAGTGGACAAATTAATGTTTACCCCTTTCAAGTAGCAGAATTCCTTTTTAATATATTTTATTGGTAATGTCACTAAAAGGAAATGTGATTTTACTGCCCTTTTTAAAATAACATAATCTGATCCTTTCTGATGACCACTGTCATCTGCAGTTCCATTCTTACATTGCGCTGCAACACAGCACATCGGCTTTTGAATGTTCTGACTCCTTCCTCCCCATCATCTGTCATTTCTTTCTGCTGTCAGTGTGGCTGCCTCTTCAAGTTCTCCCCGTCTCCCTCTTCAGGGGTAGTCAGTCATAAACATATCCATGCCCAGTGACTTATTTGGCCCCAACCACATTTTTAGATAGAGCACCCCATACACAGTACACAGGGGCAATGGGAGGAGAAAGAAACATGAACTTCAAATGGCAGGCATGGATTTTCCAATTCCAAGTACGCTGACAGCAGTACAGAACAAGAAGTTGTAGCTGAAATTACAGTCATTTCAACTAAGACCGTTCCCCTGTGGCTAAGCACTTCAGCAAAAATATTGAAGATTTGATTTTGCATTAATTATGTTTTAATAAATTACATCATAAAAGCTCCTTCATGGCAATTATACTACAGGACAGGACACTGCTTGACATGCTTATGTCACTGATGTAAAAATTCATGACTTGCCAATTGCTGAGGAAAGGAGCTCTAAGACAGGCATAAATCACAGTACAGATGCTAGATCTAGATTACCTGATGTTCCCCAGGCACTGTCTCGCCATTGATCACCCAGGAATATTCCTTTTGGTCCATCTTTGCTGGATTCATCTGTTTCCCAAAACTTTTTACCTGGCAAGAGCTGCTGCAAATTAAAAATAATAGATGCTTTTAAAGAATTCATAAAGGATGAAAGTACAGCAGTCAACACTTTCTTTTAGACAAGGGTACTGAAGATGCTCATGTGCCCTGAAGGTCTTTAATTACAGTGTTCTGACTCTGCAGACTGTCCTCAGAGCACTACTTTATCTTTTGTAAAAGTCACAAAGAGGCCTAGTGCAAGCAGGGCTACAGATCAACCCATCACAATAGAGGCTCAGCTTAAACATCTGGAATTATTCACTTAATCTATGCCAAGATTTTTAAGTGGGGAGGGAGGGGGACTCATATTAGACCTATCAGCTAACTGCTCACTAAGAAGATTCTTACTGAAAAAGAAAAGTACCTACAACTATTGAAAAGGCTACTTCTGCCTTCATTTACACTAACTGACCCTACAAAGTTACTCAAGCTTGGGCATTAACTCAGACGCATAACTATAGAACACTAGAGGCAAAATTTACCTCCTTCATACACAGAGATTCTGTTTAAGCAAAACATTTTCAATACCACAAAGAAAAAATTAAAACAAACAAAAATCAACAAAAAACCACTTCCTAACCACAACATTAACCTAGTCCAAGATTTTGGAAAGACAGATCAGTTATTCCCCCATTACTGGAAGGGAAATTAAAATCTCCTAACCTCAGTTAATCTTAAGAATACTTAGTAATGCCATTAAAGTGACTTCACAAAACATTCCATACTTCCTAGAAATGCAGGCATCACTAGCTTTAAATTAGCTTCAACCAAAGAAATGCAAACCACCATTCAAGCAAAACACAGTACAGTTCTGCACATGATTGAAGCATCAGTGGCCCAAGCTGCAGAGTAAATTTCCATTACTATCCCATTATGCTTCATCAGCTTTACTCACTAATAAAATGTCCCTCTTACTTATTCTATGTTTTCACTTCATCTGCTACTAGTCAGATAAGAAACTCAGAAGTCTGAGATAATACTTCATCACTGCTTTTGAGCAAAAAAGAACACACCTGAAGAGTTGAATTTCTCAGAAGAAGAGAACAGAAAAGCAGAGAGTACAAAACATTTGCTCTCCTCCTCGATGATTAAGGTTTTACCTTTCCTATGTATAACCTATAACCCAATGATAAGGAGAAACAGCTCAACTCTGCTCTCACTAAAACGCATCTCAGCTTTCCAATACAACTTCTGGGTTTCTCAGTATCAATTTATTTGAGTTCTATGAAACTATATGGTAGACATGGGTTACTACCTGAACCAAAGCAGTTTCCCACTTATTTTTCAGGCCCTAACATTGTTTCCTGGTCCAACAAGGTCATGAAAAAAAAGACCTATTTTGGTCTAACATTTAATCGCACAGAATCACTGGTTTACTTGATGATGAGCAGTTATAAGCAGTTAATTCCTAGTGTGCCTCTAGGGTTCATTCTCTCAAAGAAACAAGGACACAGCTTGTCTGTTAACTTGAAGGACAATGAGGACAGGTGGGAGCAAGAGCCCAGACCACAGCTAAGCAATGGAGTCAGGAAGCCCTAGACTAAACAACTTTGAAGTGTCCTAGGACAAAATGCAGGACTGCCCTGGGCCTCATTTTCTTTGTACTAATGAAGGAGATATTTTTCAGGATGCTGTGATGATTAGAGATATTGTAGATATGCACCTAACACAATGTCCACCACAAAGGAGGTTCTCAATAAATGTATTCAGTGGCATTACACCAAGGCAAAACAGCTGTAAACCGCAGAAGGGACAGTGAAAATTAACGTGCACTATTCATGCACAACTCAAGAATTCTTTTTAAACTTCTTTTTCTTCTCTTAATTTCAAAAATGCCCTCTCATAAGACTACAAATAGAAATAGAATTTCTTTCCCTGTTGGTTAGATCTTTCTCCTGTATTTTGTACAGAGTGTGAGCAAACAAGAGTCTGCATCAACTTCTCTGTGCACCTAGAGAACGTCAGCACAAGGGACACTTCATCAGTCGGTTAACTTTAGTCTCACATATTGGAAAGAGAGCAAAGGTGATGAAACACATTCATTATAGTGCTCATCCCTCTCGACACAAATTTGGAAATCTTTACTCAAAACTCAAGCTTCTCTAAGCACCAGCCTCCATGTGCAAACATAGTCTTTCCATAATTTGTCAAATTGCTTACTGAAAGCAACAACCCTCAACTCGAGGCTTCAAAAATGACTTCTACGACCCTGCCTTCTTTCACTGCAGCTTGCCAGGTTGTTATAACATGAAGCGCCAGTAAAAGCAGGTCCACATAAAGCCAGCCGTTTTCAGGTCAACTTCTCTCAAAAGGAAACAATAATACAAGAAATTTGCAGAAAGGTACTAAAAAGCAGAGACTGTATTTCAAAGTGGTAACAGATGCAACAAATCTCAAAGGGATACAGCTGCCCCTTGGTATTCATGCAGGACTGGTTCCAGGAGCCTCCTTGGATACCAAAATTCTCAGATGCTCAAGTCCTTTATATACAATGATGTAGTACAATGCACACAATGTGTACGTATTAAAAAATTCAAGACTCCAGTCAGATACTAAGAGGAAATGGTGTCTCCCACCATGAACAGTATCTATAAATATAAATCCTGAAGAGGTGCTAGGAGCAGTCCCAAAAGTACTAAAACCCCGTAAGATCTGGCAAAATAGCCAAGAAGATCAATTAAATTATTACTAATAAAAATGGCAGGGAATGAAAAGGAAAGTCTGTAAGATAAAGAAAAAGAAAGCAGCAGAGGAAGGCAATTAACAAGTCAATTCTCCTAAAGTCTCTGCCCCTAGGTAATCAGTCCCTCATATGACTCCCCCTCTTCCTTTGACTGTGGGCTGAACTTAGTGACTTGCTCCTAAGCAACAATACAAAGCAAAAATGACTGGAGTGTTGCTTTCAAGACTTAAGATACTGACTTCCATCTTGTTTCTGCTCCTCTCTTACCCTTGTTCCTTCTCAATTTAATAAAACTAGCTGCTATATTGTGAGCTGCCCAAGAGAAAGACACATATGGCAAGGAACCAAGAGAGGTCACTGGACATCAATTCGTTAGGAACCGAGGTCCTCAGTCTAACAATCTGCAAGAAACTTAATCCTGATATCAATCACGTGAGTGAGCTTGGAAGCAGTTCCTTCCCCAGTTGGGACTTTGAGATGACTGTAGCCCCAGCTGGGGCTGAAATCTTGACTGCAGCTTGTCAGGGACCCTGAAATAGAGAATCTTACAAAGTCATGACTGGGATCCTGTTTTGAGCCACTAAATTTTGGGGTAATTTAGTAAGCAGCAATAGGTTACTAATATAACTGAATATACACAAGGGTTTTCTTACATTTAAAATATCTTTAAGATTTTGTTTTCAAGAAGCAAGTCTTGTTCTACTTCTAATATTTTTAATTTTGAAAAAATTTCATCTGTTTCACTTTGTCTTACAGCCCTTCTGTAATAAAAAGGAAAAATTACTGGTTTTCTTAAATTCTGCAAAATTAAATGGACTTAGATACGTTCAGCTTACTGAGAATTAGTAGCAATCACAAAACCAGGAGTCATCTAAAGCAAAGATACTGTTTGAACCTGATCATACTAAAAGGAGCTGTAATCTACTGAATAGAAAACAAAGTGATGATGAGTATCCAATTATTTCAAATTAAGATTCAAGCGCTCTAAAGATTAACATCATCCATAAGTGAAGTCGCTCAGTCGTGTCCGATTCTTTGTGACCCCATGGACTGTAGCCCACCAGGCTCCTCCATCCAAGGAATTTTCTAGACAAGAGTACTGGAGTGGGTTGCCATTTCCTTCTCCAGGGGATCTTCCCGACCCGGGGATCAAACCCAGGTCTTCCACATTGCAGGCAGATGCTTTACCGTCTGAACCACCAGGGAATCCCCAACGTCATCCATACCACAGGCTAAAGCATCCAGGTTCGCCAACCTGCAGACCTTCACTTCTTGCTGCCATCATTCAGTCACTGAGTTGTATCCTTTGAGACCATAAGGACTGAAGCATGCCAGGCTGTCTTCCACTATCTCCCAGTTTGCTCAGATTTATATCGATTAATTCCTGTCCATTAAAACTTCACATAAGCCACACCTAAATTCAATCACCAAACATTCAAATGCAATTAGTCTATGAAAAAGATGGTTACTGCTTACCCCATCAAGAACTTGAAAATAAAGACTGCTCTCTGACAGGAACAAAGAACAGATCACAGCAGAAGTTTACAGAATTCAATTTAAAGAAAGATTAAGCAGTAAGAGGATTAAAAGATTTGACAATTCTAAAGAAAGATAAGGGAATTCTGAATTGGTCCAACAAAAGAAAAGGAGAGCCAGGGAGTCAGATGAAGAAGGCAGTACCCAAGTTTAGGGAGAGCCAATAGGATGCACAAACAAGTCTGTCCTTATAAAAGCAATTACTGCATCAGACTAGACAGCAGTGTGGGTACAGCAGCCACTAAAAACATCCAAGTTCCCTGGCTCAGACTCTGCTTACCAAGCAAACTTCTTAAGAGAACTTTGTTTCCGCCTACAGCCAAACATGCTGATCCACTTGAGAACTGCTATCTCTCTTTATAAATCAGTAAACAGCATTTTAGTTTTCATACACTCATCTCTTGTGGTTCTAGTTAGTACAGGTCAGTTCTATAATCCCCTTTAAGACATACAAATTGAGAACCAGGGCTTGGGAGGCCCTACTATCTGACAACAGCAACACAACAGGCCTTGTACTCTTCCTTGTACAGTCCCATTATGTGGGATTCCTAACTGCCCCTCCAATAGTATCTGTTCTTCAGTCTTAAGAAGAAGAACACATACGCTATTTAATACCAGCTTGAACTACAGGTTTGTCTTCCCTGGTGGCTCAGAGGTTAAAGCGTCTGCCTCCAACGCGGGAGACCCGGGTTTGATCCCTGGGTCGGGAAGATCCCCTGGAGAAGGAAATGGCAATCCACTCCAGTATTCTTGCCTGGAGAATCCCATGGATGGAGAAGCTTAGTAGGTTACAGTCCACAGGGTTGCAAAGAGTTGGACATGACTGAGCGACTTCACCTCACCTCACCTCACCTCACCTAAGAAAAGTAATCAAGTAAGCTTATCCATGAGGCTTCTCAAGAAGAAAGTAGAAACCAAGCACCACTGGTTTATAAGCAATGTCAGCTACTTGGGAAACGTCTATAAATTTTGTTTGGAAACACTTTTTTAAAAAAAAGACAATACACAAAGCCACACTTGCACAATCGACCATCACATTAACCCCTACCAACAGCCCTTTAAACAAAAGTGTTCTAAAAGGCTAAGAACATCAAAAACCTTTAGGCTCTTATTTTAAGAAGTAATATCGTGGGTAAAGCACACACAACTACTCTGAAATCATTTTTAAAACCAGACAAATAAAACTGGTTTCATGTTCCAACTGTGTTGAATTTATTCATCTAGGTCTCAGTTTTCTCACTGATAAAATGACCTGTTACAAACATTGAATGTTATAGCATGTAACAACGCAAAACTCAAGAGTAACCAAAGAGTTAGCTGTTAATATTATTTAATAACAAAATAGTAACCAACAGACTTCACAGTACTAATGGCAAAGCCAGTGAGATGCTCCTGTGTATACAACTCACAAATGTGAGCACAACATCACCCAGCCCACTTCAGTGTAAATCCCATAAAATTAAGAGCCCTAACAAAAACACTGCAAGAAGAACGACGATTACAGCTTTGCAGAAACTAAGAGGCAAGCTGATTATTAAGGACTGGATGTGTTTGACCATACCACCACTAATACCTGAACAGATGGAAACTCCTTAAGTATGCCGTACTCAAGAGGAATAAAATAGGTAACTACTTACAGACTCAACATAAGGTACACAGAGCTATCTCTCAAAGCAGAAATTTGGCTTCTTAAAGAGTACAGGGATGCTACAGCCCCAAAGGCATGACCAGGTTTGATCATCTCATGTGGCAATGCAAACTTCCCACACAAGCTTAGTTTCACTGGAATGTAGCCAATACAGGAATCAAATACCTGATATTTTAACTAGCTGGTAAGATATAGCCCCCTCCAAAATTTTTTAATCTCTTGGTAAATGTCCTCATTACATTAAAAGAATTTGACATCAACTCAGAGAAAGGACCACTCAGCACTAATGGCAGTAAAGAAGTACTATTGGTAAACCAATAGCTCTGACTGTGATAACTGTGTAATTTTCAGAAAACCATTCTCAAAAATATTAATGTCCTAAGGGGTTTCCTGGCCCTCCATACCATAGAGGGTTGTTGAGAAATGTAGTGAGATAATTCATAATACTTTATATTATACACATAAAGCTTTATTACTGAAGTTTTAACACAAAATGGCTTACATATAAAAGAATAAATCAATATTCTTTACAAGGCATAAAGAAAAAGCCTTATACATATATCCATTCACTGTTAGGACAATTCTTTTGGAAAGGATTGTACATTAGGAGTCATGTTCCTCTCCTACATTGTTGATGGAAATGTAAATTGATGCAGCCACTATGGAAAACAACATGGAGCTTTCTTTAAAAACTAGAGTTGCCATACGACCCAGCAATTCCACTCCTGGGCATATATCCAAACAAAACGGGGCATAGTCCAAAAAGACACATGCACCCCTCTGTTCATAAGCACCACTGTCTACAACAACCAAGTCATGCAAACAACCTAAATGTCCATAAAGAAGCTGTGATATATACATTCAATGAAAAGAGTAAAATCATACTACCTGCAGCAACATAGATGGGCCTAGAGATAACCATACTAAATGAGGTCAGAAAAAGAGAGATAAATACCATATATGTTATCATTTATATGTGGAATCTAAGTACAGTAAAAATGAGCATATCTATCAAACTACGGACTTACTGATATGAAGAACAGAAGTGTGGTTGCCAAGAACTGAGGCGAAGGTGGGAAAGTAAAGGGTTGGGATTTGGGATCAGCAGATGCAAACTGTCACACACACAGGATGGATAAACAACAAGGCCCTACTGTGTAGCACCGGGAACTATATTCAATATTCTGTGATAAACCGTAATGGAAAAGAACACAAAAGAGAGTATGCGTACGTGTGCGACTGAATCAGTTTGCTGTTCAGCAGAAATTAACACACAACGCTGTAAATCAACTACACTTCAATAAAAAATTTTTTAAATAAAAAATTTAAAAGCTAGGTTAAAAAAAGTCATGTTCATTCCTGAGTTCATCAACATTAAATAATTCAAAGGGGCGGGGGGGAAGTTTCACATTCAAAGAATAAGAGCAAAAAAAAGCTGGGAGCAAATTAAATGTTCAAAAAGGTACAGCTGTATGCAACAATGTACGCTCACCCAAAATAGCTATCATGACTATATGTCATGATATAAAATAACATTAAAGTATTTATAAAATAACATTAAATTTCAAAAGCTAAATACAAAATTATACATGTAAAGATTGCTTCTCTTCACGGACCCTTCCCTTTTGGATCAAGATTGAAAAGAAAAATAAAAGCTGAAATAGGTGTTTGTTGATGTAGTGGGATCATGGATGACTTGTTATAATATACATTTTTATTATGATTAAGAACTGATTTTTAATAAAAACTGAGAGAGTGGTACAGAATTCACTACAAATAAGGCATTTTCTCTTAGCAGATACATTTCGCTACAACATAATTTCAAAGTGACCAAAGTTAGTGGGAATTTTAAGAGAGCTCAGACCACATGCTTCAAATAGTTTTAAGCAAGCAGACAGTAACTTCCAGTCCACTTTGAAAACTGTAGCTTTAATAAAGTTGAAAATGTTCAATGGTTTAATCACAGGCTTAATCTTTGGTTTAAAAAAAACAAAGAATATGGTGGTTTTGCTTTCAATCAAGTTTAAGGAATACGATCTTCTAAATTCTCACTTCTCACTTATATATCTGCTAATTAAGGAAGTGTTCTGCATCAGTTAATACTTCTATGCAAAGATTATTTTTAAATGTTTATAAACATTTTTGCAGTTTCACTTTATTCAAGTCATAAAAAATTGTCGAAAAATCAATGTTTGCTATAACATTTTCCCACATTTCACTAGGAGGCAGCATCATAATCTGCTGCTGCTAAGTCACTTTAGTTGTGTCCGACTGTGCAACCCCATAGATGGCAGCCCACCAGGCTCCGCCATCCTTGGGATTTTCCAGGCAAGAACACTAGAGTGGGTTGCCATTTCTTTCTCCAATGCATGAAAGTGAAGTCGCTCAGTCGTGTCCAACTCTTCGTGACCCCATGGGCTGCAGCCTACTAGGCTCCTCCGTCCATGGGATTTTCCAGGCAAGAGTACTGGAGTGGGGTGCCACTGCCTTCTCCAATCNGCCATCCTTGGGATTTTCCAGGCAAGAACACTAGAGTGGGTTGCCATTTCTTTCTCCAATGCATGAAAGTGAAGTCGCTCAGTCGTGTCCAACTCTTCGTGACCCCATGGGCTGCAGCCTACTAGGCTCCTCCGTCCATGGGATTTTCCAGGCAAGAGTACTGGAGTGGGGTGCCACTGCCTTCTCCAATCATAATCTAACATTTAGCAATTACTACTTAAAATTTTTAGCCTATATGGCAAGATGAACTACTAGTGAAAACAAATTTCCATATTAATGGTCTCATAACTAAACATCTTTGGTTAAAATCTAATATATTCCTTTTAAGAAAAGAAAAGTTAAGTTTAATTTTGTTGCATAATTATAACTGCAGTGTATAAAATTAACAGATTTTTAAAAAATATTCTTCCAGGGTTATTAAACTCTTATCATAATAAGCATTTAATAGTTCTATCTAATGTCCTTTAATAACACTTCCACAACTAATGATGAAGTTACACAAATCACTTAGGCCTGGCCAATATGTGGTAATTTGATCTTCTCTCTCCTATCTAGAAAACCAGTACTGCTTTTCTGACTACTGAAAAAAATAAAAGGTTTAGCATCTGAAGTACTTACAGATTTCAAAAAGTAAACTATTACTTGAACTTACACTGAAATGCACAAACCACAGAAGCCACTACTGGAAGTAACAAAAATAGTAAAATAAATAACAAAAGTCTTTGCCTTGAAGGAAAGATTACAAACCTACCAGGAATCAAAGTGATACAGTTACAAAGCATTTCAAAGTAAGCACACTAACTCGTGTGATGCAGACTGTTAAACTTCACAACCTATAGAGATGAAGAAAGAACAGTACCTGGCACAGGATGGTCAAGGAACGCCTTGAAGGAGGGAGGAGTAGAAAGCGGAAAGGATTTTCCGAAAAAGCAAAGGTAGAATTGAAAGCAAGTGGGGCAGGTTGCTGTCATTCAGAAGCTAAGCTGTGTCTGACTCTGTGCGACCCCATGAATCATAGCACACCAGGCTTCTCTGTCCTGGTGCCCACCAATAAAAAAGAAACCTGGCCACCAACTAGAGGGGGGCAGTAAGGAGAAGGGGACAAAACAACAATGAGCTAGCTGCCAGTGAGGCTTAGTGGAGCACTGAGGAGCTGGGCTCTAATCCAACAGGCAGCAACAGAAAATAAAATCATAAAAATTCACTTTAAAAGATTAACTTAACATCCCTTTATTAAATGGAGTGAGGGAAAGCAAACAGATGCTGGGAAGCCAAGCAAAAAGGTGACTTCAGTAATCTAGCCATAAAATGATAAAAGACGGGATCTGTGTAAATGGGAGCAGGGAAGGTAATACAAACTGCTGCTTAAATGCCTCGCTCAGCTTTCAAGGCATTTTAAATTATTTAATTTCAAAATGGAAGATTCATAGCCCATTATGATGATCAAGAATGAAGTCACTAAGTATACATAAATAAGCCAGTCTAACACTGAAGCTGTCTTTATCAAGAACCTATTCCACAGAGTCAGTTGAGTGCCAAGACCAGAAGACAACATGATCCAACTATGTAAGAATATGGTGTCACAAGTTTTAATCTACAACTCCAAAGTGTAAAGTTTTAAGGCTATCCTCAGGATTCACTGTGAGTGAACTCAACTAAAGATAATAAGAATTTGGTAGCTTTGAAATTTTAGGACCACCACAAAATAGAATGAATTGCAAACAGTTCTTCAACTGAGGACAAATTGTTAACTTAAAAATGTACTTGGGGACTTCCCTGGCTGTCCAGGTGTTAAGACTCAGGGAACACCGCACAGCTGGGTCTAAGAAAAAAAAAAAATACAGTCTCCAACGAAGCACAAAGCTTTCCCAATGCTCTTTACCACACAAAAAATACAACCACTGTTAACAACTTTATCCTTGAAACTAAACACACAAAAGACACTGGCTACTCTCATAAAGCATGCCCTTTAAAAAAAAAAAACATCAGCGATACTGTTAGTACCTCAAGCTCCATAAATATTTTGTGGTAAATTAACCTGCGGCAAGTTCCACACTAATTCTTTCTCCACTGCACATCCCTTCCTGAAGCCACTGAAAATAAAGTTTTCTTTATACCGTCCCACTTCAAGTTACTGGAATAGAGCCAAAAGAAACTTCTTTTCTTTGATTAACTTCATAAACAGTAAATTATGTACAGAAAATGAAGAAATGCCCAAGGTGAACAAAGAACTCCCAGATGTTCAAGCTGGATTTAGAAAAGGCAGAGGAACCAGAGATCAAATTGCCAACATCCACTGAATCATAGAAAAAACAAGAGAGTTTCAGAAAAACATCTACTTCTGCTTTATTGACTACAACAGAGCCTTTGACTGTGTGGATCACAACAAACTGGAAAATTCTGAAAGAGATGGGAATACCAGACCACCTGACCTGCCTCCTGAGAAATCTGTATGCGAGTCAAGAAGCTACAGTTAGAACCAGACATGGAACAAAAGACTGGTTTCAAATTGGGAAAGGAGTATGTCAAGGCTGTATATTGTCACCCTGCTTATTTAACTTAAATGCAGAGTACATCATGCGAAATGCCAGGCTGGATGAAGCACAAGCTGGAATCAAGATTGCCAGGAGAAATATCAATAATCTTAGATATGCAGACGACACCACCCTTATGGCAGAAAGCAAAGAGGAACTAAAGAGCATCTTGATGAAATTGAAAGAGGAGAGTCAAAAGGCTGGCTTAAGACTCAACATTCACAAAATGAAGAACATGGAATCTGGTTCCATCACTTCATGGCAAATACATGGGGAAACAATGGAAACAGTGAGAGACTATTTTCCTGGGCTCCAAAATCACTGCAGACGGTAACTGCAGCCATGAAATTAAAAGACGCTTGCTCCTTGGAAGAAAAGCTATGACAAACCTAGACAGCATATTAAAAAACAGAAATATTACTTAGCTAACAAAGGTCTGTCTAATCAAAGCTATGGTTTTTCCGTAGTCGTGTACGGATGTTAAGAATTGATCATAAAGAAAGCTGAGTACCAAAGAATTGATGCTTTTGAACTGTGGTGTGAGAGAAGACTCTTGGGGGTCTNTGTAAATGGGAGCAGGGAAGGTAATACAAACTGCTGCTTAAATGCCTCGCTCAGCTTTCAAGGCATTTTAAATTATTTAATTTCAAAATGGAAGATTCATAGCCCATTATGATGATCAAGAATGAAGTCACTAAGTATACATAAATAAGCCAGTCTAACACTGAAGCTGTCTTTATCAAGAACCTATTCCACAGAGTCAGTTGAGTGCCAAGACCAGAAGACAACATGATCCAACTATGTAAGAATATGGTGTCACAAGTTTTAATCTACAACTCCAAAGTGTAAAGTTTTAAGGCTATCCTCAGGATTCACTGTGAGTGAACTCAACTAAAGATAATAAGAATTTGGTAGCTTTGAAATTTTAGGACCACCACAAAATAGAATGAATTGCAAACAGTTCTTCAACTGAGGACAAATTGTTAACTTAAAAATGTACTTGGGGACTTCCCTGGCTGTCCAGGTGTTAAGACTCAGGGAACACCGCACAGCTGGGTCTAAGAAAAAAAAAAAATACAGTCTCCAACGAAGCACAAAGCTTTCCCAATGCTCTTTACCACACAAAAAATACAACCACTGTTAACAACTTTATCCTTGAAACTAAACACACAAAAGACACTGGCTACTCTCATAAAGCATGCCCTTTAAAAAAAAAAAACATCAGCGATACTGTTAGTACCTCAAGCTCCATAAATATTTTGTGGTAAATTAACCTGCGGCAAGTTCCACACTAATTCTTTCTCCACTGCACATCCCTTCCTGAAGCCACTGAAAATAAAGTTTTCTTTATACCGTCCCACTTCAAGTTACTGGAATAGAGCCAAAAGAAACTTCTTTTCTTTGATTAACTTCATAAACAGTAAATTATGTACAGAAAATGAAGAAATGCCCAAGGTGAACAAAGAACTCCCAGATGTTCAAGCTGGATTTAGAAAAGGCAGAGGAACCAGAGATCAAATTGCCAACATCCACTGAATCATAGAAAAAACAAGAGAGTTTCAGAAAAACATCTACTTCTGCTTTATTGACTACAACAGAGCCTTTGACTGTGTGGATCACAACAAACTGGAAAATTCTGAAAGAGATGGGAATACCAGACCACCTGACCTGCCTCCTGAGAAATCTGTATGCGAGTCAAGAAGCTACAGTTAGAACCAGACATGGAACAAAAGACTGGTTTCAAATTGGGAAAGGAGTATGTCAAGGCTGTATATTGTCACCCTGCTTATTTAACTTAAATGCAGAGTACATCATGCGAAATGCCAGGCTGGATGAAGCACAAGCTGGAATCAAGATTGCCAGGAGAAATATCAATAATCTTAGATATGCAGACGACACCACCCTTATGGCAGAAAGCAAAGAGGAACTAAAGAGCATCTTGATGAAATTGAAAGAGGAGAGTCAAAAGGCTGGCTTAAGACTCAACATTCACAAAATGAAGAACATGGAATCTGGTTCCATCACTTCATGGCAAATACATGGGGAAACAATGGAAACAGTGAGAGACTATTTTCCTGGGCTCCAAAATCACTGCAGACGGTAACTGCAGCCATGAAATTAAAAGACGCTTGCTCCTTGGAAGAAAAGCTATGACAAACCTAGACAGCATATTAAAAAACAGAAATATTACTTAGCTAACAAAGGTCTGTCTAATCAAAGCTATGGTTTTTCCGTAGTCGTGTACGGATGTTAAGAATTGATCATAAAGAAAGCTGAGTACCAAAGAATTGATGCTTTTGAACTGTGGTGTGAGAGAAGACTCTTGGGGGTCTCTTCAGCAAGGAGATCAAACCTAAGTCAATCTTAAAGGAAATCCATCCTGAATATTCATTGGAAGGACTGATGCTGAAGCTGAAGCTCCAATACTTTGGCCACCTGATGCAAAGAACTGACTCACTGGAAAAGACCCTGATGCTGGGAAAGATTGAGGGCAGGAGGAGAAGGGGACGACAGAGGATGAGATGGTTGGATGGCATCACTGATTCAATGGACATGAGTTTGAGAAAGCTCTGGGAGTTGGTGCTGGAGAGGGAAGCTGGTGTGCTGCAATCCACAGGGTCACAGAGTCAGACACAGCTGAGCGACTGAACTGAATTGAACCAGGTTTTTCTACACAATATAAGGAAATGCATGTAAGGAAACGACAACATTATTATCCTGGCCACCTTTAAGTTACCTATAAATAAAGTCATTTGTTTTTATCTAAGTATAAATTACATGGTTTGATCTATAACATAATCATATTAAAGTTATACTAGGTCTAGACTTTAAATAATTATATAAATGATTACTTGCAATAGTACCTGGGAGCCCAGTGCGCAAAACATAAGCTTCCAGGTCACTCAGGAAATCTGTAATGTGCATGAATAAAACCATAAAAACATCTCGTTTGCTTCATGACCTACTCCCCTCGTATTCCACAAGCAGGAAGCAAACAGCTCAATTTAAACAGGATAGAGTCCTCTTCCTCAAGATGGGACCAAACACTCAGTTTGGGACCCACAACTAAGATGGGACCCTCACAACCAGTCATCCTCGGGCTAATTTAACTATTAAACTGACAAGAGAAGTGTCTCAGTATGCCAGTTATGGACAAGTTCCCTCTTTTATATGTTCCAAGAGTGGAAAATGTCATAGATGTGCATGTAACACAGAAAATAAACTATTTCTTCTATACATTTTGCTAAAATGAGGATCACAGAACCCATTAATCAACTAAGTGACAATGAATTAATTTTCGTCTTCTGGGTCCTCATCAGCAAATAAAAGTAAACAAGAAAGAATTACACACAACATAGTTTAATACAAGTTTGAACAAGAAATATAACAAGAGAAATTCCAATTTTCTGAACACCATTACGTCTGGTTGTATAATGAGGGTATTTCCACGCCACAGCAGATGGCCCAAAGAATGTGTCCTATGCTTACAGCTACATTAAACAAAAGATCCTTTATAATAAAAGCTTTTTATATATAAGATTCAACTTGGATGATAACAGCATTGCTGATATGACAGCATTGCTGATATGCTATTCATCTTATGTACTCTGGTAAAATAATTATTGAATAGTTTGAAAATATAAAGATTTGCAGAACAGATTGAACAAATACTTTTCAGTTTTATCTGTTCCTCATCCTTCCCCTCTTCAGAACCCCATACCCCAGAGGATGGAAAAGTAATATGAATACAGAATACAATCAATATTTATTGAATTGAACTGAGGTCTCTTGAGGTTCCCTGGGGGAATTTCTGAAGTAAAAGGGAAAATAAAGAGGAATTGATACTTAGAAAAAAAATATTTACTGGTAAACAATTCATTCAACACAATATTAGGCAGCCACTGTTAGCTAAGTGCATATTAGCTGAAGCCTCTGCCCTCCACAAACTTATGTGCAAGGAAGCAGAAAATATTTACACAAATCACATATATAAAATAAATTAGGGCCATAGAAACGATATAAACAAATGACTTGCTACTTGAATTTCCTCTGTAGCTTCTGGTCAGTGAAAGCAAGAACCTTTCATAGGAGAGCTGATAAGCAAAGCCGGATTTTTCAGTACTGGGTAGCAAAGTAACAGTGGGAAAGCTCAGGATCTACAGTAACAGAAGCTAGGTTTTAAACAGCTGGCCCGTGATCATGTTAACCTCTGTAATCCATGTTTGTCCAGACGTCATCGTACTGCACGACCACTGTGAAAACTGTTAATGTGTATGAAGTGATTAATAAAGTACCTGGAAATGCTATGTGTAGATTGCAGCTATTATTATTTCTGAGCCTAATGAAACAGAAATTGAAGTCAATCCACATTTTGGTATTTCTGATCTTAGCTGGAGTCACTTAACCTCAGAACTCACTTCCCTCATGTTAAAATGGTACTAACAGCTCTCAAAAATTTGTTGGAAGATTCACACAGGAAATGATATCAGTGCCAAAGTGTCTTGAAAAGTCTTAATGTGTTACTACAGTTAGTTAGCTTGCTTTCAAATAAAACATACTGATGTGGATGAAAAAAATAAAAACTGAGAAAAAGGGGGGTAAAAGAAGAGAAATTTAATGAAGACAAACTAAGCAACATGTGGATCAGTTATCTCCTGCTTCAAAGGAGCATGTTTTACTGTATTCAAACATTCCAAGACAGCTCAACGCATACAGTGATAGGTCTGCCCATTCTTTCCAGTCCAGGACAGAAGGAAGATACTGGAATGAGTGGGGTTCCACACAGGTCTCAAAGTCAAAGGACAGACTGGGCACCAGGTTTCAAATGTCACATGCACCCACATTCACAAGGTTAGAAGACACCTTCTTAATCAATCTTCTTTCTCAAAATGCCCAATCCTCATCCCAAAACTATTAAGAGATCCCAGAAACTTCCGAAACGATACTCATATAAAGGTCACTTCTCCTATACACAATCATTAACAGAATACAAGATAGTTGTTAACTTCCTCCAGGTCACTTGGCCTGCCTGGCTATGTTCTCTCTAAAGTAACCATTTCATTTTAATAAAAAGATGTCAAAAATGCCCAACAATCAAATGGTATTAATACAAAGTGAACGGAACTAGGAACCTTTTACCATTCCTCTGCATACTCAAAAGCTGCGTTTTGTGGGGGAAAGGTGTGTTATACTGCTGGGTTGATATTTTTATATTAAGGTACCACAGGCTATATTTATTTTTCCCTCCCTGCTGCAAAAAAGGATCTTGCTAGCAGACAACATATTCCTTTCCAAAATTCAATCCAGTTTAGAGTCAACTACTTTTATGGGACTCTACCTGCAAGGAATTTACAGTGTGAGGTTAGCCCCTCTGGGGCTGTGGATCATAAAAGCACTTTTAGCTACCCCAAAGCCTCCCAATTCTGTGCGCTATCAGGCCATGATGAAAGATGTGGACCTGGTGTCCAAATTAGGCTCCTACCTGTCCCAATTCCTGAATTACCACCCTATGAGCCCTGATGGACAAACACTTAAGTATCTTATGCAGCTGCAGATGGTGAATGAGTCAGAGACCCCAGTGAAAAGTTACAAATCACTAGATCACAGTCTAAACACATCTTTAAGATACTCTCTGGCATATCCTAGAAAAAGCAAAACTATTCCTATGTTCTGTCTTTTTAAAGATAGAAATCAAGACAAACTTCAAGGATCTTAAGACTTAAAAGGGTCCTGGAAAACTATCTAGTCCAGTATCTGTCTTACCCATGGAAAAAGAGCAAAGTCCAAAGAATATGAGTGTCTGAGGCAAGGCCGGAAGTGGTGATATAAGGGTTCTTCTTGTCCAGTGAGCTGCCATCCCACAAAGCTATACCTTTTTTTGGGTTAAGAGTTCTTCAAATCATTGTCAAGCTCCTTACTTTACAACCCATTCCGCTTTCTCACATTTATGGGCAGAATTCCTAAGTCATGCCTAATGAGAACCTACATCTACGTTTTAAGTATATCTCACCTTATTCTACTTCCAGGGAACGTGGTAGGATTCATTATTACTCCACATACAAAAGCACTTTTCAGATTTCATTATTTTTGTTTACAAACTTGTCTATTACCAAGGCTGTTTTTCTATGCTTCAGTTTTCTAAAACAAAGATGAAGGGGCACATATCTAAATACATTCCATTTATTCCAGAAATAATCACTATTATTAATGTCCCTGAACACTGTCAAGTAAACAATATGTAAAACATTAAGGAAACTTAAAAAGAAAAAGGTTCCTTGGTTTTCAAAAGGGAGAAAACCAATTATTCAGGATAAAGTGTCTTTTCTGTCAAAGACTTGAAGTACTTTCAAGTGAGAACCACTAACCTCTGCAAATCCATCCCTTTCAGGACATAAAGAGTAATAATGCTGCCCTCCTATATGTTGAGTAAATAAGTCATGCAAGACCATAAGCCAAATAACCATGGGAGAAACAGACCCCAGAAACATCAGGGCAATGAGCCTTCCTCAGTACTACAAAGATACACTCTTGAATACTCAAACTACCAGAAATAATCTATGCCTTTAAATTTTTCAGAACTGAACTTAAAGTTGAAGGAAAGGGGCTGCTAACAAGGATAGTAGATGAAATATTTGAAAATAATTTGTAGCCCTAAGCCTAACAGATTTTCTTACCTTCCTTTTTATGTGTACTTTTTAGAATAGGAGGCAAGTAAAGCATTTGTACTGTGTCCTTCAGTTATGAACAGCTGTATTTCAGACACCAGCAAAGTTTGAAGGTGAAGTTTTAAACAGTCACTTCTGAGCAAGGTTTCTAAGAAACACTCTAAATACAGCAAAGTGTCTCTAGGAGTCTATCAAACACTGGCTTTGACGAGGGGAAAAAAATAACAAGAGCCAGGCAGCACTAACTTTACCAGAAATCAATTACTCTGAAAGAAGCCAATTCTCTGAATTCCAAAGATTCATACATTCTTGAACATAGGTACTACTTGCCCTGAGGAGGACTCTCACACAAGCACACACATACAAATACAAATAAAATAACTGCAGCAAAAAAAATACAGTGCTTGGCTTAGGCAATTTACTTGAAATTTTAGTGTTTATGTGGGTAAAGACTACATTTACACACATCCCCTCCCAGAGATGCTTTATTGTTTAAACAGAAGGAAATTCAATTACTTTAAACGAATTAAGAAACTTTTTTATTACAAAACTTGTTTTCTTCCTCTCTCTTTTGTGTCTATCTCCCTTTTATCTCTACAAAAATATTCTCCCAACCTACCCCTATATGAATCCTAACTAAACTACAGGATATTTCTCAAGTCCTATATACCTCCTCCATTCAAGTAATCACAAACTAGTCTTGCCAGTACTGATCACTAACCTCCTCAGAACATGAACCACACAAAGAAAATCAGTGCGCGCTTCCCGCCGTCATGCATCTTCATTCCATGCTCAAGCAGCTAAACAAAGAGCTCCTCGAATTCAAAAACGTCACTCCATACTTTGTTTGTTCCCTTTGTGCCTGGACACTGGGTTATGCTTTCAAAAACTAACTTCAGTTAAGTATCCGTATTTTGGGAGGGAAGTATATTAAGCATTTTTAAAAATCCTCCCCCAAATATCTATTGTTACAAAGCTTTCTAAAATGAGATTTTTGCCATCAATTCTAAGTACTGGCTTTATTCACTCTCATGCGTTGGAGAGGTAGCCAGGCCAGAGTTTCAGTTCCATCACTTTCTAGATTTATGACCCTGAGCAATTTAATTCATCTCAGCTTTTTTCTTTATCTGAATAAAAGAACCATCCTGAGTTATTGATGAGATAATGCATGCAAACCTCTTAACATCTGCCTAATAGGTGGTCAACAAATACTAGTTATTACTACTTTGTTAATAACAAGGAAAGAAGAAAGAATGATACTGCATTACTGTTGGAATGTATATTTTGTTTACTTACTTACGTAAGCCTACATAGAGGTCTGAGGAATTACATACAAACATCAAAAAAAATGACATTACTAACAAAAGTAAGGAGAGTGTGGTCTGGAGACCTTGGGAGGAAGGGAGATTTTGGGAATTAAAAAAAAACGATTTTTAAAAATACTTTTGTTGTTAATTTAAATAAAATTCACTTTTTGTTCATTGTTCTTTGATTAGAGTTAAGTCTTTAGAGATTTTGAAGTGTTGCTTACAAAACAGTAACAGGGTATTATTTTTATTTTGTATAACTAATTTTAAGACTGGGGTTAGATTTTTGGTAGAGTGAACCAGGTTACCATCACAGGAATGGGGAAGCAGATAAATGTGGTTTCCCCACCTATACTTAGTATCAGATACATCTGTTAACTTTCTGTTCAAATTCTGCTCCAGAAATACAGTGAGAAAATCTTTTACTTAATAACCAAACAGGGTTTATTAATGTACACTGTTTCAATAATATTAGGCAAGCACCGGAAAACATAAGAACACCTACCAATCCGATCTGCAAACTCTAGAGGAAAAACAAAAACAAGCCAAAAGATGATAGGACTTTGACCACAAGGTGACTCGGAAGAACCAAGACAGCAAGAATCTTAGGATCAAAGCACCAAGATTGTAACTAATGCTCAGTCACAACGGTAGTCAATGAATATGTTATAAATCAGGAAAGAAAATTATCTTAATTTTGAGTCCTCAGAACCTAGCACAGTGCCTGAATCAAAGAATACTGGCTAAATCATTAATAACAAATCTATTTAATGAATGGTATAAAAGAGAATCCAGCGTATACCTATTTTCCCTCCTTTAAAGCATTAAAATAGACATGGGAGCTTTTAAATATTAGATATACAAAAAATAAAAGGGGAAAAAGAAACCTAAGGCTACTCGCCAGAAAAAAAGAATCACAACCAAATGTCTAGTTTGTGAACCTGTGACATCTTCAGCAATTAATGCAAACTGTATGTATGCCTATCACCAAAACACTTATTGTCAACACACAGAAACACCAGAAATCAGCTGTCCTTGATCTATATTCCTCTTTTAGAATTATGGCAATCTTCACTATCAATATAACGGATGATAGTAAACATTATTTTCTGCAAATTTTAAACATTACAAACAAACCAAAATCCTTTTTTCTAAATTCTATGTAATGGGTGACTAGCTCAGGCCTCAATCTTCTGGAATTATTTATCAAAATACTCAATTCCTTCTTCACAATGGAACTGCAAACATCCTCAAAAGCTGCAACATCCTCTAAAAATAGGTTATCAACATATTGACTAGCAGCCAATCTAAAAACTCTTTCAATACAAAAGAACCTAATGACTGAGAAATGAAGCAAAGGTAAGGACATTTGATGCATATAAAACTAAGTTATTTTGTAAAATTTTAACACCTCAATTTCCAACTGACTGGTTAAGATAAATACTGATTAATTTGTGCTTATATTTAGGTTTTATTTTTAACATATTAGGCTAAAGTTAACATTCTCCTTATAATGAGATTGTTTTGGCAATATTCTGCAATATCCCACTCCTATCATGAGGATGGCAACAAGGAAAAGCAAGCACATACTTCTGGAGACTAGATTCGGACACATTTGATGAGAGACAGCTCCAACCTTCCCTTAAAAACAGACCCACATTTCTGACACACCAATTTACTTACCTCTCCCATCGCTCTTCCCTCCAGAGCAAGTGCTTGAAAATCATGATTCAGTTCATCCATAGAACGTACCTAATGTTTAGAATAGAGGGAAAAGTTTCACATTAGCACCTTGAATTTTACATACATATTAAGTACAACTGAAAAGCTTTTCGATGTTTACTTTCACATATTGACAAGGAAAATAACAATAATCAAGTGACTAAGATTAAACATTCACTTACCTTTAACCATCAGGTTCAGCAATGACCCCTGCGCTTTCTCCCCTCCCAATCCCTCTTGCTTTCAAACATGAAAAACACAGAATCCAGAAAAAGAAAAAGGAAACGGCATCACACGAGAATTATGATAGCTATTGTTCATACATTTTAACTTAGTAAGTAAAGATCAACATGTTGAAGGGCAATAATATATGTAGATGATTATGTGATCTAAACCTTGCTACTGGCTCAAAGACCACAGTGCTTGTCCACAACTGTTAACAGTTAAGTACAAATTAGGGGACTCATTTGATCCAAGCTAGTATGTCTTTGACAAACATCAGGGAAAGGCACTACAGACTACATAAATGAGTGCACTCGACATTTCTCCAAATTGGAAGATCTCTGGGAGCGTCTAGAATCTCAAAACCAGGAGGAAAAAACAGCAAGTATCACAAGAATCCCTTCAAACTTTACCTAATTAAATGTACTACCCACATCATAGTAATCTTTCTAGACTTCAACTAACTCATCTTCAAGGTCATCCAGTTCAATTCAGTTCAGTCGCTCAGTCGTGTCCGACTCTGCAATCCCATGAATCGCAGCACGCCAGACCTCCCTGTCCATCACCAACTCCTGGAGTTCACTCAGACTCACATCCNAACTTTACCTAATTAAATGTACTACCCACATCATAGTAATCTTTCTAGACTTCAACTAACTCATCTTCAAGGTCATCCAGTTCAATTCAGTTCAGTCGCTCAGTCGTGTCCGACTCTGCAATCCCATGAATCGCAGCACGCCAGACCTCCCTGTCCATCACCAACTCCTGGAGTTCACTCAGACTCACATCCATTGAGTCACTACTAGAAGGTAATATTTAAGAGCAAGAATGAAGTGTGGAATAGATTACACAAAACAGTCATAATTCTAAAACCCTTTCTTGTCCAACAGTCTACTGGACCTCTCAATTATAAGCAAGAAGCCACCTTTGCTAAGGCTAGAGTACAGTCCCTCGTTTATTAAAAAGGAAGGCTTTCCAGCCTACCTAAGAAAGATGGCTGACTGCCTGAAGTGGAACTTTCCCAAACCTCCTCATCTAATCATCACTACCTCCAAACGTATCTGTACAATGTCTAGCACGGGGTAAATGCAAAGAGCCAAACTAGAGCCAGGCAGGGAGAGAGTAGAGTGTGGAACATGAACTGGAATAAGCTGGAGGGATCAATTTAAGAATTTTCTTAGTATGCTGCTTGTATACCACGCAATAATCCTAATTCTACCAAGGTGACAGCACATAAAAATACACTGACATTGTTCTGAATCATACATTTTCAAGACTCAATGCTACAAATGATACACTGTGTCACTAAGATGTAACAGCTTTGGGATGCTTGTCAAAAACGTAAATTTATAAAATTCAAAATAGGCTCAATTTAAGCCATATAAGAACAAAGAGACACAGAGAGAAGACTTGTTACTGTAGTAAACAGTTTCAAAGGGCCTTGAAACAGAAGCTAGGGTCACAATACAAGCTATTTACATTATTCAGGTAAGCACATTGAATAAGCTCCTAAACTTCAGGTGGTAAAAATAAGAAGGGAGATGAGGACAGATCTTAGCTATAAACTCTACAAACAATAGATAAAATCAATTTGAACCCTCAGGACAAATTAACATTTACAAAGCATGCAATTTAAACACATATAAAGTTTTATACTATTAGTAGCTCTTCCTATGGAATCTATAAACATGCTTTTAACTAGATGCTAGGAGTTTCCCGAAAATCCAAAAACCTACAAATAGTTTTAACCAAGAATGTTGGAATTCTATTTGTTTCGCAAGAAAAAAAGTAGGACTGGCTACAAAAATGAAAAAAAGGGCTTCCCCGGTGGTCCAGTGGTTAAAAATCCACCTGCCAATGCAGGGACATGGGTTCAATCCCTAGTCCAAGAAGATCCCAAAAGCTGCGGGGCAATCGAGCCTGTGCATCACAACTACTGAAGCCCACGCACCTAGAACCCGTGCTCTGCAACGAGAGAAGCCACCGCAGTGAAATGCCCTTGCACTGCAACTAGAGAGGAGCCCCCAGGCGCTGCAACTAGAAAACGAGAGAAAGCCTGAGAGCAACCAGAGAGGAGCCCCCAGGCGCTGCAACTAGAAAATGAGAGAAAGCCTGAGTGCAACTAGAGAGGAGCCCCCAGGAGAAGACTCAGCACAGTCAAAAAAATTTTTTTAATTAATTAAAAAATGAAAAAGAAAGTGGGAATGGTAAGCAAGGTAGAGAACATGCAATGTGCATATTGATGTTATCATCACAACAGTCTTACAGTAATTATTCCTATTTAAGAGATTAGAACTGAGCCTCAGAGAAACTGTTCAGTCAGTTCAGTTGCTCAGTCATGTCCAACTCTTTGCGACCCCATGGACTGCAGCATGCCAGGCTTCCCTGTCCATCACCAACTCCCGGAGCTTACTCAAACTCATGTCCATCGAGTTGGTGATGCCATCCAGCCATCTCATCCTCTGTCGTCCTTCTCCTCCCAAGAACAGTTTGTCTGTCACCCATTGTTAAGCAGGGAAGTGCACTTAGATGGCATTTCCAGGATCTAAATCCAGGTGTTCCAATTTCTGTGCACTGTCCTTTCTATGTCACCAAGCTACACCAGGGCAGCCACAAGAAGATGCCACCCCCAGACAGAAGTGCTTTCACAGTTTCTCCTAAGGGCTTTCACAAGTGTGTTCTCTTGGTACTCTTGCCTTGCCTTTCCAACTATCTCTTCCCCCTACCTTCAAAATTTGCCCATCCTGCCCTCACAGCAATTTCCATCCCTTTCTATACTGCCTTCCACCTACTCTTCATTCTCTTTTCTACCACATTTTATTTGCTGGCTCGCTCACTCTCTCGGCTCTCCTATCTCCCTCTCTTTAGCTCTCTGTTCACCTCAAGCTCTTCCTCTTTTGGAGCGTCTGTCTCTGTCTCACCTACAAGGTAAATCACCCCTTCTCCCACCTCCTTTAGACAATGAGAATGGAGCTCACTTTCTCAAGTCTGCTTTCAGTTCAGTTCAGTTCAGTAGCTCAGTCGTGTCCGACTCTTTGCGACCCCATGAATCACAGCACACCAGGCCTCCCTGTCCATCACCAACTCACGGAGTTCACTCAGACTCACGTCCATCGAGTCCGTGATGCCATCCAGCCATCTCATCCTTGGTCGTCCCCTTCTCCTCCTGCCCCCAATCCCTCCCAGCATCAGAGTCTTTGCCAATGAGTCAACTCTTCACATGAGGTGGCCAAAGTACTGGAGTTTCAGCTTTAGCATCATTCCTTCCAAAGAAATCCCAGGGTTGATCTCCTTCAGAATGGACTGGTTGGATCTCCTTGCAA